>CM042755.1:13762178-13764112 GCA_022496165.2 Catalaphyllia jardinei
TCCGAGCTGTTCTTTCAACTCATCCAAATCAAATTCCACGTGGTCGTTGTCGCCGGCCTCAACCGCGTCGTGAACTTCATTCGCAATCACCACATTGGGTTCCAAAGGTACAGTATTAGCGCCGGTTGTCGAAGACATCACCACGTGGGCAAGCGAAACCCTTGCTGTCAACTGTCAAGCGACAAATAAGCGACGAAAAGAAAAACTGTGAGTAAACGAACAAGGAACACCCATTGAAAAAGCGAAAACAAAACAAGGAACGTAAAATAGGTCAATATAAACGAACTCGCTGACCGTGTAAGCACGAAAGGAAGAACTGGTTATCACGCCGCCTCCTGGGGTTTATATCACTGCTGATTTGCATTTGAATAACTTTTTTCAAACGTGACCGCTGACCAGTAGGTAAGTAGGAAGTATGCATAATTATCCCATAATGCGGAGCATATCGGAAGAGAACCAAAACCATGTGCTAGAATGCTTGTAACACAGGTTCTTCGTGTGAAGACGTCCGCTGATGAGTTATGCCGTAGGATATTTTTGTCTACATGTGCAAATTTTGCTGAACAAATTGACGTAATAATTTTATTCGTCTCTTCTATTGTTATAAATGAACTTGGTCATAACATTGTCAAAGTAGCTGTGGATCCACGAGGAGATAGCCAATAGGCCTGTCCTGACGGCATTTTTTTCAGCTCCAGCAACTTAGAGCAAGTTCAGCCTTTCTAATAACACTTGAAAAAAATATAGGTTTAGAGCATATTTTATGCACAAAAAAGTTAACGATTTCACAGAAAATTTCAGTTTATGCAAATTTAAAAAAATATTTATCCAATAAGTCGAGTTATTCTCGCATTTTGATTGGTTCTTCCCTCTGTCTGATCTATTTAACAAATAGATTCCTAGTATGCAAAACGAATTGCAATCATGGTTTGTTTTTGCTGGCTAGTTACTTGACTACTTCCACTTTTAAGTCGTAAAATTATGTCCTTTCAAAAACTAAAGAGATTTATTTAGTATATGTACAGTTAAGTATCGGCCAAAAAAGCCCTAAATTTTAGATACATCTATCTTTATTCAGTTGTAAATATGTCAGAAGCAGAGATCAATCCAATTCCAATCTTTTTTTTTGTCGAAGTAGTTATTTTGCAGCTTGGAATCAGTAGGGGATCAACAGAGACAATCCATTGGCATGCGTGATGTACAAAATTTTATTCAATAATCAGAACTCGCAATGCATTTTGGGCGATTTTCAAATATGACTGTTCTCAGCAAATTTGTGAATGGAGAGAGATTTTGTTCCTGTGTTTTGGCCCATATCTCTCGTGGCAAAAGCAAAACAGGACCAGGGTAGCTGTTAATTGTTTTCTGTTTAAATTATTTTGTAAATGAATTTTTGACTGATTTCATGAGAAGATTGAAGTTATCTGGCAGATTACATATAGATGTGAATGAAAACTACATGTTCAGGTACCCACTTGGGCTCCTTGAAATAAACACTAGTCACATGCAACTGTAACTCAGGCATCTCAGGCGACCTGCCCGCTTGTTAAACAGCAGCCGTGATATTGGTGACCTCACAAAAGCTGAATCCATGATGAATTAATTTGTTCCAGTATGCTTTTGTTTAAAGAATTTTTCACACATTAATATCTCTATCATACCACTGAGTTGTCTCTGTGTTCTACACTCAGTAAGATATTGTTTACAATAAAAATCAGGGCCTAATTAAGCAATCATAAAGACTCTAAATTTAGAATCCTTTAGAAATATCTCACCTGACCATGGCTGCTTTAAAATTCTTTCATGTTTCATAATCAGATCAATTATTATTAATATTATAATTATCTAATAATAATAAAAGGTTTCTTAAAACACTTTAGAATAAAAATGAGCGATATAAAAATAGAACGACGTTTCGATGACTCCATGTCATC
>CM042755.1:13764212-13769212 GCA_022496165.2 Catalaphyllia jardinei
CCTGAATTCTGGTTGTGTGTACACTATTTTTGCACTGAACGTTGCATTAAGACTTTTAAAGCATTTCAAAGTATCGGGATCATTTTGAAGTAATTTAAAGTTTTTTAGAATGATGGATTTAACTGCGTGGTTGTGAGAGTGAAATGTGAAAGTGAATGGAATTCTTTTGTTATTCTCCTTCTGAGACGTTTGTAGTGCTGACTGCCGATCAATATGTTGGGCGCGATGATGGCCTGCTTCAACAACAGAGGCAGGATAGCCACGTTTGTCGAAAAACTCGCACATTCCCTCTGATTTTAGGGAAAAATCAGAGTCTTCACTACGAAGGCGACGAAGTCTAAGAAATTGAGAATAAGGAATGGAATTCTTGACATGTGATGGATGTGAAGATGAATACAACAAATAACTATGAGAATCTGTGGGTTTGTAGTGCACACTTGTGCATAAACCGTTGCCTTCGACAAAAACTTTAATATCTAGAAATGCTAAAGAAGTATCGGAAATTTCCCAGGTATATTTACGAGCCGGATGAAACGAATTAACAGCAGTTATAAATTGATTGAGTTCCTCTCTGGTGGAGGAAGTGGCGCCGACATAGTCGTCAATGTAGCGACGGTAAAGGTCAGGTTTGGGGCCGTTGTATTGATTGAAAAATTGGTGTTCAATGTAGCCTACGAAAAGATTGGCGTAGCTGGGTCCCCTTTTGGTACCCATGGCCACACCATTGATTTGTTTATAATAACTGTCGGCGAATGGAAAACAGTTTAGTGTTAAAACTAGTTCAGCCAAGCGGAGCAGTGTTTCCGAGCTTTGTTCCTTAACAGTACGTAAATCAAAAAAATGTTTGAGGGCTAGAAGACCTTCGCCATTAGGGATGACGGTGTAAAGAGATGTAATATCCATAGTGAAAATAAGTTTGTCTTCGCCCAGGAAATTGAAATCGCGAAACATTTGGAGTGCGTGTTGACTGTCTTTAACATATGATGTTAAAGATCTGACGATAGGTGCCATAATTTGCTCCAAATAGCTAGAAATGAGTTCAGTAGGGCAACTACATGCAGAGACAATAGGTCGGCCTGGGTTGTTAGGTTTGTAAATTTTAGGCAAAAAGTAAATACATGAAGTTCTAGGAGTTGTGATGATGAGATTAGTAGCAGTAGCCGGCAATTCTTGTTTGACTATAAGATCATTAATAGCGCTCTTGACAATTTGTTGGTTAGGGGAAGTGATATCTTCTTCCACTTTAGCATAAAAGGAGGTGTCAGAAAGTTGCCGCAAAGCTTCTTTTTGGTAGAGGTCGGCCCGCCAAACAACTAAAGCGCCGCCTTTGTCGGCCGCTTTCACAATTATGTCTTTGCGCTTACTAAGATTTTTTAGCGCCGCCCTCTCTTCCGAAGAAAGGTTGGAAAATTTGGTGTTTCAATTGAAATTTTGTTTATTGATGTCATGACGGCATTTATTGATAAAAAAATCTAAAGAGGCAAACTGGCCCTCTGGGGGAGTCCACTTCGATTTTCGAGTCTGGAGTGTCTCGAAAATATCTTTTTCCGAGGTGTTAGAATCATCCTCTTAATCAAAAGGCTTTAAGTTGTACGCGGCGAAGAAATTTTTCAACATCTTGCTTAACCGAGAATTCGTCAAGTTTTTTGGATATAGGAACAAAATTCAAGCCCTTACTGAGGACGGATTTCTCTGCGTCGGAAAGCGGAAGATTTTCTGGAATAGTAACTAAGGTGTTAAGACTTTCAATTGATGAGTCACAAGTATAAGGAAGACGTATAAGTTAATTGTTCAAGTTTATGGGTCTTAATTTGGTGTAAATGGGTAAAAAGTTTAGAATTGATCTCCTGGATTTTGGTGCGAATAGATTGTACTAAGATAGCTGGACAGATTTTGGACAGTTCTGAGCGGTATTGTAGAATTTGTTTGTCGAGGCTGTCACGTTTTTGGCACATAGCTTTGATAGTAATCCTCATAATGTTACGTGAAAAAGAATTTTGAGCACACTGAATTTACAAGTGCTGTTAATTCGTTGCATCCGGCTCTTAAATATACCTGGCTCCTAAATATAACTGGGAAATTTCCGATACTTCTTTAGCATTTCTAGATACTGGCAGAATCTTTTCGCAACCGCCATTAATTTCATTTAAACGCGACAAAAACATAGGTAACTTTTTAGTCAGAAGTGCTTTTCAAACGAGTGAACAACCCCGGACTTTTAAATGTGCACGCGCACGATGCAAAACATGTCCTTTCATTTGCAACGTTGAGAAATTGTCGGGACCCAAGCGATCCATTAAGATCACTGAACATTTTACCTGTACCTCAGCCAATGTCATCTACTGTATAACTTGCACCCTTTGCAAAAAGTTATATATCGGCGAAAGAGGTAGACGACTAGGCGACCGATTTCGAGAACATGTTCGCGACGTAGAGAAAGACGACAAAAACGCATCTAAGCCGGTCGCTAGACACTTTAATCTGCCGAATCATTCTACGCAACATATGACAATCTGCGGCCTCTTCCTACATCAAGGAAGCACAGAAAGTCAGTCGCAAAACTCTAGAACAAAAATTTAGTTTTCAACTCGGCATTCTATATCCTCACGGTATCAACGGACGCTTTTCATTTAACTAATTTATTCTGTTTTTCACGTTGCGAGGCACCAACCAATAGCGTAGCTCAATATTTCTGTATATAAACCACACACAACCCATAATTCCTCGATTCGCTCCGACGAAGGGCTAGCGCTCGAAACGTCAACTTCAGAACCTCTTTACGGTGGCCAGTTCACATTATCAACTCAGTTGAGAAAACCAAATTATCTTAACTGAAAATAGTCACAATAATGAAGTTGTCCGTAAACTGATATATATTTTTTGGGTTAGTACTCCCGTCATTATTATCCAAAAGTGCACCATTTTTGTAATTTTCGTTAAAAACCTACATGTGGCATTGTAAAACCTAACGAACAAATCTAAATAAATTATCTGTAAGCGAAGATTAAATTTCGGGTCCGATTACATGTAAATATATGAAGATGGCGTATTGTGAGTAAGCGGTTTACAAATATTAATACTCATTTCTTGAGTGCTGAAACCCATACAGGAAGCCGAAGATAATAAACACAGTGAAAGAGAACATGCAGCCGAACTTAGGTAAACTCAGTCAGTAAACACGAGCCAAACAAGAGACTAGACCCATACATGCAGCCGAAGATAAGCATAGGAACACGAACTAAACAAGGGACTTAACTCTTCCAAACGTGGATTAAACGATTTCATAGCAATTTTATTTTTACAATTTATTGACATGTGTTGTTTTTTTTAATTTGTAGGTCCACCAATCTTCCAAAGAGGGCTGTCTTGTTAAGCAATTTTTTTTTACAATTTATTGACATGTGTTTTTTTTTAATTTGTAGGTCCACCAATCTTCCAAAGAGGGCTGTCTTGTTAAGATCGTGATAGCGTTATGTCTATCTCAAAATAGATTTTGTATGAAATCATACGTTTTCGAAATATCTGCCTCGTCTCGCTCACTAAATTTAGCGAAGAAGTCTCGACTAAGTGACATGGAAATTTTCATATACCTTGCGATGAAACAGATGGCATGCACCTTGCCATATGATCCATCGCAAGGTACATGGAAATTTCCATGTACCTTGCACATGTTTCGTTGCAAAGTACATGGAAATTTCCATGTAACTTGCAATGAAACATACGGCAAAGTATATGGAAATGTCCATGTAGTCCTTGCCATTTGTCTCATTGCAAGGTACATGGAAATCATGGAAATTTCCATGTACCTCGCCAAGGCATAAGTTCTTTTTTTCACGGTACATGGAAATTTCCATGCACCTTGCCAAATGTTTACATTTGAAGTAAATTGCTTGCGAGGTACATGGAAATTTTCATGTTTCCCGCATGTTTTGTACTTCACATGGGTTACCTTTGGAAGAAATCATGCTCTTTGAGATAAATTTTACCACACGAAGTGACTTTTTGGCAACATTTAACTTTTTCTTTAGAAATCTTGCCAGCCTTTGGGAAGAATTTCATTAAAGTGGCTGATTATTGCCAAAAAATTGGTATTTTGGAATATCCCGTTTATTTAAATAATGTATGCTTCATTAAACTGAAAAAATCCGATCAGCGATCTTAACATAAATCAAACCAGGAAGTGGCTGTGAGCTACTGAGCATGGAAAAAAGGGTGCTTTGGAGCACTTGGGCCTGCTGAACCTAAATATATAGCTAAATTTTGCCCCTAAAGAAGGAGACTGAGAGTTCGAATCTTGATAAGAAGTTTTAAATATATATATTTTTTCCTTTCTCGTCATTTTGGTTTTTGTCCTGTTAAGAAATTAGTTACCAAAATGTTGCGTTCGTCTTTCCGTTCCTGGTGTCAATTTAGTCGATTGCCTTCGAGCTTACAATATCGGGTTGGTTTGTGAAGGAAAAATGAAATGCAAAATCTAGGCGATATTTCCATTCCAAGTTGCAACAAGGCGACGAGGAAACAAGCATTATTTTCCTTTGTTGAGGGAAGTTAGAGAAAGTTAAGTAAAAAGACAAGAAAAGTAACCAATGCAGGTATGCCAATAGCAAAGAATATAGAATGAACAAGTTGCCTAGAGTATCCACAGTGAAGAGTATCTAGTTCTATTGCAGCTCTAAGTTTCATTGGCTTTAAAAACAATGAAAATGATTGGAAAAAAAAAACTAGCCTGCGAGAGCATCCGGTTGTTTTGGCTCTTGTTCTTTTTTTTGCACAGAAAACAAGTGGAGAAAAAAAAAACATGAGCCCTCACATGCTAAAGAAAAACACAATCGACTTGCAATTGATTGAGCCACGTGTTTATGAGCTAGGCACAATTTAAACGTCCCGGAAGTCTGATAGTTTCAGACTTCAAATGGGATCTCTCTAGGGTCGCATTGCTTCCCGCATGCTAGTCAAGGGGAACAAAGACTCTTGGTATGAGGCTGCTGACACTCCAGTGG
>CM042755.1:13779212-13783995 GCA_022496165.2 Catalaphyllia jardinei
GGGAAAAAATGTTCAAAATTTCGCACACATGTTTCGCTGGGTGATAGTGACAGCATTTTCAAATTAATTCTTAACGCGCGAAAGCTTCAGTTTTTGCCGACGGCTTTTGCAGTCACTTTATCGGCTGTGGCTTTACATTTTCTTTTTACATTTTTTTCTGTGATTGATATCAGACAGTGCTCCGTCCTTCGCCGCACGAGTAATCTGCCTAAAAAACAGTCTGTAGAAGATCTACAGAAATCTAACGGGCTCAACTCTACATAGAAGTCCTCCTGATGATACAGCATCGAGTGCCCTTCATAAACAGAGACCGAACAAAGAACGGCAAACGTACAGATGTCACGAACAGCAGGAGTGGTGGGGGCTAGACATACCGGCACTCAACGTTGAAAGGCATAAAGCAAAATCACGCACTTAAACTAGAGCATCAACCCCATTTCGTAGAGCGGGTTTGCAAAACGACCATGTGCGTCTTATTAAAAGAGCTTCATACTGCAGATCAGCTATTAAAGTGCATCAGAAATCTACAAAAATACCGTCAAAGTAACACAAAATAACACAAGGGTAAACACTACGACAAGTTTGTGCCAAGCCGCAGAATGTCTTACATTCTCACTTATGTACGGGTTGCGCTAGCAGCTTCCGACATTCAGAGAATTTGAGAAATAACGGCAACTGATGAAATCCACATATAGGTCTTGCCTGAGCTGAGCCAAACAACGGCATATACAACACGCTAAACAGTCAACAGACTTGCGCGTAGAAACTACATTTGAATCACGTGGCGCTAGAACGACCAAAAGGATGAATAAATCTATACATCGAGCACTCGATGGATGGATGGATGGATGGACGGAGGACACTCGATCCAAGGTAAACATTATGAATTAATGTTTTTCTACTTAATTATGTTCATTAGAGATCAACTATGAGACTTTCTTCGGTGTTAGTGATCCCTAGTCCCGCCAGGCCACTAGTTTATGTTGTATATAGGGTAATAAATTACCTGGCCCCGGTCGTTCAAAAGCCGATTAGCGCTAACCCACGATTAAATCGTTCTAATCCACGGAGTAAATTTATCCTTTGATTAAATTGTGTTCCTCGAAGCTCGACTAGCACTATCCAAGGATTAAACTAAAAGTTTACACACCTAGCGAGGTGGATTAACATGCTAATCCGATGATATACAAATCAAAATGGCGGACTTACAGTTTGTTGCTTTTGTTTTTAAGGCCGGCCTAGTAAGGAAAGAAAACCAATTCAGGCTACCTGACGACTTTTCCAGCATAGATGTTACTGGGACGAGCCAGCCCGCGTCTGGTTTTCCCGCGGTCTTCACAACTCGGACTAACCGCTGTTCGGCGATCGGAAAATGTTTTGCATAACGAGGGCGAACGAGCGCGAAGCAGGAATTTCACCATCGATCGCCCTCTCAGAGGTAGAAATTGTCGCCACTAGCCGCTGTATTGTGAAAGGAAAGAACAGTGATGGTATAAAGGCTTTTTTTTGGCTTGATTAAGGCGAGTATTAAGTTTCGTTTCTTGTCGACCTTAAGCGGCCTTCACACGGCAAACTTGAGTTTGCAAACTCGTGTTGGCAAACTCAAGTTGGTGTGTGTAAACGGCACAAAAACAGTCGGCAAACACCTTGGCAAACTGTTGGCGAGAATAGAGGCATGGTGTATTTCTCGCCAACAGTTTACCAACGTATTTGCCGACTGTTTTTGTGCCGTTCACACACACCAACTTGAGTTTGCCAACACGAGTTTGCAAACTCAAGTTTGCCGTGTGAAGGCCCTTTTACAAGTTCTTCAAAAGGTTGTTTACATGTAAGCTCATTCTCCGCTTCCGCTGCTTTGTATAGTTTATGGCTTTCCGTTTTTCTGGAATCGTCCCCAAGCTAAACCTACCTTTAAGCCCATCCGAAGAGATAATATAAGAAATAAGGGCGAAAATTAGACTGGCAAGAATTTTCAAGAGCTCACTGATTTTCAAGCTAATGCATGATTCAGTAAGCTTTTTCGCCCAGTGTTTATTAGTATCTTGCACAGATTTTTTATCACAACTTTGATTTTAATTTTAACGCTTTTATTGGTTGTAATAGAAAACAATTTTATTTGTGCTCAAAAAATAAAGCTTTCTTTTTCATTTTATTCAACAACAAGTTCGTATCAATTATTCAGGAGCCGCCAAAATTATCCTTTCCTTCCCCTAGTGCTACACCATTTTCTCCCACCACAAACCGCTTTTACCGGCTTAATCTGAGCTTAATCGAAGAATAGTCAATCGAAGATTAAATCTGTTTTCAGGAGCACTATTTTATCTCTCGATTAGCTATCCCGGTAATAAGAAATTTAATCATGGAATAACCGCTAATCTTGGGTTATTTTAATCGGCTTTAGAACAACCGGGGCCTGGGATGTTGGTAGAACATTTAATGGATTATGTATTAATTAGCATCGCAATTAACATCCCAATTGGTTTATCAGCCTTTGAATAATAAGAAAATGAATGTGTGTGCTCTTCTAGGTCAATTACCTTTTGTATATTGTGGTAGTAAAGGCATGGAAAAAATGCGGTTCTTCTGAATTATTATATTATAGCAATAGACCATAAGTTTTTATTGTTTATAGGCTCATAAATCACTTGGGATGTTTGTAGAACATTTAAAGAATTCGTAAATCACTAATATGCTGCTCATAATTTAAAAATTCTTGTTTTTTTTGTTTTTGTTTTTCCCAACATCCTGCTTGGTATGGGAGTATAAACAATACAAACTTGTGGCTTATTGTTTAATTATAATATAAATAGTACCCTCTTCCTGCTTTTATTCTTTAAGAAGCTATGTTTTATCATAACAAATGAGCCTAAACAATAGCAACTTCTAAGGGAGAGATCAGAATACACATTAGCGTGCAGCGGAAGTCGTGTAGGCCGGTCACATTTTTGTTTTTAATTTCTGTGATTGATATCAGACAGTACTCCGTCCTGCGCCGCACGAGTAATCTGCCTAAAAAACAAAGCTTTCTTTTTCATTTTAATCAACAACAAGTTCGTATCAACTACGCAGGAGCCGCCAAAATTATCCTTTCCCTCCCCTAGTGCTACACCATTTTCTCCCATCACAAACCGCTTTTACCGGCTTAATCTGAGCTTAATCGAAGGATAGTCAATCGAAGATTAAATCTGTTTTCAGGAGCACTATTTTATCTCTCGATTAGCTATCCCGGAAATAAGAAATTTAATCATGGAATAACCGCTAATCTTGGGTTATTTTAATCGGCTTTGGAACAACCGGGGCCTGGGATGTTAGTAGAACATTTAATCGAAGAATTTGTAAATTTCATGTATTAATTAGCATCACAATTAACATCCCAATTGGTTTATCAGCCTTTGAATAATACGAAAATGAATGTGTGTGCTCTTCTAGGTCAATTACCTTTTGTATATTGTGGTGGTAAAGGCATGGAAAAATGCGGTTCTTCTAAATTATTATATTATAGCAATAGACCATAAGTTTTTATTGTTTATAGGCTAATAAATCACTTGGGATGTTAGTAGAACACTAAAAGATTTCGTAAATCACAAGCATGCTGCTCATGATTTTAAAATTCTTGTTTTTTTTTCCCAACATCCCGCTTGGTATGGGAGTATAGACAATACAAACTTGTGGCTTATTGTTTAATTATAATATAAATAGTACTCTCTGCCTGCTTTTATTCTTTAAAAAGCTATGTTTTATCAGAGCGTAAAACATAGAAAAGCTTGTCTTATTGTTTTCTTATTGTAAAATCTATGTTGTATCGCAGATGAAAAAGGTTAAGCCATGCATTGCAATGTGATAAAACACTTAAATCATTTCAGAACATTTAAGAAATGCAGAAAACACTTTGTTATAATGTGGCTTGTGTTTTCTATATTTCCCTCTTGTTCTTAAGTGCCTGTTGGTTTTATCATAGTGTAATACACGGCTTAGGCTTCTTTATTTGTTAATTAAATATAGATAGGACCGTGTACGCAATATTATTTGTTAAAAATCCATGTTGTATCAAAGTATAAAATATAGGAAAAGCTTGTTTTATTGTTTTGCACTTGTAAATCTTATATTTTAAACTAAATTACAGTCAAACTAAGTGAAGCGTACCCCTTAAGATTGCAGTAATGTACTGATTTATTTGAAACTTGAACCCGCTAGTCGTTTCAAGAATGCAATAATGAATTGATTATTCGAAATTGAACTCGCTCGCTCGATCCAAGAATACGGTTAACGGGTTCCGTTTTCCAAGAATCAATTCAGTGTTGCGACTAGTAAGTTTCAAACCTACTAGTCTTTTCTAGAATATAATAGTAAATTGATTTTTCGGAAACGGAACCCGTTAGCCGTATTCTTCAATCGAGCGAGTGAGTTCAATAGTAGAAAAATCAATTCATTATTGCATTCTTGAAAAGACTAGCTGGTTCAAATTCCAAATAATCATCCATTAATGCAATCTTGAGGGGTATGCTTCACTTAGTTTGACTGTAAGAAGCTTGATTCTTTCGATTCTGAATAACTTCTGCCATGAAAGTTGCATCGATATCGAAGAGAAAATCCTGTTTCGTGTAGAAAGCCACGTTTTCAGGGGCAAAGAGGTTGAAAGTAAGTGAAGGTTGTACAAATTCCCATTACTGAAACCGATTTGTTTCTCAGAATAGTCGAAGCATAACCTAGAACTTTGAAATGCTTTAAAAGTCTTTATGCAACGTTCAGTGCAAAAATAGTGTACACACAACCAGAATTCAGG
>CM042755.1:13784095-13804423 GCA_022496165.2 Catalaphyllia jardinei
GATAAGGCCATAAAAGGAACAAAAGCTTGATTGTTGCCCAGCCAAAATCCTCACCAAAAGCTTGATACGATTATTTTTGATTATGATTTTTGATTATTATTTTTTATATATTTATTGATCCTTTATGGCTTGGGCATTTTTCATGTGTTTCTTTGTATTTAGATGGTTCCATTCCCTGCTAATGTGTAATTTCTATTTCCACATGCAGGACATTGCCATTCTTTATTCACCATGTACTTGGTCTTGCTTTGTGTGATTGATTGCTTTCTTTCTTCTTCACTGAAATGTTTGATTGGTGTATCAATATTTTTTGGTCTTACCATATTATATACTATTTATTTATATATTCTTATGATATTTTATAGTGCGTTTAAATCCTTCATTGGAATCCAACTGTTAAAATCATCACCATATCCCTTCCACTTCACCAAAGCTTGTTTCTTCTTATAATCTCTACGAATGACTTTATCAATACGAAAAACATCCTGCTTGGCTTTTAATAATTCAAGTTCATAAAAACTCCCTTGAATATCTTCACCTCTTAGAACCTTTATTTTGTATGTGATTGGATTAGTGTATTGGATCTTATCAACTGTAAACACTTCTTCTGTCCAATTTGGTGTGTAACCCTTGTCAAACACATTCCGTTTATACTTGGATATTCGGACCTGATCACATTTTCGTTTCTGTTTTGATGTTTCCATATCACCATATAGTAAACTGTACCCTCATTCTTTTTCTTTGAAGCCTCAACTGGCGTCATTTTTATGCTTGAATGTTTTGTGTTGTTATATTGTTTTACTAGTTCAGGTAATATGTTTAGATACATTGTATTACCTTGAACTGTGAACTGTTTCCACATTTTGGATTTAATTGTCCTATTCCATCTTTCAACTACTGATGACTTCTCTTCATTCTCAGTTGAGTACATTTGTATCCCATTTTTCTCTAATAGGTCTTTCACATGTTTGTTATAGAACTCTTTTCCCTTGTCAACCCAGAGTTATTGTGGTTTTCTACCTTCCTTGAATATTGTTTTGAATGCTTCAGTGACAGATTCACCTTTCTTATCTTTCAATGGAACGATCCAACCATATTTGCTGAATACATCAATAACCATTACAGGATATCGGTAACCCTTATTCCATTTACTGAACTGTTGCATTTCAACTAGATAACTTGCCCATATTTCATCAATATGATTTGTGATTACACGCCGCCGAGTGAAGTTGAGTTTTATGGGTGTATGTAACTCATCTGCTAATTTTTCTTGCCAGTTTTCCTCACTCGACGGCTTTTCCCGTTTTTTTGGCTTCACACCCATACCTAATTTTGACTTAGCTGCAATAGCGTTGCGAGCTATTGCATGTCCCTATTGTCTGTCGTTCCATGGAATAGCATCAGGAGCTTTGACCATCTTAGGATCAGCCTCATTTTTGAACTTCACTTGATCACCTTTTGGTTTGTTACCACAAACTGAGTAATCAACATCATGCTGCATACTGACTGAATCTGTTCTACCTGTTGGTTGTTGATATATCTCAAGTATCTGACCAGTATTAGGATCATACCTCAGTTGCTCTTCAAGAGGGTTTCCAGGCCCTGTATACTTATGTCCAGGCATCACAAAACCCTTTTTTAGGTGCAACCTTGACAATAGCATTATGGATGTCTAACCCTCCACCATAACCTTTCCATTTAATCCATGAGTTGTATGATCTACTGCCTCCAGCATCTTTGTAAGCTTTGTATTGTCTCTTGTATTCAGCAACCAAGGCTCTACCCTCTTTTGCACTCACTTCAGGTCTTTTGAACAATCCAGATGCAGTGACAACATTCCAAGCTTTCTTCCAATCAACAAAAGGAAATGGTATTGGTAATCCTATTCCTATCTGATAGCCCTCAGCTTCTGAGGGCTCAATCAGTTTCCCGACTTTCTTCCTTTACCTGATATCTTTTTTGACATATCATCGGCGACTGAATCCATGATTTGGTCTAAATACTTTTGTCCCATTTCTTTCATTTTCTTTTTAGCAGTCTCTGATTTTATTGCTTCACCAGCTTTATTTCTACCTAAGTTGAAAAGTCCTTTAGCACCTGATGCCAATCCTTTAACAATAAGCTCATGAAATCCTGATCCTTGTTTCCCACTCTTCACGAATTTGATCTTTGCTATCTCACATTCAGCACAAGTGCATTTCAACATATCGTTAGTATATCGTTTACTACCTGGAACGCATTCAGTTTGTTTCTTCTGTTTTACGCAATATGATTTCACCATTTTATATATATAATTTAGATATTTTTGATATAATATTCAATGAATCTCTCATTATCCATTGTATCATGTATATTGAACACTTTTAATAAATCATAATATGAATTTCCTTTATTCATTTCATTCAAGAAGTATAAACAAAAGTATCCACATGTGGTTGTATTTATATTTTGAATTTGATTATTTTGATAAAGCAGAGTCAAATTCTTTCTTTTCGCATGATTTACCATTTCTTGAAAAGGAGGCATACCAAAACTATCAAAATAATTTATTACACCATCTTTTACATAAGTAGCTACCCAATGGCTTCCACTCATATATGATGGTTCAAGATTGTTAATAAATAATGCTTGGTAATGATTATGTGGAACCTTCCCATCTCTTGATAGAACATCATTGATTGGGTTGTTGAGATATCTGCACCATTTTATTAGATCATGATTGCTTAATGGGATGTCTTCATGGAATTTAAGTTTCACAGTATTGCCCCTAGAAGTGGAATTTGATTGAATGGGCTGTTTGGTCCTAATAGTAGACCCTTTCCTTTTTTTTGTTTGTTTGTTTTTTCCCATACCAACTTGGTTGTCACCCCAACTGCCAAAAACGGTGGCGACCTATATGCACCTATTCTCGGAGCTCCCTTCCCCCCTTTTGAAGGTGTGGTAGGTGATCCAATCTTGGGGCACCCCTTCCGGTCAAAGATTTTAAAACCATTGGAATCCCAATACTGGCAAGTAAAGTACCAGGGAAACCCCCTGATTGGTTTTATTGATTATTGGTTTTATATGAACACCTGAACCTGTTTGAAGAGCGTCCAATATATCTTTCTTTTGTTTTACAGTTAGTAAGTGTTTGTGTGCAATAAGCTTATCAATCTTATTTTGTGGAATTAGGAAACCTCCAGTTTGTCCTTTTCCAGATATCTTTTTAACAATTTGTTGTGCTCCTGCACTGGAGGCCCCCAAATGCACGCGCAAGAGCCAGAGCTGAAGTCAACAAACTACCACCAACTTGCTTTCTGATATTGGTCTTAGCAAGCTTGATATCCATACCTTTATTCAATTTCCGATTCTTCTCCAATCTCTTCTTTACCATCGCTGGGACATGTAGAGTGTCGTTTCCGTGAAGAGAGTTCCTTCGTTAGCCTTAGGACGACTGTTTCTCTTTTACGATAAGCATAACCAATATTCTCCTTCTGATTTTCTGATAGTTTAACATTTATTGCAAAAAGCTGAGTCATTTCTTGTATATAATACATGTTATATAATTTTTGATTATAAAACATATGTGAAATGAGGAATATCTTATTAGTGTTAATACTTTTTATACTATAACCAATTCATTTCCCACCTTGTTGATTACGACTGTCTCTTCTTGTAGGACGATACCGTGGACATTGAAATTTGCAGTATTATTTCTGCCCAGCTTATACCTGAATATCAACTGCTTTGGGTCTCTAGTTACTTTATCTGTTTGATACTCCAAATCAAAATATATGAAAGCATAAAGAGAGTTGTAATTAGACATGTTGAGTTGGGTACAGCTATTGTAATTATTCTTTCTCATTCCATATGACATCACATCGTTGCAGACCCTTACCTTTGATTCTGAATCGTATTCAGTTTCTGGATAGAATACTCCATTTCCATATTCCAAACTACATGACGTGAGACTGCTATCATTATTAGCCGCATTCAGTTTGAAAGTATCGAAGTGGTAAGGATTTGTATCGTCATTGTTTGTTTTATTTCGTTGGAGGTAAACAAAGACGGAAACAACATTGTAAATACTTGGTGAGATCTGGAAGAATCCACTGCTCCGTGTTGGATTGGAAGCCGTATACAATTCTCTTTTATACGTCCAAGATTTCTCCGTCAAAAAGGATTCGATAAACTTATTGTATAAAGTGTCCTTTGGTAATAGTCTCGGAACCCATAGTAAGAGTCTATTGACAACCACTCGACCAGCAGCTGCTGCAGCTGCCTTATAAATTAATTCTGTGTCATTCTGTAACTGTATATCGAACTGAAGTTGCATTGGGACCAACATTTTTTCATGTAACTCTTCAAAGAAACTGTATAGATTAAGAGGTATAATTACATTGACATCTTTGGCGGCATTTTCAGCTCTACCACCTTCACCAATACTTTTCGTTAAATTTCGTCTAGCCTTAAACCCTGTATTTCCAGCAGCAGTCATGTCAGCCAAATTTGCTACATCCAGATACCAAAAACTATCTTTAACCACCGAACGACTGAAATCATCACTGTATTCTAAGAGGTTTTTGACAAAAGTTACTTTATGAAGATTATCAGTTTCATATACAATCTTACCAGCACTCTTTATTGTCAAATGGTCAATTAATGAATGAGCTCCATTAATAACTGTTGATCGGGTTGCATCTGGAATACCTGTACCATCAGCCAATGCCTGTAACTGAAACTGCACCTCAAAATAAGCCTTGTACCAATCATAGAACGCAGACCTGTCATTGATTGTGAACTTATACCCATTTTTTTCTGATGTTGATTGTTCTGTGGTATCTCAATTACATCATTCAGTTGATATCGAACCAACTCATATCTTTGCAAATATTCACTTGTTCTGAAAGCTATTATATTATTAGATTACATAATTTTTACTCTACCTCCTTCTTCTCAAGCCTGATCCTGATATCAATCTATCGATGATCATATCTGTACTTTCTTCTTGCTGTCTCTCGTCGCCAATTCTCACATTCCTAAGCTTTTTCATTGTCAAGTCTCCTGACTTCTCAGATTTCTTTTTATTTGCCATTTCGCTTAAATGTGAAACACCTGATTTTAATGCTTTCTCACCTGATTTCTTGGCGAACTTTTTTACAACAGATGACGCAGCACTCTTCACTGGTTTGAAAATATTATCAGCAATAATCCCTGATCCTACATGTTGATCCACAAAAATACCGAGTTTTAGATGATAAACCCTGGTGAATTCAAATGGTTTCATTATACTATTATGTTATATTATTTTTTTCAGGATTAATGAAAAAGATGTATCCGCTCCATTCAGGTCAATTAATCTCCTTTATCTATCTGTAATATGTATCCTGATACTGTTTATACTATTCTTGTTGATAGGATTAAATGTAACTCTTCTCGGTTCAATGGTAAAGGAGTAACTAGGTTGAAGCACACTGGTTGAGAAGGAATAAATGATGTCTGTATCTTGACCATCTACAAGTGAATCATTAATCAAGTCGCAATGGATATTAAGTATGTCAGTATCTTGACTGAGATTAGGCACCTTTGGTCCTATATTCTGTTTATTTTTCAATATTTCTTTATTAAATCCAACTAGGTCATTGAAATTGCTTGCAGTTAAATCAAGTTGATAATTCTTGGCTAATGTGACTGTGACCGTAAATGTTGTATTATCGAATTCGAGAGTGATAGGATATTATTAGCACCATCTTTGACAATCTTCGTTATGTCCTTAATGTATGTATCAAAGTCTGTATAGCTCTAGACTCCTGCTGGGAAAGTGATGTTTTGAAATGTTGAACCGTTATCAGAGCTGTACTTTATCAATTGATTGTTGTATGATGAATTTACATTGAACCATGTGAATGACATTTTAATGATTCGGTTCAAACCAACTACATATTGAGAATTGCTGTCCAATATTATGGGTCTGTTGAATTTGATTATAAAATTCTGAGGAGTGTTGCTTCCTTTATCTTTGACACTGTATGATGATAAAACAATCTCGCGATCCATGTATATAATAACTTTACACAATTATACTTTAAAACACTGATTATACAATTTATTATACTGCGGTCTATTTATTGTTGACATTCTCAATAATGTGTCCAATATACTAACTCCTGTATTTCTCATCTGAATTGATGTGTTGACTGCAATAACCTCATCAATAATCAATTCTAATTTCTTGAGAAGATGCTTTGCGTTGTTGAAAAATATGACATTTCCACCTCTCTTCTTCGGCCTCTAATCCCTGAACTTTCTTTTTGATAATTTTCAAGTTTTATATTGAGTTGATTAATGTATTTTCTCAATGCATCTCTTTGCATATCTACTCTTCTGTAAATATAAACTTTTTCACCCTCCGAATATTGTCCAGCACTGTATTTTTTGTGGCATCTGATTTCTTACCTACCAATGATTTACTTAAAGATCTCGCATTTTTTATCATCCTATTAATATACATTTTTTTCTTTTGTTCGTCATCATACCCTGATTAAGACTTTTATCGACACTTTCCAAATTTGGTATATTTAAATCATCCAATACCAAACGAACAATATCATCATCATCTATTGTATAATTAATATCTTCATTGTAATCGTAATCAGGTGGCTGCTCTTCAGGTAGCGGCTCTTCAGGAGCTTCAAGAATATCCTCATATGCTGGTGGCCTCATTCCTAGTTGTTTATCTTGCTGGGGTAGTACCTCATCACCAAACAGATCTTCAAGACCCATTTCCTCAACTTCATCCTCAATATCAATGCCGTAATTCGGAACTGTCTCTTTTTTTGGTGGTCTTTTTTCTCCTTTCATGTATTTGAGAATACAAATTACTGTTAATTACATCATCTAATTTACTTGTCACTGGTTTGAATACCTTCGCAAATGACTCTTGGCTTGTCTGCTGATCGATTTTATGTTGTGTGATTATATCATGGACATAATTGATTTTATTCCCTAATTTGGTTTTACTCTTTGCAAGTTCTTTCCATTTAAGTAAACTCATTTATTATTATATAATTACCTTACATAAAAAAAAATTGGTTTTACTTTTTAAATTATTACATTACATAAAAATGACAAATCATATACAAAAAACAACGTTGAACACCATGTTGAACACCATGTTGAACACCCTGTTGAACACCATGTTGAATTAATATACCGATATAATATAATGAGAATACCGAATTATGATGTTGAAGACGATACAGTCTCAAACTTCAGACAACTATACGATTTCATCCCTCATCAATGTTTTCGGATGCTGATTTACGGTCCAAGTGGTTCAGGGAAAACAAACACATTAATGCATATGATCTACAATCTGCTTTATTTTGATAAAGTTTATCTGTATGAAAAATTTAGAACAGTCCAAGTATCAGAATCTCATGAATGTCTTTCAGCCGATAAGTGATGAGGTTGGTTATGATGTTATTGAAGCAAGAAATGATGAAATTATTCCAGTTCAAGATCTTGACTCTGGCTCACAAAAAATCGTCATTTTTGATGATTATGTATGTGATAAAAACCAAAAACCATTAATCGACTATTTTATACGAGGTCGGCATAAAAATTGCAGTTTGATTTATCTAAGTCAAAGTTACTATAAGACACCAAAAGACATCAGACTGAATTGTTCTCACTTCTCCATTTATGAGTTTCCAAGTGCTAATGAGTAGAGTTTAATTTGCCGTGAAAAGAGTATTTCAAAAGAATCATATGAAAAAGCAACTGAAGAACCATATTCCTTTGTATATATCGATAAGCCACGAAAATTCACCACCAAAAATTTCAGTGAAAAAATATAATCTATTAATATAAATGAGTTATTCAAACGGACTTTTGCCTTCATCATCATCAGCTATTTGTAAACGTCGACTACCTGGGTTACCAGGTGTTGGATTCAATTTAACAGATGATGGTAATTATGATATTGAAGGGAAGCATTTAACCAATATTGGTGAGTCTACTGGCGATAATGATGCAGTCAGTTTAAAAGTGTTGAAAGATCATACTAAAGTCAGTCAAAATAGTTATCATTTACAACCGAGTTTTAAATTTTATAAAGACTTTAGTGATAAGAGTCAATTAACTGTAAAACTACCACCAAATACATCACCAAACCACTTTTTTAAAAATCATAATACGCATAATAATGCTTATATAATTAAGAAAGAAGATGATGATACTGAAGAAGCATGGTCTAGTATAAAAATGAAAGGTAATCAATTGGAGAGTGGTACTTATACCTCTGTTTTTGAAATATTTGTTATTGGTGATGCTGGTGGTTTTCGTGTTGATGATACAATAATTTTTGATGTCCATGGTGATAGTCATTATACGATTAATACATTCGATAGTGACAAAATATCTAATCAATATACTAAATCAATTATTCAATTCACAACTGACGGAAGAGTTGGAGTAGATGATGGGATAAAATTCCAAATCCGTTATTATGGTTCTCAATACAATAAAAACATTAAATTTCTGTTTTATTCAAGAGTGGTGAAGGGCAAATACTCAACAACTTTCAATCACACCATTTTTGATGTCAATGATGTCCAGGATAATCACAAGATTCTCTATTTTGAGAGTTTGAATCTGAATAGTAATCTCATCAACAGTTTAGGTGATCCTGTAGATGACTCTGATGCTACTAATAAGAAGTATGTTGATGGAGAAATAGCAAAAGTCCATGTTGATACTAATGTCTTGAAATTAGATGGAAGTAAAGCCATGAATGGTAATTTAGATATGGGTATGAATTATATCCTCTCTGTGGATAATTTAAATGATTATAAGGTTGATGATGCTTTGGAAGTCAGAGCCAGAGATTTGCGAAGCGTTGTTAACAAAGGATATCTGAATGAAAATTTTCTCAAAATAGTGGATAAAGACGGTAAAGAATATTATGATCTCAAACAGAATATAATAAAAAAAAACAGTGAACCTTACTATGATGGATTTTTTGATGATCCTAATGACATTGTCAGCAAAGCTTATGCATATGTGGATGCTGAAATTAGTAAATTACCAAACTCTCCCGCAAACTCTCCCACAAATCTCTTGAAATTAAATGGAAGCAGAGCAATGACAGGTGCTCTGACTATGGGTGACCACTCTATTATTGGAATCCGTAGTTCTTCTGCAGATAATGCGGCTTTAACTGTTGGTGGTGCTAAAGCAACTTATTTTCCTTTACTTGGTGATCGTTCAATGCAAGGCAATCTAAATATGGGTAATAATGATTTTGATAATCTAAAGACCATTGTTGAAGACGATGGAGAAAATCCAAATTATGATCAAATAAAGCATAAAGCAGTTGATTTTGAATTGTTGAAGAAAACACGTGATTACGTAATGCGTGAAATAGCAATCAATGAATCAGATCTACTTCCAAAAGATGGTTGTGAGGCTATGGAAGGTGATTTAAATATAGCCAATCACAGTATCGTTAATCTCAAAGATCCACAACCATCAGACAGTAGTTATGCAGCTTCTGTTAATTTCGTTAACAAAACTGTCAATGATAGTAATACAATCATAAATGGTATAATTGATGAGAAAATACAAAAATCAGAAGAGAAATCAATACAAACAGTAAATCAAGAAAATGTTTTCAAAAAAGTAATGACTGATAATTTATTCAAAGAAGATGATGATAGAATTGAATTTGTTGCCACCATTAATTACAATCTTTTACACAGAATCAATAATCAAACATATCTATTTCAAATCAAAAAGGACAATGCTGACTATTATGATGCCCGATTATCAATTGATTTACGTTATCTTGATGTTGGTGCTTATACAATGGTCTTTGAAATGAAATTTGCAGTTCAAATCGATTATAATAAGGTAAGCGTTAATGCTGTTAGTAGTGCTCTCAATCAGGTAAGTACAAAAACAAGAGTAATAAATTTTGATTGTGGTCATTATTCCAGATCAATCATCAATTTTCATAAATGGGTAATACATACAGGTATTGATGATCTCGATTTTGATTTACGTTTGTATTTAAAAAATTCCGCATCACAAAAACCAGAAAAAAACACCTATCAATGTAATTGTCTATGGTGTCAGAGGAACTCACTCTGATGTGCCCATCAAAATTTGGGACAGACTATATTATTCCAAAAGTGGTATGCTTGATTTTGAATCACCTATCAATATGGGGAACAAAAAGATAACTGGAGTAGCTGATGGTACTGCAGATAGTGATGCTGTTAATAAAAAACAAATGAATGAATTGCAAAAAATTCATTTTTATTGAAATAGTTTAGAACACGACAATGAAAAAAATATTAAAGTTTCCAACTATAAATCACCCTTTTGTAGTTAAAGAAGCAGACAAAAATTTACTTAGGTTACCATTGACTGGTTATTATCAAATAATCTACAATGATTTTTATAAAGGAAGTGGTCAATTTTATATTAAAGATATGACAAGATCACAAGTTTGTTTTTTCAAGATTTAAATAATCAAACAAAATGGACACCAATAACAATAAACTCAATATTTTCTATTATTTTTAAAGATGGTTTAAATTATGCCGACATACAATTATATTTGAAAAAAGATGGTAGTGCTATTTTGGATGGAGGGCAATAGTGTAATTTCTACATTAAATATATGCACCCCTGAGCAATGAAAACAATATAAACTAATATATATGAAAGAGTCGGGAAAAAGCATATTCAACTGGAATCACATTTCAGATGAATTAACAGAAGAACAGGTAAATGAATTAAAATCTTACTACCAAGCATATCATAAAAAGTGTTGGGCCTACAAACAAGCATGGAAACGTTTCAAAGAATGGAAATTATTGGGGAATTCATTATCAATCATATTTGCATCCGGAGGTTTAGCGAGCAGCATAGCGACTGATGGCATCAGTTTGATTGCAATCAGTACAGCAGCACTTTTGATTCAGGGTTTGATGTCACATAATAACCTTGATCTTAAGATCCAAAATTGTACTTATGCTTACCAAAGCTATCAACATCTTCTAAATGAGATAAAGGATATGATGAGAAGTGGAAATTACAATTCATCTCAAATTCAAAATACAATGAAGAACATTGATGATTATGTTACAGACAACAGTGCCATTATTGATAGGTATCTCAATAAATACGATGAAAAATTCACTTGTTAATTATCAACTGGATTCTATCACCTATCAATGATTTCCCAATATTTTCCCAATATTGTTTATAATCTTTCAATTTTCTCTTTGATTTCGTCACTTAAATATCATTGTGAGGAAGTCCGATCTTCTTAAATAATTGCTTTATAATAAATTTAATACTAATCATCGTTTTCGTCCATCATTAACCTCATGTAGAACACTACCAATCTCAATAAATAATTTATGGATCTTCTCTTTTTGTTGGTAAGTCAATTGGACATTAATCTCATAATATATACTATTTATCACATTCTCAATATGGTATTTCCTATGATATACTGATTTTATTCGTATCAAATTCATTTTATCATAGAAGTTGAAGTTCTCTGTGACAAAATCATAACCATTAACTAAACCACAATTCAAACAGGTATTCATACCATTTACAGTTTCCACATCCTGTTCACTACAACATTGCTCAACTGCTTTATTAACTTCTACTAATTGTTCATCACAAATAATACAAATAAGCTCTCCATTGTTGATAAATTCATTGTGAATATCACTGTCACATGTTATCTCAATAACACAGTCGCACTTTATCTATATATTAATAAAAGATTTTATTTTTATATATTAAACCCGATTATTTTCTTTTTCTTTAAAAAAGTTTTTAAGTTTCATTTTCATCATCTCACGCTCCTCAGATGTATAATCAAATTTACATATATGTATTAATGGATAAACATGATCATTACAAAACTTACCACCACAATTACATTTCAAAGGAAAAACTCCACATTTTTCATCACAAAAATCACACCTTTTCTCGAATATCTTTTTTGATTGATTTCATTATAATAATATATTAGATTAATAAAAATAATGATCCAAGGTTTTGGTTCCAGACCGATGTCCCGGGTTTTGGTCTTGGTTCCTCATTTGATTTCAATATTTTATTCCTATATTTTGATTCAAGGTTTGGTTCAGCATTTGGTTTTTGGTTTGGTTTTTCCAGCAGTTGATTAATTGTTGGAGAAATAGTTGAAAAATACAACACAAAAATCCAACGCAGAAAACAATATGGAAAAATGCGCTGGTACCGCTAAGTATTATACTACTCATTTCTCACATTATGGACAAGATTGGCTGACATATGGATACACAAGAGTTCTAATCTCGGGATTGTCAGCCCGTTCTATGCCAAACGAGCTTCGGCTGTAACTAGGCCCTGGTTGGTGCTGGAGTCTTGCTGAACTACTGCATATACAGCCGCTGCTGTTCCAGTTTCGCTTGTATCACTGAATACATGTAGGTCAATACCCCGGACTGGTTCTTTGGCTGGAGCTAGATTGCGGGGAATTTTGACCTCATCAGGCAGTTTTTTTCTGAAGTTGTTCCACTGTTTGTCCAGTTTCTCTGGTAGTACTCCATCCCAAGGGAGAGGTTGGTCACATGCTTCTCTATAGATCCTTTTTCCTACCAAAACTGTGGGGCTTGCCACTCCCAGGGGGTCAAACCCTGATGAACTTTTCAGCACTTCTCTCTTTGTGGTTCCTGCAGAATCTCTCTTAAAGCTCACAGCTAGAGTATCTTTCCTTTTGTTCCAAGGAAGTCCTAGTATCTTTGTTTCATTGGGCTTTACACCCAGCTGTTCCTTGGCATATGTTTGCCCTTCGTCTCCCAGTACATCTTCAGCCTCCAGTTTCTTGACATTCGAGTGCCATTTATGCAGTTTAAACCCAGCTTCTCCAGACACTGAAACTGCAACCTCATTCAAACTGCACCCCTTGTCTACAGTATCAGTCCCACTGATGACAGCATCGACATACAAACCCTTCATAATCTCTTCAACCTCCTCAGGATAGTTAGCCTTTAAACTGTCTAGATGTTATTTCAGAGTTCATCCAAGAACAAAGGGTGACTGAATTAAACCAAACAACACCCTGGTGAATTGCAAAACCTCAATCTGTGAGGGGTCCTTATCCTTTAACCAGTAAAAGCGAAGAGCATCACGGTCTGCTTCCAGAATTTACACCTGTAGGAACGCTTGCTTGAGGTCACCGCAAAAAGTAACAGGTTTGAACCGATTTTGGACTAGCACACTACAGAGTAGGTTTTGGAGTGGAGACCCGGTCTCTAGACAGTCATTCAATGGCAGACTAGTTTTTTTTTCCGCTTTGGCTGACGCGTCGAAGACGAATCGCATCTTTGCGCTCTCCGCTGCCTCCGTCACTACTGGATTATGAGGAAGGTAGAACTATCTTTCTCCCTGTGGCTCATCAGTCACCCTCTCCTCTCATATTCGTCCAAATGATTAGGTTCTTTCTCCAGTTTTTTCACAAGGTTAGCTAGTCGCCGGAGGCTTCCATTTTGGTTGTTAGGGAGAGGTGGGTGGCCAGCCTTCCACAAAAGGTCTGTTTCATACCACCCCTCTGAATGACGCACGAGTTGCTCTTGGAATTCGCTGTACAGTGCCTGTTGATCACCTGCTGGTTTATCTTCTAAACCCAATACGTCAAGTCTGCACAGTTCTTCATAATCTGTTGAAGAACTTCTAGTGTGGTACACGCTGCTTAAGTTGATCTCTGCACCTGGGGACATGATGGTCCAACCGAAAGATGTAAGCTCTGCAACTGGTTTACCCGGATTCCCAACTCTCGGCACTGAGCTTGCCTTCAGCCTTACATACTCACTTGCACTAAGGATTACATGAATTGGCAGCTCTTGTTTTGTATCCACATCATCCATCATTACGTCTTTGAGATGCTGGTGTTGTGGGATGATTTCTGCATATCGTGGGTTGGGCACAGTCAGCAGGACACTCTTGTCAAGTTTACGCAGGGTTGTGGGCAGACTGAAATTCCCTTTGATGCTAGAAATAAGTACACTGTACATTTCTGTCTTCTGAGTTGTGGATATCATCATCGTTTCAATTTTCTTGCAAACCTTGTGGTCAGATTTCCGGTTCTGTCGCTCAACCAGTGTAGCTGATGCATATAAGCTTTCCTGCCCCAGTGTCTAACAGTGCTCTACAGGTAATTCCCTCCACTTCTACCACAAATACTGGATACACCCCTGGACCTTCCACGGTTACTACTATTAGCTGGTTTGGGTTCTTGTCACAAATTGAGCTATGGTGCTTGCCATTACACTTCTGGCAACTAACTTTGCATCGACATTAAGCTGCTCGATGTTTCGTCCCAGTGCAATTAAAACATAACTTGTTGTCGCTCAGATACTTTCTCCTATCAGTTACCTCTCTGATTTCGTCACAATCAACTGATTTATGTTCCCCAGATTTACAATAAACACAGGGCTTGGGTTTCCAAACTCCTTGTTTGGTTTGAAGAGCCTTATCATTTCCTTCGTCATGCGTCCAAGAGCCCCCACCCCTACAGCTATCCATGGGCACTGGGTTCCTTTCACACCACTTTTTTAAGGCCTCTACTAACTGTGGAAAGCCCCACTCTTGCCAATCGTCATCTAGTCTCACAAGGCCTGGTAATTTGTCTAAAGTAAGACTAACATAACCTCTAATTTCTTCCCCTTTCCCATGCTCTCTAGTGTCTGAATATTGGTAACTAGTTTCTCATAGAATTCACCGAATCTTGCTGGGTTTGTTCCTGTGATGACTGGCAGCCCCATAATGCTTTGAATATGAGCATTAGCAACTTCACTTGGTTCTCCATATTTGGTTTTTAGGATATTTTTTTGCCCTCGCATAACCCTCACTGGCAACCCATCAATGGTGGCTCTGACCCTTGGTACAAGTAATTCTTTCAAGTATGAGAATTTGGCAACTTGGCCAATGTCTGATTTGTCAATCTCTGCTTCAAACTGCACTCAAAACCTTTGCCAGTCTAAATGCGTCCCCTGAAATCTTGCAATTACGAGTTTGGGTAATTTAGCTTTCGGTTTACCTGCATCGCCTTCCTACACGTCTGCATATCAAACTTCTTAATTTCCCACTTGGATTGCTCTTCCTTCTCCTGATTTTCTCTTGTTTCTTCTTCCCTTAAACTTCGCTCCAAATCTTCCAATCTTCCGACCACCTTTTCGTACTCCACCAACCTCTGCTCAATTTCCACGCTCCACGCTCTGATGTCTTCCTCGTCGTCGCCTCGTTCAAGTTTCAACTCCTGCACTAGTTGTTCAGACAAAGTGGCGACTCTGCAAGGACTCGATCATGCCTGCAACCGTGAAGGAGACCGAGAAAACGATCGAAAACAAACTGAAGGCATTGAAATTAACGCACAAAAGCACAGAAACAATCGCAGGATCTAAATTGATAAAACCAATTAAGAGACAACGCAAACTTACTGAGGGTAAAGTGGACCAGTGCCATGAGTTAAAGTCAGATGCTTCTTTCGACAATATTACTGACAATTTAATAAACTGAAACTCACATTACTTTTACCAAACTCGCTCGCCCTGTGCTTCTTCTATGTCTCATCCAATAATGTTTTTTTTTCTTACCATGGCCCAGCCCCCACGGGCTATGCGGGCCAGGGACGCCTGACTATTTTCAACATAATCTCAACAACACAGCAGTTACATAATTTTCAAATGAATATCATAATTTATTGTCACTGACTAAACCAATCTGAGAAATTGATAGAAAAGTCATAAAAAAGTATAAAGGAAAGCCAAATAGAAAAGTACAACGCAAAATAAAGGTTTAAAGCAAAACCAAATAGAATGCTAATTTAGGGCATGCAGAATTTCTTTGGATGCAGCATACAGTATTACTTGGAGACAGACTTCGTAGTAAAAAGGGAAAGTCTAGCCTCCACTAAATTCTTTGTGCTGGGGGCCTCTTTCATCGCAATAGTGGGTGTTACTTGCTTTGGATGGCTTGCTGGTAATGTTGTGGGTCTGACTATTGATTGCTTGTCTTTGCCCCTCACACTTGGCCAGTCGATTCATCGTGGAACAGCTAAATTCCTATGATAAAAATACCATAGTTTATAATATGACAAAAATGAACATCACTGGTTGTGGGTTCAATTATAAGCCAGAACCCATGGGATTAGCCTGACATGAAACAGTAAAGAATACTAGTTAAAAAGCAGTTTAAGCGGTTACAGTCCTGTGACAGGCCAAAATGACATACATATACATGGATCTATTTTATTGGGTTTTACAACACCTGACTACAATGAACCAGTGGGCCTCCAGCGACTGAAATTAAAATGCCAAATTCAATTCCATGCGCATTCCTGAAACTTACTCTTATACATGTACAGGAATCACATTGAGAGAAATTTGTAGTTGTCTTTACACAGCCACCTAAATAGTTTAACTAGTTTACCTGAATCCTATTCTCTTTGATGCATTATTGGCATACTTCAACATCATTTAATTGAAGTTTTCTAGCTTGCTGGTATGCCTGCAAGTAGCAAGATTATGGAAGAAAGATGGGGAGGGGGTAAGGAGAGGGAAGAGAGATGTGCATGTGGTACCTCTTTGGCAACTGAAAATAATTCTGCAATCATGCTACACAATATTTCCTCTAATCCTCTACAATAAATTAAACCTGCATTTTGGAATGGTATTCACCTTCAGGCTATTATGTTGTGTTTCACAGGTGTCTGGTCACTTCTCACTTTCACATACCTGAAATTCACATAAAATGCTAATGTTTTCAACCAAGCACTGCTTTATGTGGCTTTGAATCCATTTCAAGGAAAGCCTTTCCATTTTCTGTGGATACAAGTGGACCGTGTGTGCATTCGCCATCTGCCCACTCATGTTCTTCACACACGTGGTGTAGGACACCAAGCCACATGTCCTAAAAACCGTTACAGTAGTTTCATGGAATGTGTTATAATAAGCATGTTTATAACCTTCTTTGAATGATACCTGGGTGTTCCACACAGTTCCTAACCTAATTGTGAGAATCCTATGCCAAATACATCCACTATTTTAGTACTACTATTATTTTAATGTTTCTGGCTGAAAGCGTGCTTTATACTCCCACACTAATTTACTTGCTTAGGCCCTCACATGGCAAGTGTTTAAACCAGTAATAGAGACAACGAGAGATGCTGATACCATGTTTTCAAGTAAGGTGATATTACTGCAGGAGTACAAAAATTAATGACTGTGCATTTGTTTGCTATATAGCAGCATTTATTGTATTTTTTACCAACCCTCAGGTCTCCTTATCGCCAACACACTGCTCAGCACAATGCCACAAATGATCCTGATTAACTCTATCCATTCCCCAACAGTTTCACATCCTCTAACTTTTCAAGCCTGCAAACCAAAAGCATGACAGTTATTTTTCACCCAACATAAAACAAAAGGATTTTATAGTGGTAAAAATGCCCGGGGGGGGGGGTACTTGGGTCAATTTTTGCTGGGTATGTGCCGCTGGCCACTCAGAACCCCTACCCCATTATAGTCTATTCTGTGGCTAATTATAGACCCCATCTTAGTCACTTTTGGGCAAATGTAATTTCTCCCGATCCCAACTTAGTCACTTTCTGTTGATGCCTCTACCTAATAGAAAATGAATTGACACGTTTGTTAAATTGAATGTAGAACACTTTACTTTTCATCTACGATCAAACGCTTGCTAATTCAAAAGAAGATCCAAGTTGTGTTCCGGGTTGTGTTAACTTCAGTGGAGGATAGAATAGCCGCAAAATAAATACCGTAGCACGGATGATTTGTTGGACTTTGTTCTGGACCCAGGGGTTCCGCACTATTGTGCAAGTCATTAATATTTAAGTTGTGATTTCCTGAACCGACGGAATTCAATGCGAGACGACTGTTAAATATTAAAAAACAGCACGCACCATTTTTTAACCGCGTATCTTCCCTGCTTGCCAGAATTTTCTTATCCCAGACATCTCGAAAATGTGCGACCCTATTCTAGTAACTCTACTAAAAATGTAACCCCATTATAGTCAGTCCAGTCTTGAAAATGCGACCCCATCCAGCGGCACATCCCCATTAGCCTCTTATAAGGAAGTACCCCCCCCCGGGTAAAAATGCTAAAACTACAGAATGGAAACGTACTTTCAACTAAAAAAACTCTGGAAATTTTTTTCATGTTTTTGCTCTTGTATCACAGATACAGATACATGTACTATTAGATAAATTTCAAAGTTGTACTCACCCAAAAATGCATTGTTGAAACTGGAATTATAAATGTCGAATCATAAGTCAAAATTTCTAAATTCACTTAATCCCCTTAGCCCTAGGCTTATTGAGGGCCTGGTGTTTGCAACAACTGGGCTATTGTTTAGATACACTGACTGAAAAACAAACACTTGACCTTGAACGAACACTGGCATTTGAAATTTTCAATCACAGCACAGCAACCAATACTAGTGAATATTTACTTATATTAAAAGCAGATTCATCACCCATTTTCTCGTTAAAATATCAAACACAATATAATGTACTTACTGCATTCAGTTTGGCTGTCAATTTGCATTACTTGTGCCAGATTTCTGTGGAGGGGAATAGACCCTCAAGATGGCTGGTGTTATGCTCTAAAAGTGGTATGCAGGCCTTGTTAAAATTACCATTTTATTCCCAGAGTAATACTACCGTTTGCTTAGCCCAGCTTTCACCATAATAACCATTCCTCTGACATTTGGAACAGATCAAAATTATGATATCTCTTTACACAGGCAAATGCAAAATGGCTCAAATGTCAAATAGTGAATGTACAGGGGCATAACTAGGGTGCCCCTAACCAACCCTTCCAGGGGGTATGCCCTATATTGCATCAAAACACAGTGGTAGGATCCCATCAACTAAAAATCCTTGCTATGCCCTCAAGTTTCATCCATGATGAAAACCTTGGCAGAGAGGCATGATATGGAGCAATGTCCATTAACTACGTCTAGAGGAATCCCAAACTAAACAATGGATAACTCACATGTCCTTGTGCAAGATCAAACCGGGAAAAACTAAAATATATATATAAATAGCTCCAAACTGGTTCCTGGAGAACTAGAGTGTTTTGCTGTGGAACCCGTTATACCAACTTCAAAAGACCTTTTGAAATACAACAACGCAAATTGGACTAGCTAGGCCCCTAGTAACTAACATGTTTCAGATACTGGAAACTGTAATGGGATTACAAAACACTGTTTATTTTTTTATTATTATGATTGTTATTTTCAAATGCAACAGCTGTGTATCAATAATTATAACATAATCTTTAAAGAGACAATAAGCCAAAGCCAAATTAGGTAATAAAAAGTTCACATGGGGGCTGTAAAGTAGTACAATTCAATATTTAAAACAAAAGAAATAAACCATAAAAATAATTAGCAATATCATATTATTATTGTTATGACACAGAACCTTCCAATGTTTTTGTCCTGACATCCTACATGATCTTTCTTGCTAGAGATAATGAAATGGAGAGTAGGCAAGGCGTCAGGGAAATGGTGAATATTTAGACGAAGTGAAGAAATAATAAAAGCGTTCGTACATGTACCTTTCACTGGCATAGTCTTTCCCTTTGGAACTGATTACAACAGTGCTAGTTCCTCTCGGTGTTGAAACGAACAAGGGTCGCTTACCTGAATACGGAATACAGGAGTGTTAATTAAAATGCCCTTACACCGATAAAAAAATTACTAAATGCATGGCTAAGTGACAGTGCAAACTGATAAGCACTTACAAGGAATCGGGCTATAAATGGCGGACGAATCCTGCGAACGACCTCGTTGTCTTTGACAAGATTTTCTCTCATCCATAAAACTGAGCAAATAAAGCAGGACCTCAGCAAACTCGCTGTTTGAATTATTTGCGAATCCAGAAGCTCGTTGAGGATAAAAGCCAACCAGTATGTCGGTCCTCTGGCCTCGGCGGGCAACCTCTTTTCAACGGCTTCATACAGAACTTCACACGATAATAACGAAGAAATAACTATACACATCGGCGAATTAGATCTTAAGAAAGCTAGTTACAAACATTACATTTAAAGAAAGCAGATAATACGGCCGATGGATCTAGATAAAATTTCACCTATCGGAGGCAGCACGCACCTCTCGGAACGAGCTCTGTTATTGGTTGAAGCTAAACTGCTCTAGTTTTTTTTACTTACTGTTGCTGCAGAAACACAATCTGTTGTTAATGGTAAATATTTAAACTCAGGAACTTTACACTTACAAACAAAATCCGAAAA
>CM042755.1:13810892-13834896 GCA_022496165.2 Catalaphyllia jardinei
AAAAAAAGATTAATTAATTATAATTGTCTCACAACATTAATTAATATGTGATAACCTAAAGACCCATTAAATAAATGTCTTGCACTGTAAATTGTAGAGCATTTATACTACTTACAGATGCGAACGACAAAAGGTTCTCATGCAATCGTTTGGAATACTGTTGTCAAAAGTCTACAAAGAATGACAAACTGGCACCTTTCTTAGTTAAAATGGTTGATATATGTAAGAAATAAGTCCTTTTCCCCTCTTTGCCCTCTGCACTTTAGTTTACATTCTCCTTCAACCAGGGACTTTTTATGCACATTATACGTTAAGTCACAAGAACTAAGAAGTTTTTTGTTGACGCTGTATCACTGCAGGCCAGTGTTAAACATATGCATCATACGAACCGTTGAACAACCAACGTTTCTCAAACATTCTGGAGTGAACCATTTTGCCTTGAGAACTTCTCAACACAACACAAGAAATTAAAACGAAAGATGACTGTTTTTATCTCAAACTATATGCTACAGACTGCGAATGCGAAATCTTTGAAAAATCCTGGCTACGCCCATGATGCTGCCGCAGTAAACGTTTTTCAAGGTAATTATTGCATTTAATTACTACAATAAAATTGTCAAAATCACATTCTGTTTTTTTTAAATGATGTACAATAAAATTAAACGCAAACTATATGCTACAGATTGCGAATGCGAAATCTGTTCAAATCAAATTTAACACGGCCGATCTGTTGCCGTGTTTTGGCTGTCAATTGTTCAAAAAATGACATTAAATGTACCAGACAGCTCACCAGAACGATGGATTTAATTAATGCCCTTCGACTTAACTGCATAAACCCAACCCTGCCTGCTTGTGCTATGATTCCAAACCAGCAAAACTTCACAAGGCACGATTAGCCATTCAACTTCTCATTCATCTTCTAGGGCTGCCAAATCGGGCAAGTTCGCGTTACTTTCAAGAGCGATCAAGCACAGTGATTTCATCTTGAAGTTCTTTCCTCACAGAGTCGTAAATGTTTTGAATATTTCTTCTGTGTTCACCGAACTTTGGGCATTTCTTCCAAAGATTTCGAAGGATTCAAAGATGACAGCGCTGTCATTCAGACAGTGCTCGCTGGCGAATTTGGCACAAATTTTGACTTTTGTAACGCGAACTTTCATTGGTTCGTGCGTTATCAGATGCGCGTTTTGGATTAAATAGTAGGAAAGATGATTGTCTAAAGCGTGTATTGAGAAAATGTTTTTGGATCAAGAAGTTAATAAACATAGTTTCCCTTCATTTGCCGACTTAATTTTACCCTGGTCCCAGAGGATTTCTTGATTTTTCACCGCATGAGAGAGCTACGAGAGAGCCGCAAACCGGCAAACACTAGTCACGAAGCGACGAGAACGAAAAACCTCTGGTTACCTTGGACTTGAATCTCACTTTCATGCAGACGCCAGGGTCAGGATTTGACTCTCGAGCTCGGATTGGTTGATATTTTTACAAAACACACAAATAAATACGATTGGTCTGTTTGATTGGCGATACCGGGGGGACGGTGGGGATATTTGTTACTGCACTGCTTGTGTGTAAACTTTTACCTATATCGATACAGAGAAATAATTTGTTTGCAAAGTACTGCAGTTCTCAGTTTATATAAACGTTCAAGATTCGTCTATCTTCTACAATGATTTTGTTTCCGACAGTGCCTTTGAAGGGATTTGATTCTGTGCTCTAAGAGCGTTTTCCAGAGACTGAAAGTGTCAACGAATATCAAAGCCTTGCTCGCAGTCATAAATCGCAAAGATGCGTTCGCCATTCTACCAAGTCAATTGATTATAATTCTGTTGATCACTGATGTCGGCAAATACCTGAGCCTGACAGGCTATTCATACCCTCACCATGTCATAATGGTTGTGTACTCTGAAGTTTCTGGTGGTTGACTCTCATATTCGGGAACTGCAAAACCATTTCATTTCCATTTTAACGAAGAGGTCGACGACCACCATCTGCTCAAAGCACCTTATGCCTCTCTATTCGGAAGTCTCGAAGCCTTCTTACAAAATGAAAAGTGGAGATACTTGTTTCGTAATATGTTTAGCAGCAGAACCTTCGCGATCGTTGCAGATGAAAACATTCTCGCAAACACGCACATTGACCCCGGCCAAGTAGGTCAAAAAATACCACTCTTCATCACCCTAGTGGAAACATTAGCGGCTGATAAGCACGTGATTGCCAAGCTTCCATTGGTCGCTTTTTTAATTATCAAATGGACGCGTTTCACAGCTGGTGTCTGCATGAAAGTGAGATTCAAGTCCAAGGTAACCAGAGGTTTTTCGATTTCGCCGCTTCGCAACTCGGGTTCACCGCTTTGCAGCTCTCTCGCAGATCTCATGCGGTGAAAAATCAAGAAAAACCTCTGGTACCAGGGTAACTTAATTTTGAGAAATATTTTATAAAAGCAATAGAAAACCTTTTTTCTTGTGTTTTTCCTGTGTTTTTTTCCTTTGTTTGCATAGCCTGATATAAACACGGAAAACGTTTTCTATTGCTCAAATAAAGCTTCCCGTCACCTCGTTCATCAGTGGTCTAGTGGTAAGCAGACGTTACTCCTAGCGCCGGGTAGTTCCGGGTTCAAATCCCGTCCAAGTGAGATGAGTTTCTTTTTACTTTTCTTTTCTGAAAAGTCCCAGAAACAGTGCTTTAAATTAACGATAATCGATAATTCAGAGGAAATTAGGAATTATCGATAACCGCTAATTTCAGCGGCGAGGATATGTTGTTCGCAGACCATTTAAAAGAATCAGGGAGCCCTGGGTTCCAGATCACCTCGTTCTCATGGTCTAACTTTATGGAAACGAGGCACCAAAACACCTAAAAAGGTTGTAGACAGATGACAGACAAAATTGTGTTCTGTCAAAAACAGCCTGCAGATCTCAAAATCCAAAACCCGGAGAACAAACATGGAATCAAAGCAGGATAATTGCAGAATGCACAAAAAAACAACAACAACATGGAAACCAGGCAAAAAATTACAGAATTTAAAAGACAGATTACAGAAAGCCACAGGAAATCAAAGTCAGATAATCACAGTAGGCAAAAGACAGAAAGCTATCATGGAACCGAGGCAAGAACATACAGAAGGCAAAACCCGAACATGGGTTCGAGGCACAACATAACAGAATTCAAAAGTGAATTCAGGTGAATTTCAGAATAAAATTTTGAAAAACAAAATCAGAATCTGAAATGGACACGTGATAGACTCCTACGTTGATTATAGTTCAATTTCACTTTATCGATATGATTTAAGTTGCTTAAGTGGTTTTTCGAGCTCTTTCGAGCCGTCCAGAGACACAGTACAAATTGCACAAACAGTGAAGGTAAATAACTTTGAAATTCTTACGCATTAACATATCTATTTATTCTTCACATTTTATGACTGTGGCTATTATTTGTCTTATTAACCAAGAGTTAATTGTTGTTTTTTAAAACTTTCCCGACTAAATGACCTTAAGTCTCAAATTTTCACAGATTTTTGATAGTGTTAATCAAACCTCCGTGAAAGTGTTATATATTTGCTTGAAAATGCGAAGCAATTCCAAAAATCTTTTCGCTTTAATATAAAATCACCATATTCTCCACGCTTAAGAACTTTACAGCTGAACTCTCTGATAGAGACTGACAATTTCGAGAAAAAGACATATCATTTGAAAATGCCAATCGATTCCTAGAATTGCTTTGATATGTAATATAGACGGCTTAGGCATAATATCAATTCGCCAAGTCTATTTTTGTTAGGCTCAAATGTGCTGTACATAAAGATCTTTTTAACGTCTTCGCCTATAAGACGCCCTCAATATACACTTTCTTTAACCTTTCAGGCTAACGCAATGGTATTTTTCGTTTTTAAAGGGAAGTCTCTCTTAAGAAGTTTTGTAAGAGTTCAGGACAACAGCTAACGACATGAAAAAAGCTAGAAGAAGGCAGACATGCATGTATGTTTAGAAACAAAAAAAGTTATTCTTCGATTTTTACTCCTTTAAACAGTTAATTTGTTAGAACAAGAGTTTATTACAGTTGTTCCCGTGGATTTTTGGCCTCATTTTTGTGCCCTTTCGTATGACACACAGATGGCGTTTCCATATTAAACTCTATGAATTTGCTTAGATAAGTTGAATACGGAATATGAACAGTGACCTAAATCTCCGTAAAGCAGAACATCTTTAAATCTTCCGTGGTAGTTTTAAATTGCTTCCTCCTTTTATTTAGTGGTTTGGATTTTGCTGTTGTGAAAATGACAGCAAAGGGAAAGAGAATCTTTAATCAAAATCATGTTTATGTTGGTGGCTTGTACAGACATTCGAAGCAAGCTGGTCTGCGGAAAAAAACGCGCATGAATCACTTGTGTGCGTTTAAAATTGCACATGTAGGAAGCTATTCTTGCTCAGGGATTTGTCAGGTGGAGAATATAAGTAGAACCGACGTGCCAATCTACCCAAAGCCTCGCACTTGTCCGAAACACGTATGTCTAATGCACCTGTAATAAGATTTTGGCAAAAACTCCTGATGTTCGGCAGGGGGCCACTTTAAATAACCAATCCAGCTCCTAGATACAGCTAGAAAAAAGCTCTTTATCTATGATTTTTCAGTCTGTTAAAAGACCACGAGGTTGATCTTGGATCAAACCAGCTGGCCTATTCACAGCATGAAATTAAGGATTTACGTACGTTTTCCTTTTCTATAAAGATCCGTAAATATTGGGGGTTCTCTTTACGAACAATTTGAGTGCCGCGTAAAGAAACGTTAACTTCTATATCCCGTAAAGATGACCTACAGGCAATTAAAAGATCGTAAACGTCATTTCGAAGGAAATATGCGTTTGCACAAAACATAGTGAAAAAGGTTTTATTAAGTTGTCCTACTGTTCATCGAAAGTAGTACGGCATATTTTAAAATGCTTGGCTGTGAATCTTTACATTTCTTTAACTTATTTTATGTATCTTTCGCATCATTACTTACGTTTCTTTACCTCTGTTAACGCACTAGTAGTCTTCACTCTCCAAGTGATTTTTTACGCAGTATTTAGGCAATCTTTTTACGGATGCGTAAATTGAAATTTCCGTGCTGTCAGGCTTAACAAAGACGTAAGCGGTAATGTTGACACTTTGGATGATGAACGGGATAGTTATGACGATGCCACAGAACAAATTGGTCGCTGCAATTTACCTGGACGGTCGCGTTCTACCAGAATTATCACATCACCAACTAGATTTTATAATTACTTTGTATGAGAATTTTTTGATTTTGGTCGCTTAAATAGACTGAATACCGCACAGTAGGCTGGCGCTCTACCAACTGAGCTAACCGGTCGGCGGTAAGGTCAAGCATCAACCTGGCTAGAGTGAGTCTTAGAGCACCTCGATTATGTCTTGTTGAATTCCCTCAATGTTTCAAGTCTCTGATCTGGAACTTGATTCAGACTATCATAACAGAGTCGTGAGTAACAAGCCTGTTAAAGAATAGTCAATGATGAAACCAAGTTATCAAACGTTTGCAAAACTAAGAAATCTCTTAGCCCATTGGACCTAAAATGTAAGGACCGTAACATTCATACTTAAATAAGTAATATATAGATCGAGGCCAGCCTAAAAGCGTGGCTCCTTGGCCAGGTTGTTAAAAACCCGATTAAGCTAACCCAGGAAAAGGTACAATTTTGATTTGAGATCCGTACCTTTGCGGTGAGGTTTTCTGTTTTGAGTTTTATAAGCACAAAACAAAGCAGGAAAAAACATTTGTATAAAGAAAACGTTATAATTCGGATAAATTTTAATTCTAGGCTAGCGTGAGCCGGCTTCCGAACACTCCTGAACTGTTTTCAACAAGTTAACCTGACATAAGCCTGCGATCCAATCAAAGACCAGCATTTGATCAGCGTGACCTCGATGAGTTCTAGAATTAAGCCCGCGATATGATCACGTGATACTGGCCAGCAGATACCTTGTTTTGACAGGTGTCAATTGCTCATAACATGGGTGTCCAATATCAGAAGTACACGGTAAACCAAGGCTGCATGTGTCTATCAACCTATTTTTTGGAATATGGCCGCCATGTTGCGCGACTCCGTCGCCGCTGCCGCCTGTCGTCGTCGTCGTGCGTACACGCCCACATGCCATACCGCATGCCCATGATAACCATGGGAAAATCAATACATGGGTTTCTTTCTCCTATATGGTTTTGGGGCTCTGCTTGGCAGCCTTTCGGACCACCGGAGCTCCGCTATAATTCGTTCAGTTTTCGCCTTAACGTCTATTACTTATCCAGCTATATATACACCCTTTCAATAAGCCGCGGCGCCATTTTGAATATTAAATTTATGACGTCATTCGCGGAAAGTAACCTGTCATCTTGGGCTGATTTCATTACGTTAGATCCATGTCTTCAGTTCTGGTGCACTTGGTATCTTGTGATAAGTCACATTCCTCTTGCAGCTGTTGTTCCCCATACGAATTACACGAAGGAACGGCATAATTGGGACCCTTTGAGCCTAATAAAAAGGTTGTCTTCTCAGTTTTATCTCGGGTAATATTTATAAGGTGCTAAGAAAGATACTGACTTTTTGTGGCTACCTCTGCTTAGCAGTTGTAGCCAGAATGCTATCGTGTGTGTAAGTAAGTAGAGTGTCCAAGTTTGGAACTATTCGGTCCTCGTGACGAATAATGGAATAATTTAAAAAACGATACAGTGTTCGGAATGAATGAATGCTAGAATTTATAAAGTAGGTGTTCTCTCGGTTTTGCTCGACTGGTAATCCGACATAGCAAAAATTAAAATTGAAATCGCTTGACATTTCCAAACAAAGATCTACAGTTTTTAGAAGGACTGGAGGAGTTTTTCCGTGGAAATTCTAGAATAACTTCAGACTGTCGGGTATGCATGTATGTAGTATTTTAAAAACACTTTCCGGCTGGGCTGTGCCTATGCTAGCAGAAATTGTCAGGATTGTTTCGTTTCCTGGTCATGGCGATCCAATTGAATTGTGCAGCCATATCTGCCGTGCTGTGATCTTGAACCCTTTTCAAGAGCTATAACTCCTCTGAAGAGCGAATAATCTCTTTCGGGAGAACCGAGACGAATCATGATAAACTGGACTAAAGTCACTCGTGAAAACAACGGTCTAATAACAACGAGTCAAATTACATAGCACATAAATTGCATAAACTTTCAAGTTGTGTTTTTTGAAAATAACTTCGGAGAGTTTGGGACTCCTAACGCAGTTTGCGAAGAAATAATCAGGCTACCTATTTTTATTGAATCAAGGCAGGAGTATTCTTAAAGAGGAACTCATTTATAAACGAAGATGCGGCAGTCTGTTTTGCTATTATTTTGGCTTCATTTGTCTAGTGCGTGTCACGCAACATGATTTTCTTTAGCAGTCAGACGCAGTTTTTTTCAAAAGAATTGGCGATTGCTAAGCCTGCTAAGTATATTTGAACTACTAGTGAAATAAATTTGGCAGTACTATTGTCAATGCAGAATTTCCCGCTTCGAACTTGGCAAGAACATTGGCTAGTCAATAATCTCGCACAATTTTCCCGTTCAATTTTACTTCAAAATCACGGTGGGTTTTTTTGCACCCTTTATCTAAAGCCGACTAACTTAGAGGTAAGATGTTAAATTCAAACTACCGAGAGTCTTATCTTACAAATTTGTAGATCGGCATATTTTATTGCAATATGATTTGTTTTACTGCAGTGATCTAAATAATACCAGCGGTAGCCACGTGCAGTCATTGACTGCCTATTTTCTTGTACTCTTCTTTAGATGATTCCAGCGATCAATGTAATGAAATGAGCGCAAAATGACAGGTTACTTCCCTCGAATGACGTCATAAACGTAATATTAAAAATGGCGCCGCGACTTATTAAAAGGGTGTATACTTAAAGGCACTGTGAGGTAAACGTTTAGAGGGAGAAATTGGCTCAAAAGGTAGAGAGGAGGGAGAAATTGGCTCAGAAAAAAGGGAGAAGGGAGGTTTACCCCCTTCCCCCCCCCCCCTCTTGCGTGGTGTTTCAGGTTATTTATGCTTTACGTCTTGCGGTAACCTCGCCATGATATATAACAGGAATAAATAGACTTCAGTATTGACTGGCGTCTACTCCAAGCGCTTCTAGGCCTCGCACGTGTACACTAACCTTGTCATAAACGAAACGTAATTGCGACGGCTTGTCTTCATTACAGGCCGGTATCTTTAAAAGCTTACGCACGTGTGCGAAGATGATTTGTTGCGGTTTACCAAAACGTTCATTTAAGATCTTGATAGCGGCATCGTAATTCGCATCTGTCACAGTTTATCCTTTATCCACAGTTTGTTGCATGCAGAGCAACGCCCTCCAACAGAGAATTTAAGTAATGAAACTTGTCTATTTTGGATAATCCGGGATTTTTGCGAACGGTGCCGTTAAAACTATCCCAAAAGGTACGAAATTTGGTGGCATCGCCCCGGAACTTTGGCAAAACCAGCTTGGGAAGTTTTGATCGCGTTTGATGTTGGGACTGAAAAGCAGCAGTACCTGGAGAGATTACTGGACTTGATTGATTTAAACCAGATGCAGTGGGCACGAATTCCTCGACGAAAGTGGGACTTGTGTTTTGAGGTGCATCTAGCGTGGCGCGGATCTGTTGAGAAATACATCTTTGGATGTCAGGAACGCACGAGAGACAACATGCGCTCGTCTAAATCTTTTACTGTCGAAGTTTTTTCTTCGAGCATCGCGTAAATCGTGTGCAAACGATTCGTATTCGATGGATTGAGGGGAGGCCCATGTTCCTGTCGTTCCTTAATGATATTTTCCGCTTCCTTCTTAAGGCTCGTGATAGGTGTCTAGAGTCCAGCCCCACGTTGGGCACCATGTCATGAACTCGAAAAAACAATACTCGTATTCGTTGCATCCGTTTATTAATCGAGATGATTTTTTTTAATTGTACGTGTAGAAAATATATATACAAGTAATTTGATCATAGTCTAAATTTGGTCAATCAAGTTGAAATAAAATACATCTGTACAAACAAAACTATAAATGCGTGACTGTTCGTGGCAGTTCTTGATACAAATTAACTGTTAGAAAGCGCCGAAGAATTGTTCGCCTTGAAAAAGGGTGTCGGTAGTTCGAAGAAGGGAATCTTGCAACCTTGACTCAACCTTAGAATAAATTGCGAAGTTCCCAGAGAACGCCAGAAAGGAATACACAATTTAACCCTTCCTCGCACCGTAGGCTGACCGGAAAAATTAGATGTACCGAGTGAATCGCCCAGCGAATCCAAAATGAGAGGATGAATCTCAGAACGAAATGAGACAAGATTACAATCTGAAACACTGTCATCTTCCGCAACTATAACCAAATCATTATGATCAAAAATGGAATTAACAAAGCCTGATTCATCTTGATCTTGAAGTCCCTTTGAAGCTGAAAGAGGCTGCTGTTTGGCCATCGCCGGAGAGGTAGAACGCCAATGCCCAGGTTTGCCAAAAGCAAAACAACTGCCCACATTGGGACGCCGAGCCGTAAACAAAGAGAGCACAAGAGACTGAATGGCTTGAGGTTTCTGTTGAGATCTTGGCGATGAAGCAACGGGAGCCGACGGGGGTACAAGCGAAGATCTTCTGCTCGCGGCAAATGAGCTGCTCCTTTTTTTTTTCAGAGTGGGCTAAGTGGATCGAGCGCGCCGCTCGGCACTGAAAATCCGTTTCTCGTCGTCAGAATTTTCCGCCAGATTACACTTCTTGTATTCTTCTACGCTGGACCAACCTGACTCCGATTTTTCAGCTAGAATGATGTGTTTCTGGCGTTCGAGCAGTAACTTCTCACCTTCATCCAATTCTGATTTAACATTTTCAAGTTGTGACTTCTGTGCGACGGACTTAGCGTTGTCGAATGTCTCTCCTAACTTCAGATTAAACTTGTATTGATCTTCGTTGGCTTTCCGTTTGAATTTATGGCGCTCGCTGTGTTTCAGCTTCTTAATCTTACTCATTTGAAGGTCTGCGGCGTCCTCGTTGGCCCGTTTGATTTGACCCAAGGTGTCTTGTAACAAGACCTTAAAAGAATCCATCATCTGTTGATTGTTGAGTGTGATCAGATCCGAAACTTCATCCTTGGTGATTGACATGTCAGACATGAACAACGTTGGAGAATTAAGAAGAGCTCGAAGACAATTTAAACGGAGCTCTGCACAGGGTTGGTTCAGAGGCCTAGATGACTATCACGTGCTACACTTCCCGTTATATACGCTTTTCTCTCTCTACCCATGATGCACCGGCCTAGAGCTCAGGCCGCGTTGATTCCCGTTCCGACAAAATAGTTTTTCGGCCTTCTTCGCAAGCTCATTCGTCAGAAATTTGTTCATTTTTAATAATAGAATAGACGAATACAAATACTACCTCAACTTGTTCAGCAAAACTTGCACATGTAGAGAAAAGTTTCGTATGGCATAACTCATCACGAGACTCTGCAAACGAAGAACCTTTGTTACAAGCATTTGAGCATACTGTATGATTTTGGTTTGTTCGTTCCGGGTTTAAACGGCTTCGATCGATTGGCCTCCGAATATCTCGTAGACGCTTGACACATCCTGTTTGGTCGTTGATTGTATCAAGTGTAGTAAAGAGGGAGGGGAGTAATCGACACCGCTGAATATCGATTTAGTTATGCAGTTAACATGCGTCGTGGCAGACTCAAAGAATACTCAGCTAATGATTTTTTGACATTAGAAAACTACCCGCCCCTGGATAACTTGAGCCCGCCTGACTACGGGGACTAGGTTGAGGTATAGTTGCTTGGTTTCTTCTCATTTCCCTATCCGTGCTTTTGTTTTTGTTTTTGTTTTCTATTTTGCGCCGGCAGGCTGTGATCCTTGAGGAAATTCTTCAATATTAAAAATTCAGTCCAAAGACCGCAAAGCTGATCTTCAAGCAAACCAGCTGGTCTGTGCTTGTTTATACGATCAATTCGGTAAAATGCCACTTGGCCCTCGGGCAATCCGATTCAAATGCTCGGGAGAATTCGGTTCATGAACGAACAAATTATTTCGAAGTTGCATCTCAGACTGATCTCGCTGAGATGCACCGGACTAGAAGACAGCAAGCGTTCTTTATTTCTGTATTTAACTCATCTTTTTATCTTTTAGCAAATGAGCACAAAGCATTAATTAAGTTAATATGGGATAAAACAAAGAACATTCAAATCAAGAAGCATTTAGTTATCCTCTTGAACTCTCGCTTGGTGTGGGCAGGTTAATCGTTAATCGTTAATCGTTATTCCCAGCACATACACACCTGACATGTAAGATTAATTTACGTCCCTCAAAAGTGTCATTGTTAAGTGGCCACGACACTTGAAATAATACTTACAGCGTACATTTATCGTAATGCTCCCGATGTCTTCCGTGCCTTCCGATGTCTTTTTTCTATCCAGCTATAAAACCACTCGTGAAAGTTTGGGAGAACTCAAAAAAAGATGTAGAAACACTCGCCTGCGGCTTTTGCTCCCATAGCATTTCTCGTTCTCTCTAACTTCCACTCGTGTTTCTATAACTCGATAGAAACACGGTACATGTTTTCTATTTCTTAAATAATAAGTCTCCTGCACGCCATATTGTCTACTGGCTCTTCAATAGACCAAATAACGTTATGACCTTACAGATGTTATCTCAAAAAATTCGGAAAATACGTTGACTACTCTTTCCTTCCCCAGAAAATACCCCTGTAAGGCCGCAACAATGAAAACAATTATATAATGGACAAAGAGAGCTGAATAAATATATAGAGCTGTGTAATTCGTAATCGTTCATTTTCACAAAGGAAAACCGCATTGTCCTTTAGGCTCACGAACTAATGACTAGAAAAAAGTAACTATATGGCTGAGTGACTAGGAACAACAGCTGACAGAAAAGCACAATATAACGTACTTTGCTATAACCATATCAATTAATGTCGATCAAATTCAATTTCATTTCATCGATATATGTGATAACTGGATTAAGCAATATATCAAACACGGGAGACAGTGTTTCATCGGCATATCCAAACATCAAAAAGAGGGTTGAAAATACGACGCTATCAAAACTAAAATGTAAACGGAGAAGTAATATCGTGAAAGTCTATGCTAATAAAGACAAGCTATCCGAACCTTTATCACGGTTGTGATTTTCTTTGTTTAACTTGATGAATCATGATTAATGAGTTTGAGAAGTGGTTTTGAAGTTGTTCATAACACGCTACTACTCATAGGGAGTTATCGCAATTGCCGATGAGGTACAAGGAGCAATTAGCACGACAAGTGAAGGTGAATAACTTGTTCTTGACATTTTCAAATTTTTATTGGTCTTAATTACAGACCATGGCACTGTTGCCTTGTTTCATCAGAATAGATTTAATTGCTGATTATAATACGTCCTTGACTAAATGCCCGAAATTCTAAAATGTTCGCAGAAAGTCTTCGCAGAAAGATTACCATGTACTTGCCACTCAGGAAATTGGGCATGGCGGAACACTATGACAATTTCGAGAAAAATACAGTGCTTCCAAACCCCCTGAGAGTACTTTATGTTTATAAAGAAATGTCAATCGATTTCTAAAATTACTTTGCACATTGTTGTGCAATGTAGAATAGAATCTTTTGAGCTTCGGCATGATACCAGTTGGATTTTTTTAGTTTCGATTAGGCTCAAATTTGCTAAATCCCTGTCAGTCCCAAATGGTTACAGTATTGAAACGTAACGAATTCCTTAAACCCCTGAAAAGTTCCATTAGAAAAATTCAACGATTCAAAGGCCTGTTTTGGTCTTTCCAGTCTACGAATAAGTTTTAGCGTACCACTAAATGTATATTTTATACGCTATGTGGTAAGAATAGAATAAGGGCATAAGGTCAGTGCGTAAAACTTCATAGCTCCCTGATCGAGAGACCCTATAGAAAGCTCTCCCCATGTAAAGTTTGTGAGAAATCACAGCTATTTTCCCCACTGGAAAAAAAAATGAAAATAAAAAGTTCTTGGCATAACAAAAACAGTAGGACTGAGCCAGAAAACTCATGCGATAAGTAAGACTTACAACGAAAGTACAGCGATCGGGGTTATGGTGGAATGTAATTCTCAAAGTGTAAAATAGTGCGTGTACAACAGGCGTAAGAGAGATATATATTTGTTTTTATTTTTTTTTATATTACAACTAATCCGAACAGTTAACTTATTGGGGGTTTTCATATGACTCGACTAAACTTCAAACTTGAAAACTATTGATGATCCTGAGATTTTACTTTCCAGATGTATAAGAAGCATTGTCGATTAATTTCCTTCCCTTCTCATTTCCCTGCAGATGCAGTCCAACCAATGGTATCTTCCTGACGAGGCATCACCACAGATGAATGTACCAATGGAGAAAATGCACTTGAATGAAGTGCTGCCACTAAATTGCTTGCCCTTCACCAACTGCCCTGCCTCTTGGAACACACTGCTACAGAAAGAAAGTGCTGGGGATTTTCAACAAGAGACCGAGCAAACTTTAAACAAAATGTATTCCAAAGATCGTCGCTCCTCAGGAATGTCCTTGACTAATCGAAGAGAAAAAAATCGAGAAAGAGAGAGCAAAAGGCAGAAGCGTCTAAAGGAGGCGTTTAACGTGCTCCGCAGCGTAATACCCGATTACTTTTCCGAGAGAGAGCCCGGAGACAGGCTGTCAAGAATCCAAACTCTAAGACTGGCAAAGAAGTACATCGCTACATTACATGATTTGTTAGAGACATCTTAGTACTATTTAGGGCGCTGTTGCCTTTGCTAAAGTATTGTGAGCCACGAAAAGGTTTCACCAGACACAATGGACATGCACTAAGTTAAGGGGATTTGATTCGTTTTTCTGGCTTTAGAATTTTAAATGTAACTTTGCTTTGGTAGGGTACGCTATGAATAATAGAAAATAGTGTGTCGCTAAGTCATGCCAATTGCGGCGCTTTTGTTATTTTAGGCGACATAAGCACTTTAGGTTTAACTATGTTCCATGATTTTGTTTCTACGGTAGGTTACACTCATTTATGCACTTTTGTAATACTAGGTTTAATCTTAGAAAGAACTAGACCCGTTATTATAAAGTGTGAAACTCGCTACACACAGATCACGCACTGTCCAGTATAGAACTGTCAATAAACGTTTAGAAACAATGTCGTCCATCAAATGGTAACTTAACAGTCGGACGCACAAGCTAACCCATATCCCCACAGTGGTGCAAGAAGGGGGAGGGGAAGGCGTCTTGGTTTTTGCTCTGTAAAGGCGGAGTGAAATAAATTTACATTGATTAGATAGCCATGACTATGCTTTTTAAGATGATACCATTTGTCTTGGGAATGACGTCCAATAACGTCAAATAACATCATTTGAACCGCCATCTTGTAATCGCTATCTTCGATCTCTATTTTATTCAAAAAGTCAAGAAAGAAAGAAAATTTTCACAAAATCAAACCAGGTTGCTTCTGAATTGACCATGAAGTTCTTGTTTGATGGAGAAAACTGAAAAAAACCCAACCGAATTATCTCAAAAAAAATTGACTGTTGGTGAGACGTACATGGAATATGCTGGTTGCCATTACAGTGCCACAAAGGAAGGGCACACAATTAACATATAAACATTCCCGCAGAGAATGAAGGAAGAGCTATTGAAGTCTAAGCGCCGTGGAGTAATAATAATCATAATCATAACACTTATATAGCGCTTATTCGCATGCGTTCTAAGCCCTTTACATCCATTGTATTACAATATGACTTAGAAATATAAAAACAAAAGATTAAGTTACCTAATTTAGATTAAAAGCACATTTAAAAAGGTGTGTTTTCAGTTAAGATTTAAAAATATTTAAACTGGGCGAAGACTTGACTTCTAAGGGTAAGGAGTTCCATAAAAAGGGAGCAGCTACTGTAAAGGTTCTAAAACCATAAGACTTAAGGTTCCACTTGTTTTGTTTTAAAAGAAATGCAGAAGACGAAAGAAGCTTTCTATTTGGTACATAACGTTGGATCATTTCATCAATGTAGACAGGGGCAAGGCCGTTTAGAGATTCAAAAGAAGAATCTTGAATTGAATTGAATGCGTTTTTTTTTTTAACTTTGAAAAAACCTAGTGGGAGTTGACTCCAACGTCACCGCAACCTCACTCTCCGACCCAGTATACGTCCGAGAATTCAGGAGTTAAAAGGGACCCTGCGAGGAATTTGATACTCCTGTGCGAGACGAGAGAGAAACCATTGAGAGAAACCGTCGGCTTTTCCATTGAGCACGCGCGAGTTTGACACACCCCATGGGATGCATTTGACGTCAGTTCCATTTGTTCTCAAAAGAAACTGTTTACAAAGCCTGTCAAAAGAATGCAAATTTATCGCCATAAGCGCCAAATAAAGAGCGATCCAGGCCTTCGTCGAAGTATTATCTTGTTTGTAGTTTAAATTAAAGAAAGAGTGTCTACTATGACCGAGCGAAATTAAAAATATGCGGCACATGATGAAAAATAGAATCTCTTCATATTTCGTCCATAGTTAGCGTATGGTATGGCAAGAAACGTGGGGGTATTTTTTCTTTTGCATATTAATTCAAAATCCGTAAAATAACCATTTGTCGTGGCTATTCCCCAAGCAGCAAGAGGTCGCCTTTTCAAGCCTCGTCAGTCGGCCTTAAAAATGTATTTGTTTTCACTTCGCATCGCTAAAAAGTCGCAATACAAGCCTAGAATCGTGTTTACCTTGGATTAATCACCGGAATTAATTAAAAACAGGCAAAATTTCACCGACCTAAACTTCTCAAAATGGCGAGAGTTTTCAAGAGCAAATAAACTGTCCTGGTAAAACAGCAAATCAACAAATCTAACGCTTTGTTTTTTCGCTGAACTTCCTCAGTTAAACTCCATTTTACACTAAACCGTTAAGTCTACATCAACAGTATTATTCCATGATGAAAACGGTTGAAATAAATTCGTTATGGTATCGGTTTACATGACGGTTGCAATAATATAACGGTTAAAACAATATGCTCGCGATGATGAACACGGTTGGTATGAACAGCGCGCGCTCTTTCAAAACCCCATTCGCTCTACATGCTCGCGCTAAATTTACAGAATTGGATCTCCGCTACGTTGAACTGTACCTCAGAATAAACTTCCGACGGTGTCTACATGTTGAAACCAGCTCATTGCACCTGCTCAGCGTTGCCATGTGTGGCTTAGTAATCAGGAAAAACTTTTCAGTGTTACAAAGGTTACAACGTTTCGCAATGTTCGTGTATGGCTTTGCCTTCGCGACGATCTTCCACGTGACTGTGTACTTTTTGTTTGCATCCTTTAGTTTCCACAGGTGTTTGCTCAGCTCGGTCTCGTTTCTCCTCTTTACATGCCTGAATGACATCTGGTGGTTTCGGTACCTTGCTTTAAACTGGTTCGCTGTTAGGCCGATGTATGTTTCCTGTGTGTCTTGTGTTTTCACCGTGGCTTGATACACGACCCCGCTCACCAGGTATTCTCCATCCAGGGGACATTCATCTTTTTTCCTACAGTTGCATGTTTTCGTCTCTTCGTCTTGCTGCGGTTGTGATGTTTCTGCGCTCTGCAGTGTGGCTTTGTTGTGGCCATCTATTAACTGCTTGACGTTGGGCATGCAGCTGTAGCTGAGTTTCAGGGTGTTTCTGTTGAATATTTTCCTCAGCTTGTGGCCCGTAGGGAAAGATCTGTTGATGAGGCTGATAAACTCTCTTCCGATGTTGCTTTTGACGTTTTGGTTATATGGTGGGTTGAACCATATAACATTTCTTCGTCGCTTGCGTTGCTGTGTTGGTGGTCCCTGTGGCGGAGGCTTCAACTCCAGTCTGTTTACGTGTACCCGCTTTTTCTCAGCGCCTCTTGGTACGGGGGCGCTGCCTCGTTGAAGATGTTTTCATCAGATGAAATGCTAGATAGTCGTCGGTTGATCGCTTCAGGTATGTTTTCAAGGAATTTTGGTGGGTGGTTCGATTGACTGTGAAAGTACAGAGGGGTGCTCAATGGTTTCGCACATTGCCGGCAAGTTTATAGTTGTTGAACACTGGCGCTTTCAAAAACGACATTATGACAACACCCGAGCTGTCAGAACGATAAACACCTCACCAAGTGTAATCTTTAGGCATTTAACAAAGGGAGTCTGAAATGTGGTTTATTCAAGCCCTGCGAATAGTATTTCATGAAAATGTACCCGAGGAAGTCCTTGAGAGGAGTTGTTCTTGGTTTCTCGATGTTTTGGGGGGATTATCGGGCCTCAAATCCACCTTTAGGAAACTAGGAAACACGCGTAGCGGCGGAGTATCACACATCAGCTCCGTATTCTCTTTAAAACTCGTCCCATAAAGTCGTTTTTCTTCGTACAGTGCCGTCGGAAAATGTCCTTAAATTCATTAAGTGATGTGTTTGTCCCCTGATTGCCACGGCTTGAGGAACTTGAGAGCTGTTGCACGAGTGCTGTTATATATCACAGCACGAAATCGCAAATTTACGTGAAAATTCTCTTACGTAAAGTTCTGTAAAGTTGATTTGACTGTTTTACGGAGTTTTAAGAGGTCCTGCGCCTAAGAAACGACCGATGATTTCGGGCTAAAAAATAGAATCGGCCGATTTTTATCTCCCAAGTAGGGGTTACCGAATACTATTTAAAGATGGTAATTTCTAGTTATTTTCTTTTGAGCGTAGTTTTCGTCTTCCAATCTATTTTAAGTCTACGTCCTTCTACTTAGAATGGTCTTTGAATGCCGAGCAAGGTTTAAAGTGGCGTTTACCGCGCAATGCACGGGCCGTATTGGCAAAAGGAAGTGTTTCGCCGAAGTCGTAGGATAACGTAAACAAGGTGCCTTTGAACGCTTTGTACAAGGTCAATATACTTTGGCCAAAAAAATGTTTTTTTCCGGAAACTGGATGTATATCCCTCCAATGTCTGATTCATCATTGTGACTGCTTTCAAAAGCGTTAGACTTTTCAGAAATAACTTTTTTAAAATCAGCTCCAACGCTCCATCTAATTTACTATGCAATGTTTGAAACTCTATTTTTTTTATTTGCTTCGGCAGTTTTTCGATGTTTATCGAATGATATTGCATTAAAATGCCTTTTTCTTCAACACTATGTAGTTTTTAAACTCATTCATTGCGAAGCAATGGATGAGTTTTTGCGGAGATGGGCAAAACGGCGTTAGCAGAAATCTGCGTAGACGGAAGTGACGTAACAAATTGGTTAGATTTGAGGAGCCGCTGACCAAGCAGCTTACTTGCCACGAATAGCAAACATCACTTTCTGGATGATTGCAAAACACCGCGACAGAGTTTTTATTCTTAAATGTAGGCATTCAGGAAATAAAATTAGTCCAAAACATATCTAAATATATTTTTTAAATATTTCTTTTTTCTCCGAAAATGAGCCAGCGTACCTACCCTTCCTTTCATCTCGTGTTACGTGCCCGAGAAGGCAGCCATATTTTAACGAATGTTGTCCACGCCGACACCGCCAGATGGGTTGTATACTTAGTTGTGACATGGAGTGAATTTGGTTCGAAATGTTGAAAAATTCTAGAATTTGTGGAACCCAAACTGTTTCGAGACGTTCGTCGGATTCTTCGGCCTCCATCACGGGCTCAAGGAGTGCAAACTTCTCAGCTCAAGCCAGCCATTGTGGATTTTGATTTCCAGCTTTTGCGATTTCTAGTGAGTAAATACTGCTTTATGTAAAAATTTGAATTTGCTTTGAGCAAAACATACAGCCCACACATCAAATCGAAACGACCCAGAACTAAACTAAAGTCTGTTTCAGACTAGAAGTCCAGAAATAATCTCGAGGTTTACGATCCCTGCGTGACAATTGTTATAAAGCTCATTTGAGTAATATTTACTAACGTATGAAACTGCTAGTTCCATTGAAACGCCAAATGACTACTTTTGCGTTATAACAATGGCCCTAAGTCGAATCTATCAGTAACAGATGATATCCTGAAATGCACAAAGTGGAATGGTATCTGTACTTCGTTTCTCGTTATCGTCGCTCATGTGTTACACGCGTAGACCCAGATCGATGGGGTAAAACAAGACATCAGGTTTAATGAATCTAACCATAATACCAAAACTGACAATTTTAAAAGCTATGTAACATTTGGTGACAATTGTAATCAGCCAAATGGGGTCGAAATGCAGGTAAATAATCCATTCAGTATCTTAGATTGCTGGAAACAGAGTTGATCAGAATTATCTCCAGTGTGTTTTCTTTCACTCAAGACTCTTGTCCTGCTAGGCCCGGGTCAACTAAAACAGGATGTGCCCTATTTCTGGTATCTTCCAAATTATTTTTATTTAGATCTTCATCTTTTTTATCTCTTTAATTTCAGGGGCAGCAGTTAATGTTACATCTACTAGGTTATTCCTGGCTACCCATATAGTTATTTAATAATAAAATGTGATAATATGATAATATGTATTTATTGGACTTCAAGTGGCACAAGCCTCAATAAAACTCCAAGATACTACGTTGTAGCTAGTAATATATAAAGTAAATGATCAGTCACGTCTGTGTACATGTATGTTTCTCTCCGTCCACTCAACCTTCCCACCGTGCAAGCAACCAAACTAACAAAATAGGCTTAATATGATGCACGTGATATAGAATATTCTCCTTTAGTTTCATCCAGACCTGTATTTTTGGAACATGGTACATGTTTAAAACAGTTACATAAGCTTTCTCAAGGTTAACTGATAAATGTTGCACTAATCACTTATATTTTCTTTGAATAAAATATCATACATAAACTGTAACAAGCAAACAGTGAGTGAGGCTTTCACTTCATTTAGACGACACAACATTTGCTAAACAATGACCTCAAATGCTTGACAACAAAACGTACAGAATGATGCTATATTGTCCTAATCTATTGTACAGCAAATGATTCATTCACCCAATCAATCAATTGTAAGCCTGCTGATAGCTAAGATACATGTCAGGAAGAAGCTTGATGCTTATTGATGCACCACCAACATTGTTAAACACTATAATACACAATAAACACTTAAGTCATTTCATGGCTAAGAGCATGAATGAGTTGGCTCATAAGAGCCCTTTGATTTTTATTATTTCGCGTTGCGACATTGATTTCTGAAGCGTTTTTTGCGGAGGCTTATTTTCGGCCTGATTTTGCTGCTATCAGGCGGAAAAAGTTTGCGGCTCGATATTTTTGGTTTAAAGCGAAACTGAAACAAAAGAAATTCATTTTTAAAAAGTATTCGGTAACCTCTACTTGGGATATAAAAAGAGGCCGATTCTATTTTTTAGCCCGAAATCATCGGTCGTTTATTAGGCGCAGGGCCTCTTAATAAAGACACGTAAAGCTGTGCAAAGTTGCCAATGCATTAAAGTTCCGTAAAGGTAACTTAAAGTGTCTGGAAAGATAGGGCTTTACGCTAAGGGATGTAAATTGCCGTAAAGCAGCCTGAAATGCCCAGTTATGATCCAAGTTCCTTTCGACAACTTGACTTGCCACAAGCCGACTTTTATATAAAAATGAACGACGAAGCGAACGTGCTGAAGTCCAGACTGAAAGTGACAAACAAAACAACATAAAACGAAATCTACTCCACAGCCCGTAACGCTTTTACGACAGAGTAGGGACCGAGCAATATTTCATTACTACGCAGTTTTCATTGTACTATTTTGTTGCTGAAGTAAGTGTTGACAACGCCATGAACTTCTGAACATGAAGTCAAGAAACAGGTATTTGTAAATTAAGTCTTTCATTAATTAAATGATATCTAAGAGTTAACTTACAACCCAGATATTTAAACTTAACTTATTGTTGTTTTGTAAATATAGATATCTACATGTGTCCAGAACAAATGAAAGTAAAAGTGAAAATTGAAGGATGCGGAGTATTACACAAAAGGTGTGAAACTGAAAACTCTTTCCCACTGTACAAGGCTGAAACCATCTCAATAAAAAGTTCAACTCTAAAGTGGAATTTTGTGGCTAAGGAAAGAGCGTTCGTTTTTAAGTAAATTCTGTGATGTGGATACTGCTATGGGTTAGAATTAGCCTTCACTTTTGTTTCCTAATGGCTAACCTAAGTACTCCCAGCTTAGTTTATTGCCCAAAATTTCCAGAAAAGGGAACTTATTCTAATTCTGATTTGTGGCCCATTCAACTTTTGTGTATTCTAAAATTAAAGGAGCAGTGTCCCGAGGATTTGGCTGTTTTAGGTAAATTCTGTGGTAAATCATTACTTTGAGCCTTAAATCATTAACAAAATGCTTCTGTAAAGCTACGACGAAAATATCAAATGAATTTTATCAGAGAGGGCTAACCATAATAAATTTCTTGAGGATTTTTGGAACACGTAGCATCAAAACTTGAAAAAAATTGGCAAGGTTTTTCAAGTTTCTATCCAATTCCATCCATGCCTTCCGTAGGGGCAGGCGACAGGAAACAGTTTCAGTACCTTCAAATAGTCTTCAATAACAAAACTAGATCATTAGTTTTGGAATTCAATTGATGCGAAGACACCGTCTAGTTTTTCATAAAGTTGCCAAATAGCGTGACAATGCCCCTTTAAATCCACACTAGATGTAACAAGTGCATTTAAAATACAGAGATGATTTCCAGGAAATATCCATAACTACAGTATATATTCCAAGGAAGGGCACTTGAAATTCCTACAAGAACTTGAGTTTCAGATTCCACAAAAATATTTGTTGCAGAGTGTATGTAGACTATAGACACAAATTTGAATAGTGGGTTTGAACCCAAGATTCCTATGCACAGGGGAGGGGTATGGATATTTTCTGTTGGAAGATAATCTCCAAGTGCCTGTACGAGCCAGCAACTCCATGCATACTGCATACTAATGAATACTCAGATCCATTGAGTGGTCACATATAGCGCTAGGAAGAGGGGATGCTCTCATAAATTATTAAAAGCATGGCGTGCTCGATGTACCTCTTAGGGGTTGAGAAAGTGGTTTTGGTATCTCTGAGGGTGTTAAGCCTCCAAACGTTCAGCGCTGGAGCTTTTGCAGTACTTTTAAGGGCGTTGAGCACAAAAATGTGGCAGGAGATAATAATGCATGTAAGAAATGCTACCTCTTAGGGTTCCTTGGTACCTCCAGGGGGTTATTTTCAAAATTCTTGATGAGCACCCCTGTGTTTTCAAATGGGCGTCACTCACCATGCATGTAATATGCACTGCACTGCTATTGATATCACATGTATTACATAAGCAAGATATATTCTTATGATCCTACAGAAAAAAACTAAATGGTGTTACTTCAGATTACAATATTTTTCAGGTTGTGTTAATATACTAATGTACTTATCTTGTGCTTTTTTTTTGTCAATTTTACAGAAGCTTGGCCACAGGGTATCTGCCCTAAGTAAAAATACTTGGAGCGAGGAAACGAAGGACGAGATTAAGCAAGTGCTAGTAGTTAGTGAGAGAGGGGTTTTGGCGCATGTGGGATGCGGGCGCATTTTGCTTTTAAAAAGTAAAAAAAATTAGATTTGCTTTATTTGCTTGCGGGTTAAGTCACAAAGAAAAATAAAAATGACGCTCAAGATACTTAAAAAAAAATTATATACTGTTATATAAATGGAAGCTTATCTAAATACCCCAGAAATGCAAATGTTAAAGAAAGAAAATTACAAAGAATACAGAAAGAGATATCATGTATTTAGACTAAAGACAACAGAGTGGTATTGTGTTATTTGTAATAATGGAAAGAACTATAGATTAGGTGGAAAATGGAATCATTTAGGAAGCAAAAAACATGAGAGAAACCTTTTTGGAGGTGAAAATTTGATAGAATTAGAAAAATATAATTAAGAAAAAATAAAATTAAAAAAAATGACACACTATTATATAATTGAAAATGATAAAATCTCAGAAAAAAGCTCTTAATTCATATAATATGGATGTAATTAATAGTTATATATTGAATCAACCAATTAAAAAGATAATTATTAACCCATTATTTCAAATTGGTGGAAGACCTAGTTTTAAAAGATCTAGATTACCAGAACCATTACAACCAACACCATATGTTCCACCAAAACAAAAACCAACACCAAAACCAAGAATAAAAAGCAAGAGACCAACACCAGCACCAAGAAATATTACTCAAAGACCAACACAAACACCAACTTTTATTCCAAATGCAATAATAAAAGATGTTAATCAATTTATAGAAAAAATAAAACCATTTTATAAACCAGAAGCAATAGAAGCATTTAGAAAAGAATTAAAAGATAAAGAAAATCAAATAGAAGTAATTAAAAAATTAGATAAAGCTTTTGGTAATTATGCATTATCTGCAGAAATATATATTTTTGATAAAAAAGATCCAAGAAATCAATTAAATAAAGTTTATAATTGGATTGAAAAATTATTACTTGATTATTTAAATAAAAATAGAGGACTAAAATTTAGTATTGCAATTAAAATATTATTTTATAAACGTAAATTTAATGAAAATGGTGAAGATATTAGAGAATATATTGAGGGTTCATTTAGTAATATTGATAATCCAGAAGTTGTAATAAATACTGAAGAGATAAAAGATAATTATAATTTTATTGTAGAGATTATATTAGAAAAAATATCAAAATGGCTATCTGGTGGGTCTGGTTTAATAATAGAGGAGATAAAGAGTAATTTTATTAATATTGCAAAATATACACCAATTGGTGGTGGAACATATTTACCATTACCAAAAGAATTACAAAACTCTCAAAAAGGTTTGATTAATATTAAAAATAAAGATGATTATTGTGTTATTTGGAATTCAATAAGGCAAGATAATCCAAGAGATAAAGATCCACAAAGAATTACACTAAAAGATAGAAGTTATTTAAAAATTATGATTTAAAAGGAATTAATTTTCCTTGTAAAGTAACTGATATAAAGAAGTTAGAGGATAGAATAAATAAAAATATTAATATTTTTACATA
>CM042755.1:13834996-13847447 GCA_022496165.2 Catalaphyllia jardinei
TGTAAAAATATTAATATTTTTACATATGATAATGGTGTATATCCATTATATATTAGTGAAAAAGATAATAAAATAATATTAAATATGCTTCAAATAGAAGATGAAGATAAAACTCATTATGTTTATATAAAAGATATAAATAAACTTTTATATAATAAAAATAAAAGAAAGTGTAGAATGTATTACTGTGTTCGATGTTTACATGGTTTTATAAGAGAAGATCTTTTAGAACGTCATAAAAAAGATTGTAAAGATATAAATGAAGGAAATTGTGCAACACGATTACCAGAAATGTATAAAGATATTAATGGTAAATGGAGAATACCAACTACTCACTTTAAAAATCATGCAAAAAAATTAAAGCAACCATTTACTATCTATGCTGATTTTGAAGCATTAATAGAAGATTGTTTAGGCACAAAACCACAAAAAAAGAGTCCTAATGAATCTTTTACAATAAAAGAAAAGAGACATATTCCATGTAGTTTTGGTTATAAATTAGTTTGTACTTATGATAATAATTATAGTAAACCTGTAAAATTTTATAGAGGAAAAGATGTTATAAAAGAGTTTTTAAATTGTATATTAGAAGAGGAGAAATACTGCAAAGAGATTGTAGAAAACTATTTTAATAAACCTTTAAGGATGACTTTAGAAGATGAAGAAAAATTTAAAAATGCAAAAGAATGTCATATTTGCTTTAAAAAATATAAAAATGATGAACAACCTGTAAGAGACCACTGCCATATTACTGGTAAATATAGAGGATCAGCACATAATGAATGTAATCTTAAATTTAGAGTAAGTGCTGATAATTTAAAAATACAAGTAGTATTTCATAACTTAAGAGGTTATGATGGTCATCTTATCGTAAAAGAGATTGGTGCTATATTAAAAGAAAAAAATAAGATAATAGATTCTGAAAACAAAGAAATAGAAAGATATAATGCACAACTTAGTAAAAAAGATGAAAAGAAAAAGAAAAAACGTAACCTAAATATTGGAATAATACCAAAAAATATAGAACAATATTTAACATTTTCAATAGGTAATATATCTTTTATTGATAGTGCTCAATTTTTACTCTCTTCATTAGAGAGTTTAGCTGCTTGCTTAGCAAGAAGTAAAGAGAATAAATTTAAATATCTTAGAGAATATTTTAAAGATGATGAAGAGTTTGAGTTGTCAAAGAGAAAAGGAGTATATCCTTATAGCTATATAGACTCATTTCAAAAGTTTAATGAGACTAGTTTACCAGAAAAGAAGTACTTTTTTAATGATTTAGTAGATAGAGATATTGAAGATAAAGATTATGAACATGCAAAAAAAGTATGGAATAAGTTTAGTATAAAAAATATAGGAGAATACCATGATTTATATCTAAAGATTGATGTTTTATTATTATCAGATATTTTTGAAAACTTTAGATATACATGTTTAAAATATTATGGATTAGATCCACAACATTACCTATCATCACCAAGTTTAGCTTGGGATTCAGCATTAAATAATAAAAGGGGAGTAAATAGTGGAGGAATATATTTAGATAAAATAATACAGGAAAACATAGACCAACTCTATTTTTTTGAAAGAGCAAAGAGAGGAGGAATATGTAATATTCCACATAGAAATGCAATAGCAAATAATAAATATTTAAGTAATTACAATCCAAATGAAAAAAGTACTTATATAATTTATCTTGATGCAAATAACCTTTATGGTTGGGCAATGTCAGAACCACTACCATATGGTGGATTTAAATGGTTAGAAGATTTTCCAGAAGATAAAATGTTGCCAAAAGTAAATGGTAAAGGAAGGTTTTATGAAGTAGACTTAGAGTATCCAAAAGAGTTGCATGATTTACATAATGACTATCCTTGTGCACCAGAAAGTATAAATATAACAAATGATATGTTATCAGACTTATGTTATGAATTAAAAGATAAGTTTAATATATCAGATACAAAAGTAAAAAAGCTAATGACAACACTAAATGATAAAAAGAATTATGTAGTTCATGAAAGACTTTTAGAGTATTATTTAGAATTAGGTTTAAAATTAAAAAAAGTGCATAGGGTAATTGAATTTTTTGAAAAACCATGGTTGAAAGACTATATTCAATTTAATACAGATATGAGAACAAATGCAGAGACTGATTTTGAAAAAGATTTTTTTAAACTAATGAATAACAGTGTTTATGGAAAGACAATGGAAAATGTTAGAAAGAGATGTAATGTTCACCTTGTGACAGATAAAGAGCAGTTTCTTAAACAGACAAAAACACCTTATTATGCTGGTTGTAAAATATTTTCAGATGATTTAGTTGCTGTAAGTATGAGAAAGAAAGAGGTTTTAATAGATAAACCAATATATTGTGGTGTCTCTATTCTTGAATTAAGTAAATTACTTATGTATAAATTTCACTATGGAATGATAAAACCACTATATGGTGATAGAGCAAAACTATTGTTTACTGATACTGATTCACTTATGTATGAAATAGAGACAGAAGATGTTTATGAAGACCTTTTTCAATTTAGAGATCAATTAGATAATCATAAATATCCAAAAGATTCAAAATTTAAATTTACTGAGAACAAACAAGTGATTGGAAAGTTTAAAGATGAGACTGCTGGAATACCTATAACAAAATTTGTTGGATTAAAGAGTAAAATGTATTCATTTGAAACAGAGAAGAAAATATTTGAAAATGGTGAAGCGAAGATAATACATGAAGAGAAAATAAAAGCAAAAGGAATAAAGAAATATTTAATAGATAATGATCACCCAAATGAGAGATACTTTAATTATTCTCATTTTGAAGATGTCCTATTTAATCAAAAAATAATAAAGACAGAGATGAAATGTATTAGATCAGACTATCATGAAATGTATAATATCTTAATGAATAAAACAAGTCTATCATGTTATGATGATAAGAGATATGTACTAGATGATATAATAAGTAGTTATGCATATGGTCATTACAAAATTTAGGATAGATCTTTTAAATCTTTTATATCTATCCAACTGTTGAATTTTTCAGGGTAACCTTTCCATTTAACTAAAGCTTTGTTGCCTTTTTTCCTTATGACTTTTTCTATTCTGAAAACAGTTTGATCTGTCTTCTGCAGCTCTTCTGTATAAAAAGATCCTTTTATTTCTTCACCCTCTGAATCTTTTATTTTGTAAGTTATAGGATGTGTGGGTAAAATTCTATCTATAACGAATACTTCTTCTGTCCAATTTGGAGTGTATCCTTTATCGAAAGTTTTTCTTTTATATTTGCTTATACGAACAGTATCACCCACTTTAAATATTGGTTTACTATTGCTATTACTATCTATTTCTCTACCAAAATCATTAATTTTTAAATAAACTTTTCCATAGTTATGTTTCTTTCTAGCTTCATTTGGAGTCATACCTATGCTTCTATTTTTACTATTATTGTAAGAAGAGAGTATTTCATCCAAAATATCAATATAAACAGTATTATTTCTGATTGTAAACATCTTGTACATTTTCTCTTTAATAGTTCTATTCCATCGCTCACAGACAGCTGACTTTTCTTCATTTTGAGTAGAATAAATTTCTATATTATTTTTATCTAGTAAATCGAGAAAAATTTTATTGTAATACTCTTTGCCTTTATCAACCCATAACTTTTTTGGCTTATGCTTTTGTAAAATGGTTTCGAAAGCCTTAGATACTTCTAAACCAGTTTTACTCTTTAAAGGTACAATCCACCCATATTTACTAAAAAGGTCTAAGACCATAAGAAGATATTTAAAACCTTTATTCCATTTACTAAGCTTTTGCATATCAACTAAATCAGAACACCAAATTTGGTCAACATTATGAACAATAACTCTTCTCTTATTAAAATTACGTCTTATAGGTTTATGTAACTCATCAGCCAATTTTTCTTGCCACCTTAAATTTTGGGCGTTTTTTTTTTATCATGAGCGCCTAAACCTAACTTTCTTTTTTTATCAATCATATTTCTAGCTAACCAATGCCCCCATTGTCTCTGATTCCAAGGAACTGCATCAAGAGCTTTAACCATCTTATTATCTGCTTTATGTTTACAAGATTTATCATCTCCACATACAGTATAGTCAACATCATGTTGCATTGCAATGGCATCAGTTGCACCACTTGGTTTATCATATATCTCTAATATTTGACCTGTATTTTTATCAAATTTAACTTGTTTATTTAAATCATTATAGGGGCCAGTATACTTATGACCAGGAAGAGTCCAACCACCTTTTGGTTTTGGAAGCTTTCCAATAGCTTTATGAATATCTACTCCATTTCCCTCTATTTTATCAGCAGCTGCATCTGCTGCTTCTTCTACATATTGTTTTAATTTATCTTTAGCTTTATTAGATCTAATAAAGTCAGCTGTTTTTTTTCTTCCACTTTTAACCATTAATTTAGCATCATCAACAATGCCCTCACCCTTTATCTTTTTTGATACATCATCAGTTATTGAATCAATAGCATCATTCAAATACTGTTGACCTATTTGTTTGAATTTATCTTTAACTGTGTCAGATTCAATTGTATTAGCTAGTCCTCTCCTTCCTAAGTTAAATAATCCTTTAGCACCAGATGCTAAACCTTTTGTAAACAACTCACCAAAACCAGATCCATACATTTCTCTTAAACCATTTATTTCATTATTAGATAAAAATTTAACCTTATTAATACCACATTCATCACATTTAACTTTTACTCCACATCTATTATTATGAGCTATAAAATATTGTTCTGACCCAGGCACATTGTTAGTATGCATTCTCTGTCTAACACAATATATTTCTTTCATTACACTATAATATTAAATTTTTAAAAATCTTTTAAATTAAAAAATTTTACCTAAAATTCCTCCAATAGGGCTGTTTGGACCTAATAATAGTCCTGTACCTTTTTTGGGTCTACCTCTCCTTCTCTTTACTGCAGTTGCAGTTGCTGGTTTAGCTAATTTAGGTTTTGCAACTCTAGTCCTTCTTACTGCTCTAGCTATTGAAGGAGTAGCACTTCCTTTAACAAATCTAAACTTAGTAATGCCACACTCGGCACATTTACACTTCATGGCATTTCTACCATTACTAGTAACAACTCTAACTTCACTACCAGGAACACACTCAGTTTGTTTTCTCTGTTTTACACAATAAGATCTCATATATAATAATTAAATTATAATTTTATTTAAGTATCTTGAATTTATATTAAGAAAATTATATTTAAAATTTTTTTTAAATTGTATTTATATATGGATGTTAATGAATTAATAAATGATATTCGTTCACTAGAGATACTATATGCAGAGGTAAAAAGCGTTTATAAAAGATACAAAAAACTTTTTAGATCATCATTATGTAATAGAAAAGAGAAGCAGGATGCAAAAGAACATAAAGAATCAGTAAAAAAAGATTTAAGTAAAGCAAGAGATAGACTAATAACTAGAGCAAGAGAATTACAAAATGAACAAAAAGAAAGAGAAGATAGAGAAAGAAAACTAGAAGAAAAATATGTTAAATTAGCAAAAGAAAAAAAAATCATTCATCACTACAAAAAGCATTAGAGCTTTCAACTTTTAGTATTCTAGGTTTTTGAAGTACTGCTCTATAAATTTTTCATTATAATTTGTATCTGTTTTAAAAACACTTAACAGATCCCAATAATCTGTACCTTTATGCATTTCATTGAGAAAGTAAAGGCAAAAATAACCACAAGTAGTGGTATATAAGTTTTGAATCTGCATGTTTTGATGTAAAAGAGTTAAATTTTTCATCTTAGCATGATTTACTATTTCTTGAAAAGGTGGCATACCAAAACTATCAAAATAATTAATAACACCATCTCTAACATAAGTTGCAACCCAATGAGATCCACTCATATAATGTGGTTCTAAATTATAGATAAATATAGCTAATTTATGATTATGAGGTACTTTAACATCTCTACTCAATACATCTTTAATAGGAATACCTAAATATTTACACCATTTTAAAAGATCGAAATTACTTAATGGAACTGTCTTTTTAAATTTTAATTTTTTGTTTCCTTTTTTGTTACCTAATAATAATAGGCTGCTTCGTTCTTTTTTTTTTACCACCTCCTTCTGAAGTAGGTGGTTTACCAACTCTTGGTCCTCCCTCACCCCATGTACCAAAGAATGGAGGTGGTCTCATTGGATATTCACTCATTGGCATAATTGCTCCTCCTTTAACTCCTCTACCCCTAAATGCATCTATAAGCATTGGTATTCCAATACTTGCTAAAATAGTACCTATACCATTACCAACTTGTTTTTGATTAATTTTAAACAATAAATCCATATTATTATTATAAGCATCAGCTAAATCTCTAATCTGTGGTTTAGTAAGCAATTTACTCATAATTGCAAGTTTATGTAGCTCACTATTTGGTACTTTAAATACTTGTCCACCACTTATTTTTTTTACAATCTGTCTAACACTTTCACCCACACCACCAGCAAGAGCTGATAAACCAGCAGTTTTAGCAAGCATAGGTCCATAATTTCTCAATACTGGTAATACACTACTTAAAATACCATATCCAGTTTGTTTTCTAATATTAGTCTTTGGAATTTTAATAAGAACACCAGTTCCATTTTTTCTAGCTTTTTCTAGTCTATAAGCCATATTATTTGAAACAACTAGAGTATGACTACCAGTCAAATCTTTATTTTTTAATCTTATACCTATTTCTTCACTATTTTTATAAGCTCTTTTAAGTTTTTCAATTTGACCCTTTGAAAGATTAACGTTAATTTTAACTAATTTTGTTGACATTATATTAATTATGAATTAATTTTTTTTAAGTTTTTTATTTAACTCATAAATAATATCTTTTTCTTTTTTTATTTTTTTTATTTAAAACTAACAAACTAATCACTATAATCAAAACAATTTTCTGGGTGTAATGAAATAATTCCTTCAATATTAACATCATCATCCATAAGACAACATTGACTAAATCTATTTTCTTCTGGTTTATATCTAACTTGCATTAATTTTGGTTTAAGAGTTAATCCAAATGTACCTCTACATAATGAAAACCATCCAGCGATAAACTTAACATGAGTTCTTGATATCACATCTTCATAATTATCTTTTTTATTACCATCCCAATCAAAAAAAGTAGTCTGAAGTTTATCTTTTTTATATAGTAGTGAAAATTCCATCTTAGAAGGATAATCTAGATATTCTCTCTCTTTTGTCTCTTTATCTACTTTATAAGGCTTTTTACAAATTCTTTTCCATAATCCACCTTGACCATATTCATCATAACCTGCTATATTATTTTTAGGAATATTTTTTGCTAACCCCCATTTATTATTATAAAAAGTGTCAATAAAAAACTGATCTAATTCTATTGCTTTATCTAGATAATTTTCTTCTAAATTTATTTGCATACTTGTTCCAAGATAATTACCATCTTTATCAAGATTTTCTTGAGCACCAAATGGTGAATTACCTTCATATTTAACATACATAGTACAACCATCATATAAAATAGGTATTTGTAATCCATTATAATTGTTTTTCTTTGGTGTACCAAAACTAATACTATTAGTATCTATATCTAAAAAATCAACAATAACATAACCATCTTTCTTTTGTTCTTTGTTTTCTTCTTTGTTTTCTTTCTTTACAAACTTTGCTTTCATCATTCTATATGATTAATAAATATTTTTTTTTAAATTATTTTTTCTTAAATATTTTTTTCGTGAGGGTGTTTTCCTTTTTTCCTTATACAATAACTAATTGATCTCCTACTTTATCAACAACAACATCTTTTTCATAAATAACAATAGCATGAACTCTAAAATCATCACCATCATCTCTATTAACCATATATTTAAGTATAAGTTGTTTAGGATCTCTGCTTACTCCATCAGCTTGATAACTTAGATCAAAAAATATAAGAGGATAAATCTCTGAAAAATTCTTGATATTTAATTGTGTTCCAGTATTATAATCATTCTTTTTCCATGAATAGCCCATTAGTGCATTGAATATTCTAGTTTTACTCTCATGGTCAAAGTCCCTTTCTGGATAAAACACACCATCACCATATTCAAGTCTACAAGTAGTTAGTGTTTTATTAGCATTACCCGCATTTATTTTAAATGTATCAAATATATAAGGATTTGCTCCAATTGAATTATTCTTATTTCTCTGTAAATAGACAAATACATATCTTACTTTATCAATAGATGCTGATATTCTAAAATCTCCACTTGTTTTTACTAGATCTGATCTCTGATACATTTCTCTTAAGTAATTCCATTTACTTGGTTTTTGAAAATCAGATATGAATTGACTCATTAGAGCATCTTTTGGTTGTATTCTTGGAACCCATAAATAAAATCTATCAATTACTAATCGTGTTGTATCAGCAGCACCAAAAAGTGCTTCTACATCTGAGTTTAAATCTATTTCAAATTCAAGTTGCATTGGAGGTAACATCCTTCCCTCTAATTCTTCAAAGAAAGAGTATCTGTTTAGAGGGATATTTACATTAACTTTTTTACTATTTTCTGTTAATGCTCTTCTAGCTTCAAATTCTGGGTTAGTTGCTGCTACTGCAGATTCAGCTCTATCTAAATACCAAAAAGTATTTTTAGCTACAGTTCTTGAATAATCATCTGAATATTCTAATAGATTTTTTGTAAAAGTAACAATATGTAGATTATCAGTATCATAGATAATTTTACCAGCACTCTTAATAACAAGATGCCTAATAAGAGAATGTGAGCCGCAAAGTAGTGTTGTTCGAGTATCAGTGTTGCTTGCTCCATCTGCTTTTAAATCAAGATGAAATTGTACTTCAAAATAAGCATTAAACCAATCATAAAAAGAACTTCTATCATTTATTACAAATTTATAACCATTCTTTTGTTGCTCTGTAGTATTAGCTGGGGCTCTTATATTGCTTTCAAGAAGAAATCTGATTTCTTCATATCTCTGAACGTTTTCTGATGATCGAAATGACATATATATATTTTATAAAATAATTTTTTTTAATATTATTATTTTTTTGTTAATCAATCATATAAGAGATTATTAATTAATGTGTTAACTTCATTTTGTGTCATTTTAGCTTTAGCTCTGCTCGGTTTTTTTCCTTTTTGTTGCAGGGTGTGGTCCTGGGGCTATAGTGTATGGTTTTATCTCTTCTGCTTGCTCAGATAACATCTTTCTTATAACATCACCAGATTTTTCTTCTATTGCTTCTTCTGCCTTTCTCTCTATCCCTTTTGCTGCTTCTTTTGCTTTTTTAGTCTTTTTTCCAAATGCTTTTGCAGCTGTAGAGGCAACTTTACTACCAATAGCACTTCCAAGTTCACTAACACCTGCAGTAATTGGTTTCATTATATTATCAACTATAAGTCCATTACCTCTATGAAAGTAAACATATCTTCCTAGAGATGGATGATACATCTTTCTAAATTCTCTTGATTTTGGCATTGAATTGTTAATCATATAATTATTAATTACTTATTTTTTTTAATATTAATGAAAATGCAGTATCTGAATTATTAAAATAGATTGGCCTTCTTAATCCATCAGTTACATAGATACGTATACTTGAAATTATTGTTGTATTTATTGGACTAAAAATAATACGTCTTGGTTCAAGTGTAAAAGCATACGATTGACTTAAAGTTCCTGTACCAAAACTGTAAATAATATCTGATTCTACACCATCAACTAATGAAGTACTTGTTAAATCACAATGTATATTTAAAATATCAGTGTCCTCTGTGAGATTTGGTACTCTCTTTCCAATATTCTGTTCATCTTTTAAAATCTCTTTATCAAATCCAATAAGTTTATTAAAATTAGATTTAGTTAAATCAAGTTGATAGCCTGTATCTAAAGTTATAATTGTTCGAAAAGTTGGCTCATCAAAAGTTATTGTGATTGGATAGTTTGGATTATTTTCATCTCCATCTTCTACTGTCTTTGATTTAATATAATTGTCAAAATCATTATATGACCAAACTCCTTGGGGAAAATCAATATCAGTCCAACTATTACCATTATCTTTACTAAATGATATTTTTTGATTATTATATTCTGAATTAACATTTGTCCATGTAAAAAACATTGAGATAATTCTGTTTAAACCAATATAGTAGGTTGAGTTTGAATCTATTATCATTGTTGGTGTAAAATTTGTTGTAAAGTCACCTGGTCTATTTCCAGGTTCGTTTTTTGCAGAAAAGCTACTTAATGTTATTTCTCTTTCCATATATGATTAAACAGCAAAATATTTTTTAACTAATTTTTGATATTGGCTTTTATTAATATGTTTGGTATGTAAAAGTGCATCTAAAATAGTTACACCCATGTTCCTCATATCTATACTTGTATTTCCTGCTTTCATTTCTGCAATAATTACATTCAATTTATTTAGCATTTCTTTTGCATTATTAAAGAAAAAGGCACCACCTCCTCTTTGAATTTTTGGGATACCTTTACCTTTCATTTTAGGAATTTTATTTCCATAGAATTCTCTAAAACTTTTTACCTGATCACGTGCAGTATCAAGTTTTTGATATATATTATCTCTTTCTTCTAATGATATTCTTTCAGCTTTAAAATCTTTTGTTGCTTTTGTTTTTTTAGGTGTAATATAAACTGCTCTCAATTTATCTGCATTATCAACTACTTTACGAAGATTTTGTTTTTTTTTCAGCTACTGTAATTTCTGGGTCATTCAACATCTTATCTACATTATCATAATTTGGGAAACCAAAAGTATCAAAAAGATTATTTGGATTATTATAATCTATTTTATTTATTAAAATATCTAATCCTTTATCTTTAACTTTATATTCAACTTCATCATCTGCTTTATCATAATCAGCTTCACCTTCTTGAAATGAATCTTCACCTTCTGCTAATGGAGCTTTATCTTCTTCTTCTATAAAAGAATAGTCAGGAGGTGGTTCCATTTCATATCCAGGTGGTTTTTTAGCTATTTGTTTTTCTACTTGTGCTTCTACATAATCTTCTAGATTTAGCAATCCATCTACATCCATATCTTCATAAGGATCTACTTCTGGTGCATAATCAATACCACCATCTCTATTTACTCTAGGTACTTGAATTCGGACTCTCTTTTTAGGTTTAGTTTGTTCAGCTATTTGATCTAGCTTATCTAACCTAAAAGTTTTTGCAATAGCTTGATCAGTTGTTTTAGTCTTTATCTTATCTTCTGTTATTTTATTAAATAGTTCTCTCTTCATTTGACCAGTATTAGTCCTTTTATCTGCTAATTCTTTCCATTTACTTAGACTCATATATTAACATAATTTATATTTTTATAAATTTATTAAATGATTGTTATATTTATTTATATAATTGAATAAAAAGAATATATTCATATAAATTATAGATGAAAATACCAAACTATGACTCTACATCCAAATCTAAAAGCAAATTCAAAAGGCTTAAACCTTTTATGCCATCTAACACTTTTAGAATGTTAATCTGTGGACCAAGTGGTTGTGGTAAAACTAACACTCTTATGCATATGCTCTACAACCTTCTATACTTTGATAAAATTTATTTATTCTCAAAAAATCTAGAACAACCAAAGTATCAAGAATTAATGGATACATTTCAACCTATATCTGAAGAAGTAGGATATGATGTTATTGAAGCTAGTAATGATGAAATAACACCTCTATCAGAACTAGATGGTGATAATCAAAAGATAGTTATATTTGATGACTTTGTTTGTGAAAAGAATCAAAAACCTCTTGTAGAATATTTTATTGGTGGTCGTCATAAAGATTGCAGTGTAATCTATCTAAGCCAATCTTATTATCTAACTCCAAAAGATATTAGACTCAATTGTTCTCATTTTTGTATATTTGACTCTCCATCTTCTGCAGAGACTTCAAGAATGTGTAAAGAAGTAAATGTTAATAAAGGTAAATTCCTTAAAGCAACCTCTGAACCTTATAGTTTTGCTTACATTGATAAGATAAATAAGAATATAAAAAAAAATTTCAATGAAGATATTTAAAAATAAAATATTTTTATATTATATATGGAATGTTCAAAAGAAGAAAACTCTCACTCACAATCACAAGAATCGCAGTTTACTCAATCACAATCTTCCTTCTCGGAGGACTCTTGCTCGCAATCATCTTCCTCATTTGATTATAAAGATTTTTTATTATATGATAGTTTAGAAAGTACTGATAGTGATGATAGTACTTATTATTCTTCACAATCATATTCTTCTTCTTCTCAATCTTTTTCTTCTTCACAATCACAATAATTAGATAAAAGCAATTAAAAAATAAAACAATCTATTACTATATAATGGGATATAGTAATGGATTATTAGAACAAAAAAATGTAAACAAAAGTGGAGGAGTAGGAGAGAGAGG
>CM042755.1:13863142-13884668 GCA_022496165.2 Catalaphyllia jardinei
AGAGTTGGGACCAATACTGGGACTAATACTGGGACCAATGTGAGAATTAAGGAATGTGACTAATATTTTTGAGATAAATATTAGCGATAAAAAATCACGACGTTTCGACCTCTCCGAGGTCATTTTCAAGTGTATAAAAGTTCTCTAAATTAGCATAAATAAGTTAAAAAAACAAGTTATAATAGATAAAAATGTGCGGACACTAAGGTGTGATAAAATATGTAAAAAATATAAAAAGTGTTAAAAATATTTATAAAGTCAAAAAACAATGGAGATAAAACAATGTTACCAAGAACTACTCTAAACAAATAATTATTTATTGAATTCGTTTCTCATAACCTTCCTACAATATTTGACTTCTTCCAACATGGCTTCCATGAATTTGTACACAGCCTTTTTACCCCTATACGTTTTAGCAGGTTTGCTGTATTTATCGTCATAGCAACAGACAACCTTATAACCGTATCCACAGTCTGTATGCTTCTGGTATGCCTCTGTATATGATTTATCATTATTAGGTTGGCAACCAGATATCTTTTCTGTTATGGCCTCAAAGTCTGCATAGATCACAAATGGTACAGGCTGTTGTTTGTGGAAGTTGTCGAATTTTAATATGTTGTTATCCTTATTAGGCATTTTTACTGCTTGTGTTCCATTTACTTGAATGCAATTATCTTTATGATTGTTCAAGACTCTTTCAGAGCTGAAACACTGACGAAAATGCATACAGAAGTGCTTTCTTTCTTTGTGTTTTGTTTTTTTGTACATGAAACTGTTGAAATCTTTGATGAATACGTAATGTTTATTGTCATTTTCAGTTATCAATAATAAATTCATCTGTCTATCATATTTTTCTTTTGACACATAGACAGGATATGGTTGTTTGTTTTTATATCCATATACATTGATATTGATCTCATTTTGCTTTTCAATTTTATTGTACTGCTTTGTAGTTACTGGAAATTCAATTCCTGAATAATCTAAATTTTTAACATATTCCTTATCTGATTTTTTGATTCTCTGTGGGTATTTATCTTGAGGATTTAAGCACCTGATGTGGCACCATCTGAAGCATTCATTATCCTCATTTTTCATATTGATCAATCCCTTCGCACTGTTTCTGAGTTCTCTAGGAAGTTCAATATATGATGAGCCTTTCATTGGTTGATATTGTACAATATTAAGATAATGATTGTCAACAGATTCAATAGTCCAACCGGGACTTTCAGATATCCATTGAGCTATCATGTTTAAGATTAGCTGTTTTGATAATTGTAACGCTTCTGGGATTTCTGTGTTGTTGATGATGGTAAGAGGTTTGCTATTGAAGTATGCGGTTTTGTATACTGTTTCATCTTTTGCTAATTTTTTGAATGTTACCATAAGCGTTTCAACGAATTTTAGACCTTTCATTGATGGGAGTATACTTATGATATGATATTCAATTGCCTTTCTTGTGTTTTGCAGTTGTTCAAGCGGGTCTTTGTTGTTATTGATACTGATTTCGAAGGACTTTGTGTAGCCCTTCAGGGCTCTAGCAGTTTCCTCTATCTTAGTCCTTGGTAATGGGACTGGTTTTTTGGTCCTCGGGTTTGGGACTGGTTTGTAATCATCTATAAACTCTGATGGTGGTTGAATTATGTTGTCTTCATAATCCTGTATCATCTGCTTTATATTTTTTCCTGGGAGCTGGAATTGGTTTTTTAGTCCTCGAAGGTGGGATTGGTTTGTAATCATCCCTAAATTCCAATGGTGGAGGAATGATGTTGTCTTCATAATCCTGCACCATCTGCTTTACATTTTTCCTGGGAGCTGGAATTGGTTTGTGATCATTCCTGAACTCTGGTGGTGGAAGAATTATATTGTTATTTTTAGGCTGCTGTTTCATATTTTGCTGAAACAACAGTATTATTTTCTCATTTTGCTTCAACAATAAGTTGATAAGTTGAGATTTGGTGAGTTTTGAGGGAGCGCGGGTGTTCATATGATTGGTTGAGATAATTTTCGCCATAATAATTTTATTAAAACACCAAACCTTTATATCATCTTCGAAAAAATACTTTTACATAATTGATATGAAGATTTGTTTATAATCTATATTATAATGACAACAATTACAATTAACGGATGCGTTTATACCGCTCATCCAATTTATGACTTATATGCTGCAGACAGTGATGGAAACATCATCAATATCTTTAAGAAAGTACCCCACAAAGGGAATAAGACTCATAGAGGTTACTTGAATGTTTGTGTGAGAAAACTTGGTCAATCTGGATTCAAGTATTATCAAGCCCATCGATTTGTTTGGGAATGTCATAATGATATCATACCAGAAGGACAAGTAATCGATCACATTAATAATAATAAAGAAGACAATCGCTTATACAATTTACAACTTATGACACAACAACATAATTGTAAGAAATCAGCATAATTGTAAGAAATTACTCATTTGTTGGTAAACATTGTGAAAATAGAAAGTGTGTGAAAGCCATCAACAAAAATACAAATGAATTGATATTCTTCAACAGCATGTACGCCATCCAAAAACATCTTAAAATAAATGCAGGAATTGTGAAAATAGTTTGTGAGGGTACTAATCATTGAAAATCAGGTATATCAAAGAAGGATGGGCATTCTTACACATTCCAATATGTAAAAGAAGAGGACTTGCCCGACAACTACATTAAATCTGCGAATCTCAGACCGCGAAAAGTATCAGACGAAGACAGAAAGAAAAATCAGATAGAAGCTTTTAAAAAATGGCAGAAAAAGGAATACCGATGCCTAAAATGTGATAAAGTATACAATAATAGCCAAACGTATTACCACAGTAAAAAGTGCAATAGCCAAAAGTAATGATATTTTTGGCTACCATGAATAGCGAATAACAGCGTTTGCTGTGATTGTTATACAATATAAATTGTATGTTTTTACAATTTATATTAATCAACAAACGTTTATATCCTGTTTATAGTATGTTTAAATCCTTCACTGGAATCCAACTGTTAAAATCATCACTATATCCCTTCCACTTCACTAAAGCTTGTTTCTTCTTATAATCTTTGCGAATGACCTTATCAATGCGGAATACATCCTGTTTGGCTTTTAATAATTCAGGTTCATAGAAACTCCCATGAATATCTTCACCTCTGAGATCTTTTACTTTGTATGTTATTGGCTTAGTGTATTGGATCTTATCAACTACGAACACTTCTTCTGTCCAGTTTGGTGTATAACCCTTATCGAACACATTCCGTTTGTACTTAGATATTCGGACCTTATCACCTATTTTAAATTTTGGTTTCTGTTTTGATGTTTCCATATCACCATATAGATTGAAGTAAACTATACCATCATTCATCTCATTGGATGCTTCAACTGGTGTCATTTTTATGCTTGAATGTTTTGTGTTGTTGTATTGTTTTACTAGTTTAGGTAATATGTCTAGATACATTGTATTACCTTGAACTGTGAACTGTTTCCACATTTTGGATTTAACTGTCCTATTCCATCTTTCAACTACTGATGACTTCTCTTCATTCTCAGTTGAGTACATTTGTATCCCATTTTTCTCTAATAGGTCTTTCACATGTTTGCTATAGAACTCTTTTCCCTTGTCAACCCATAGATATTGTGGTTTTCGGCCTTCCTTGAATATTGTTTTGAATGCCTCAGTGACAGATTCACCTTTCTCATCTTTCAATGGAACGATCCAACCATATTTACTGAATACATCAATAACCATTAGAAGATATCGGTAACCCTTATTCCATTTACTGAGCTGTTGCATTTCAACTAGATCACTTGCCCATATTTCATCGATATGATTTGTTATTACGGGCCGCCGAGTGAAGTTGAGTTTTATGGGTGTATGTAACTCATCTGCTAATTTTTCTTGCCAGTTTTCCTCACTCGACGGCTTTTCCCGTTTTTGGCTTCTTAACACCCATACCTAATTTGGATTTAGCTGCTATGGCGTTGCGAGCTTTTGTATGTCCCCATTGTCTGTCTTTCCATGGAGAGCTTTGACTATCGGCTTCATTTTTGCACTTCACTTGATCACCTTTTGGTCTATTACCACAAACTGAGTAATCAACATCCTGCTGCATACTGACTGCATCTGTTCTACCTGTTGGTTGTTGATATATCTAAAGTATCTGACCAGTATTGGGATCATAGTTGCTCTTCAAGAGGGTTTCCAGGCCCTGTATACTTATGTCCAGGCATCACAAAACCCTTTTTAGGTGCAACCTTGAGAATAGCATTATGGATGTCTAACCCTCCACCATAACCTTTCCATTTAATCCATGAGTTGTATGATCTGCTACCTCCAGCATCTTTGTAATCCTTGTATTGTCTCTTGTATTCAGCAACCAAGGCTCTACCCTCTTTTGCACTCACTTCAGGTCCTTTGAACAATCCAGGTGCAGGACAACATTCCAAGCTTTCTTCCAATCAACAAACGGAAATGGTATTGGTAATCCTATTCCTATCTGATAGCCCTCAGCTTGTGAGGGCTCAATCAGTTTCCCGACTTTCTTCCTTTACCCGATATCTTTTTTGACATATCATCGGTGACTGAATCAATGATTTGGTCTAAATACTTTTGTGCCATTTCTTTCATTTTATTTTTAGCAGTCTCTGATTTTATTGCTTCACCAGCTTTATTTCTACCTAAGTTGAAAAGTCCTTTAGCACCTGATGCCAATCCTTTAACAATAAGCTCATCAAATCCTGGTCCTTGTTTCCCACTCTTCACGAATTTGGTCTTTGTTATCCCACATTCAGCACGAGTGCATTTCATCATGGTTCGATCATTTTTAGCTTTGACATATTGTTCGCTCCCTGGAACACATTCAGTTTGTTTCTTCTGTTTTACACAATATGATTTTACCATTATATATATAAATTAGATATTTTTGAAATAATATTTGATGAATCTTTCATTTTTCATTGTATCATCCATATTGAATATATTTAATAAATCATAATATGAATTTCCTTTATTCATTTCATTCAAAAAGTATAAACAAAAGTAGCCACATGTTGTTGTACTCATATTTTGAATCTGATTATTTTGGTGAAGCAGAGTTACATTCTCTCTTTTCGCATGATTTACCATTTCTTGAAAAGAAGGCATTCCAAAACTATCAAAATAATGTATTACACCATCTTTTACATAAGTTGCTACCCAATGGCTTCCACTCATATATGATGGTTCAAAATTGTAAATGAATAATGCTTGTTTATGATTGTGTGGAACTTTTCCATCTCTTGACAAAACATCATTGATGTTTTGTCAAGAGGGATGTTCAGATATCTACATTGATGTTTTGTCAAGTGGGATGTTCAGATATCTACACCATTTCATCAGATCATGATTGCTCATCGGGATATCTTCATGGAATTTCGGTTTCACAGTATTTCTCCCAGAAGTGGAATTTGATTGAATGGGCTGTTTGGTCCTAACAGTAGCCCCTTTCCTTTTTTGTTTGTTTTTTTTTTCCTCTACCAACCTGTTCCCATGTGCCAAGAAATGGTGGCGGACTATGGGGGTATACACCTATTCTCGGGGCTCCATCTCCCCCTTTTCGAGGTGATCCAATCTTGGGGGCACCCCTTCCAGTTAAAGCTTTCAACGCCATAGGAATCCCAACACTGGCGAGTAAAGTGCCAAGGAAACCACCTGATTGTTTTTTTTTGTCGGTTTTATACGGACACCTGAACCTGATTGAAGGGCATCCAATATATCTTTCGTTTGTTTTGTGGTTAGAAGATGCTTGTTTGCGATGAGTTTGTCAATCTTATTCTGTGGAATAAGGAAACCTCCTGTCTGTACCCCTTTTCCAGCTATCTTTTTGACAATTTGTTGTGCTCCTGCACTGGAGGCCCCTGCTAAAGCTGACAATCCCATCGTTTTCGCAATGGTTGGTCCAAATGCACGTGCAAGAGCCAGAGCTGAAGTCAACAAACTACCACCAACTTGTTTTCTGATATTGGTCTTAGACAGCTTAAAATCCATACCTTTATTTAATTTCCGATTCTTATCCAATCTCTTCTTCACCATCGCTGGAACGTACAGAGTGTCATTCCCATGAAGAGAGTCATTCGTGAGCCTTATGACAATCGTTTCCTTTTTATGGTAAGCGTCACTGAGATTCTTCTTCTGATTTTCTGATAGTTTTACCTTTATTTCAAAAAGCTGAGTCATTTTTTCGTATATAATATATATTATTGATTATAAAACATATGTGAAATAAGGAATATTTTATACTATTACTAATTCATTTCCTATCTTGTCGATGATGATAGTCTCATCATATAGGACAATAGCATGGACACTGAAATTTGCAGCACTATTTGCGCTCAATTTATACCTGAATATCAACTGCTTTGGGTGTCTAGTTACTTTGTCTGTTTGATAGGACAAATCAAAATATATGAGTGAATAAAGAGAGTTGTAATTAGACATGTTGAGTTGGGTACCGCTATTGTAATTATTCTTTCTCATTCCATATGACATCACATCGTTGAAGATCCTGAATTGTATTCAGTTTCAGGATAGAATACTCCATTTCCATATTCCAACTACATGACGTGAGACTGCTATTATAATTAGCCGCATTCAGTTTAAAAGTATCGAAGTGGTAAGGATTTGTATTTTCATTGTTTGTTTTATTTCGTTGGAGGTAAACAAAGATGGTAGTAACATTGTCAACACTAGGCGAGATCTGAAAGAATCCACTGCTCTGCATTGGATTGGAAGCGGTATACAATTCTCTTTTAAACGTCCAAGATTTCTTCGACAAAAAAGAGTCGATAAACTTATCGTATAAATTGTCCTTTGGTACTAGTCTCGGGACCCAAAGTAAGAACCTATTGACAACCACTCGACCAGCAGCTGCTGCAGCTACCTTATATATTAATTATGTGTCATTCTGCAACTGTATATCGAACTGAAGTTGCATTGGGACCAACATTTTATCATGTAACTCTTCAAAGAAACCGTATCGATTAAAAGGTATAATTACATTAACATCTTTGGCGACATCCTCAGCTCCACCACACTCACCAATTCTTTTCGTCAACTCCCTTCTAGCCTCAAATCCTGTATTTTCAGCAGCAGTCATATCAGCCAAATTTGCTACATCCAGATACCAAAAACTATCTTTAGCTACCGAGCGACTGAAATCGTCACTGTATTCCAAGAGGTTTTTGACAAAAGTTACTTTATGAAGATTATCAGTTTCATATACAATCTTACCAGCACTCTTTATCGTCAAATGGTTAATTAATGAATGAGCTCCATTAATAACTGTTGACCGGGTTGCATCATCATCAGCCAATGCCTGTAACTGAAACTGCACCTCAAAATAAGCATTGTACCAATCATAGAACGCAGACCTGTCATTGATCGTAAACTTATACCCATTTTTTGTTTGGCGTTGATTGGGCTGTGGGATCACAATACCATCATTCAGTTAATATCGAACCAACTCATATCTTTGTAAGTATTCACTTGTTCTGAAAGCCATTATATTATTATATTACATCATTTTTACTCTACCTCCTTCTTTTCAAACCTGATTCTGATATGAATCTATAGATGATCATATCTGAACTTTCTTCTTAATGTCTCTCGTCGCCAATTCTCATATTCCTAAGCTTTTTCATTATCAGGTCTCCCAACTTCTCAGATTTCTTTTTATTTACCATTTCACTTAAATGTGAAACACCTGCTTTTTTACGATAGATGTAGCAGCACTCTTCATTGGTTTGAAAATATTATCAACGATAATCCCCGATCCTACATGTTTATCCACAAAAATACCAAGCTTTGGATGACAAACCCTAGTGAATTCAAATGGTTTCATTATATATCATTATATTATATTATTCTATCCTTTTTAGAATTAATGAAAATGATGTATCAGCTCCATTCAGGTCAATTAATCTCCTTTTTCCATCCGTAATATGTATCCTCATACTGTTTATACTATTCTTGTTGACGGGATTAAATGTGACTCTTTTCGGTTCGATGGTAAAGGAGTAACTAGGTTGAGAAGGAATAAATGATGTCTGTATCTTGACCGTCTACAAGTGAATCATTAATCAAGTCGCAATGGATATTAATAATGTCAGTATCTTGACTGAGATTAGGCACCTTTGGTCCTATATTCTGTTCATTTTTTAATATTTCTTTATTAAATCCAATTGGGTCATTGAAATTGCTTGCAGTTAAATCGAGATGATAATTCTTGGCTAATGTGACTGTGGCCCTGAATGTTGTATTATCGAATTCAAGAGTAATAGGATACTCATTATTATTAGCACCATCTTTGACAATCTTCGTTATGTCCTTGATGTATGTATCAAAGTCAGTATAGTTCCAGACTCCTGATGGGAAAGTGATGTTGTGAAATGGTGAACCGTTATCAGAGCTGTACTTTATCAATTGATTGTTGTATGAGGAATTTATATTAAACCATGTGAATGACATGTTAATGATTCGGTTCAAGCCAACTTCATGTTGGGAATTGCTATCCAATATTATAGGCCTGTTGAATTTGGTTATAAAATTCTGAGGAGTGTTGTTTCCTTGATCTTTGACACTGTATGATGATAAAACAATCTCGCGATCCATATATATATAATAACTTTACACAATTATACTTTGAAATACTGATTATACAATTTATTATACTGCGGTCTATTTATTGTTGACATTCTCAATAATGTGCCCAATATATTGACTCCCGTATTTCTCATCTGAATTGATGTGTTATCCGCAACGGTTTCACCAATGATCAATTCTAGTTTCTTGAGAAGCTGTTTGGGATCGTTAAAAAACATAACATTTCCACCTCTCTGTCTTCTTCTTCGGCCTTTGATCCCTGAACCTTTGATTGTTTAGAGTGTGATGTTTGATGTACTCATTCAATACAGCTCTTGCATTGTCTAACCGTTTGTTATTCATCTGCCTCTCAGCTGTCGATATATCCCTTTCTTTGTATTTTGTTGTGACGCCTGCCTTATAACCTGCAAGTTGTTTCCCCTTGTATTCAGCATTTTTTATTATCTTTTTGAGATATAAATCAGTTTTTTGGGGTGTCATCTCCGACTGCTTAAATTGATAATCTATATCTTCAGAATTCTGAAGATTCATATCATCCAAAATCTCATTTGTTAAATCGTAATCATCATTTGTATAATCAACTTCTTCGTCATCATCGTATTCAGGTGGCTGCTCCGGTTTGGTTGACTGCTCCGGAAAATATTGTTGGTGGTTTTGGTACTAGTTGTTTTTCTTGCTGTGGTGGTACAGGTTGTTCATCGAAACGATCACCCAAATTCATGTCTTCCACTTCATCCTCAATATCAACACCATAATTTGGAACTTCCCCTTTCTTCAGTGGTCTTTTTCTCCTTTGAGGCATCCTTAAATCCAAATTACTGTCAATTACATCATCTAATTTTACTTGTCACTGGTTTAAAAACCTTTTCGAATGATGATTGGCTTGTCTCCTGACCGATTTTATGCTGTGTGATTGGATCATGGACATAATTAATTTTATTCCCTAATTTAGTTTTACTCTTTGCGAGTTCTTTCCATTTAAGCAAACTCATTTATTGTTATATTATTACTTTGCATAAAAATGACATATCATATATAAAAAAACAACGTTGAACATCATGTTGAACACCATGTTGAACACCATGTTGAACACCATGTTATATCGAATTAATATACTGATATAATATAATGAGAATACCTAATTATGATGTTGAAGACGATGTGGTCTCAAACTTTAGACAACTATACGGTTTTATGCCTCATCAATGTTTTCGGATGCTGATTTGCGGTCCAGGTGTTTCAGGGAAAACAAACACATTAATGCATATGATCTACAATCTGCTATATTTTGATAAAGTTTATCTGTATGCCAAAAATGTAGAACAGTCCAAGTATCAGAATCTTATGGATGTATTTCAACCGATAAGTGATGAGGTTGGTTATGATGTTATTGAAGCAAGAAATGATGAAATAATTCCGGTTCAAGATCTTGACTCTGACTCACAAAAATTCGTCATTTTTTATGATTATGTATGTGATAAAAACCAAAAACCATTAATCGACTATTTTATACGAGGGAGACATAAAAATTGTAGTGTAATGTATCTGAGTCAAAGCTGCTATAAGACACCAAAAGACACCAGATTGAATTGTTGTCACTTCTCCATTTATGAGTTTCCAAGTGCTAATGAGAAGAGTTTAATTTGTCCTGAAAACAGTATTTCAAAAGAATCATATGAAAAAGCAACTAAAGAACCATATTCCTTTGTATATATCGATAAGCCCCGAAAATTCACCACCAAAAATTTCAATGAAAAAAATATAATTTATTAATATAAATGAGTTATTCAAACGGACTTTAACCTTCGCCATCATCAACCATCGGTCAACGTGGACTACCTGGGTTACCAGGTGTTGGATTCAATTTAACAGATGATGGTAATTATGGTATTGATGGAAAACGATTGACTGACATAGCTGACTCAATTGACGATAATGATGCAGTTAATTTAAAAGTATTAAAGGAACATACTCAAGTCAGTCAAAATAATCATCATTTACAACCGAGTTTTCAATTTTATAAAGACTTTGGTGACAAGAGTCAATTAGAAGTAGGAACCCACCCCAAATGTACCATCAAACCACTTCTTCAGTAATCATAAAGCACATCATGATCCTTACATAATTGAAAAAGAAGGTGATGATACTGGTTTTGGTGGAGAAGCATGGTCCAGTATAAAAATGAAAGGTAATCAATTAGAGAGTGGTACTTATACCTCTGTTTTTGAAATATTCGTTATTGGTGATGTTGGTGGTTTTTGTGTTGATGATACAATAATTTTTAATGTCCATGGTGATAGTCATTATACGATTATTACATTCGATAGTGACAAAATATCTAATCAATATGCTAAATCAATTATTCAGTTCACCACTGATGTAAGATGATGGGATAAAATTCCAAATTAGATATTATGGTTCTCATTACAATAAAAATATAAAATTTCTATTTTATTCAAGAGTGATAAAGGGTAAATACTCAACAACTTTCAATCACGCCATTTTTGATGTCCAGGATAATCACAAGATTCTATATTTTGAGAGTTTGAATCTGAATAGTAATCTCATCAACGGTTTTTGTGATCCTGTGGATGGCTCTGATGCTACTAATAAGAAGTATGTTGACACTGAAAACGCTAAGCAGGATATTGCTATTGCTGATAAAGCCACTAAATCATACGTTGATGGTGAAATAGCAAAAGTCCACATTGATACTAATGTCTTGAAACTAGATGGAAGTAAAGCCATGACTGGTAATTTAGATATGGGTATGAATTATATCCTCTCTGTGGATAATTTAGATGATTATAAGGTTGATGATGCTTAGGAAGTCAGAGCCAGAGATTTGCGAAGCGTTGTTAACAAAGGATGTCTGAATGAAAATTTTCTCAAAATAGTGGATGAAGACGGTAAAGAATATTATGATCTCAAACAGAATATAATAAAAAACTGTGAACCTTACTATGATGGACTTTTTGATGGTCCTAATGACATTGTCAGCAAAGCTTATGCGGATGCTGAAATCAGTAAATTACCAAACTCTCCCACAAATGTCGAAATTAGATGGAAGCAAAGTAATGACAAGTGCTCTGAATATGGGTAATAATGATATTGATAATCTAAAGACCATTGTTGAAGACGATGGAGAAAATCCAAATTATGATCAAATAAAGCATAAAGCAGTTAATTTTGAATTGTTAAAGAGCACACGTGATTATGTAATCCGTGAAATAGCAATTACTGAATCAGATCTACCTCCAAAAGATGGTAGTGAGGCTATGGAAGGTGATTTAAATATAGCCAATCACAGTATCATTAATCTCAAAGATCCACAACCATCAGACAGTAGTTATGCAGCTTCTGTTAATTTCGTTAACAAAACTGTCAATGATAGTAATACAATTATAGATGGTATAATTGATAAAAAAATAAAAGCGTCTGAAATAAATTCCATAGAATCAATCGATAAAGAAAATGTATTCAAAAGAGTGAGGGATAATGACGAGTTCAAAGAAGCTGATAGTGATATTCACAAGATTGGAGTCCAAAATAAAAATTTTCATTTGGTAAACAAAAAGACTTATGAATTCAAGATTGATTTTGATTCAGATATTGGTTATTATAGCACCAGACTATCAATTGATTTGCTATATTTACCTACCAGCTCTTATACAATGGTTTATGAAATGTATGTGGAAGATGGTACCACTATTGATGAAATAAATGCGTCAAGTGGAACTCTCTCTGTGGGAAAGATCAATTCCAAAATAAATGGAACAAATACACGTACCATCAATCATCAATCCCGGTTTTGATGATTTAGATATTGACATCAGATTAAAAGGTAAAACCAATCCTCAGACTACCATTTACGTTGTTGTTTACGGTGTTGCTGGTACTGATCGTCTTTATTATTATTATTATGATGATGATCACATCAAATATGAAGCATCAATCGATATGAAATCCAAAAAGATAGTAAACCTCGCAGATGGTACTTCTGATGGTGATTCCATCAATAAAAAACAATTGGATGCCTTAAAAACAACACCAACATATTATTATTACACAACTGAATTAAAGCATAACAACTTAGGAGAAATCAAGTTCAAAGGTTTCAATAAATACCCTTTCACTGCTTCTAATAATAGTGAATATATCAGGACAGCAATCAGTGGTTATTATCATATAATCTATACCGATGCTTATAAAGGAGTATCCAACACATTCAAAATCAAGGATTCATCTGCTGGTAAAGATTTATGTTCTCTTCATCTTAATAGTAAATCAAAATGGACACCACTAATAATAAACGCAGTAATTGAAGTCAATGCCAGTTCTTATTTGACATTTCTTATGAATGATGTGAATACCATTCTTGATGGAGTAGGACACAGCACATTTTCTATGAAATATTTACACGCTTGAACCAAAATATCTAAACAATATATATATCAAAGAGTCGCGAAAAAGCATATTCAACCGGAATCATATTTCAGATGAATTATCAGAAGAACAGGTTGAAGAATTAAAATCTTACTACCGCGCATATCACAAAAAGTGTTGGGCCTACAAACAAGCATTGAAACGTTTCAAAAAATACAAATTACTTGGCAACTCATTATCCATCATCTTCGCATCCGGAGGTATTGCTTCAAGCATTGCAACTGGTAGTATTGGTTTGATTGCTGTCAGTGCTTTGTCACTTTTAATTCAGGGTTGGATGTCTTATAAAGCCCTTGATCTCAAGATCCAAAATTGTACTTATGCTTACCAAAGCTATCAACATCCTCTGAATGAGATAAAGGATATGATGAGAAGTGGAAATTACAATTCATCTCAAATTCATAATACAATGAACATTGATGATTATGTGACAGACAACAGTCCCATTATTGATAAGTATCTCAGTAAATACGATGAAAAATTCACTTGTTAATTATCAACTGGATTCTATCACCTTTCAATGATATAACCTTTTCCCAATATTTGTTATAATCTTTCAATTTTCTCTTTGATTTCGTCACTTTGATATCATTGTGAGGAAGTCCGATCATCTTGAATAATTGCTTTATAATAAATTTAATACTGATTATCCGTTTGCGTCCATCATCAACCTCATGTAGAACACTACCAATCTCAATAAATAATTTACGGATCTTCTCCTTTTGTTGGTAAGACAATTGGACATCATTCTCATAAGATATACTATTTATCACATTCTCAATATGGTATTTCCTATGATATACCGATTTTTTTTCGTATCATATGCATTTTATCATAGAAGTTGAAGTTCTCTGTGACAAAATCATAACCATGAACTAAACCACAATTCAAACAGGTATTCATACCATTTACAGTTTCCACAACCAGTTCACTACAGCATTGCTCAACCACTTTATCAACTTCTACTAATTGTTGATCACAAAAGGGGCATGTTAAGTCCCCCATACTCTTTATTTCATCATGAATATTAGTGTTGCAAGTCATCTTAAATTATTATATGAGATTATATTCAATACTCTTTAAATATACATTCACAAATCTCAACTTTTCTTTTCTTGGAAAACATCCTTCTCTTTTATAGTCATCTCACAAGCTCCACAATCATGTATATGTTTTAATAAACATTTCATCGCCATACAAAACTTACCACCACACCGACACTTTATATGATAGATTCTACATATCCTTCCACAAATATCACATTTTTTTGTTTTAAACAGATTCATTATATATTATATATATAAAATAATTTATATGTTATATATTAGTCCCAATAATGATTCAAGGTTTTGGTTCCAGACCGATGTCCCGGGTTTTGGTCTTGGCTCCAAACATTATCCCAATATTTACCTAGGTTACTTCGACACAAATTTCATTCTTATATTTTATTCCTATATTTGGTTCCACATTTGATTATAAGGTTTAGATTTAATTTATGGTTTGGTTCAGATTTTATATTTCTAAAATTTGATTCTGATTTTTCGATTTATATTTTTTAAACATTTGGAAAATTGATTTGATCATAAAGTTTGAAAAATGATCTCGTATTGATTTGATGATAAGGTTTGGAAAATGGTCTCGTACCCCCAATTACTATACTACTTTACTGCGATGATCACTCTTCAATTTCGTCTACAACCGCAGTACAAATATGAATCATTTATCATATATTCCTCCTGGTAGATTGAAGTATAACCACAACTTAAGATAATATTACTCCACATACATGATTGTACAATCTCAGCACTGCCTTTTACAACGAGGAGTGCTTACAATAACTGGGTCTTGAACCCGATCTTTAAATGTTGTAGAAATGAGGCTTGAAGCTTCAGAACCAGTAGGAGAGCCTGATACTGGAGACTGACGCGGCATAGATACAGGCCTCCTTGCTGGTGCTGATTGTCGCACAGCCAAGTCTATAACATTTTATGGAATTTCCCTCTCAGGTTACCGTGAATGTGGCACTCGAGGAACAAGTGATTGACGGATTTGCTTTGGAACAGACTTAAAGTATATATTGTCCAGTGTATGTTTTATATTTGTCAATCTAGTACGCTCTCATTTCAAATGCTTAACTTTGTAGTTTTGAAACTGCGGGACTTCAGAGTCTAAATCTGGCTCATATGAGCTCTCATCAGTGCTTGTACAATCTATTGTCAGCACTAGTAGTTAGTGAGAGAGGGGTTTTGGCGCATGTGGGATGCGGGCGCATTTTGCTTTTAAAAAGTAAAAATGCTATATTTGCTTGTGGGGTGTGAGAACAAAAAATCATATACCAAAATCATAGTTAGGTTCATTATTATTAATTTGTCTTATTAAGGTTGAATTATCTTTCTCTATATAAATTGGGGCTGAGCCCTCTACATCTGGGTAGTAAATTATTTTGTAGTATTTTTGCTTTTCTTTTTTTTCAGGTATTATAATTTTTCTATTTTGAAAATTATAATATCTTTTTACTATTGTTGCTTCTGCTTCACAATCCATATAATATATAATAGTGTATCATTTTTTATAAAAAGATAATATTTTATTATTAGAATTACTAATTCTTTTTATTAATAGGCTCTCTTGTTTAAATATATCAGTATTTCTAAATTTATCTAACATAATAGATAGCTCTTCATTTGTTTTTGAATTAAAATCAACTTCATTAAATATATAGAAATTTTTTTAGAGTATTTATAAGAAAATTTCTATATATAGAAATTTGTCTTTTTAAATGATTAGTATAAAATTCTAGCATATTATCAGGCATATAATATAATTATTATAATTTATTCAGAATATTTTTTCCAATAGTATTTTTTATACTTGTCAACAGAGGGGCACATATCAATAAAGAAATTATCAAGATTACAGATATCATTAATCAAATCTTTATTATTAAATGAACCAAGTCTCAATGCTCTCTTTATTCGGACTAACAGATGTGCATAGCTCTGATAAGCATACTTGCAGTTATTCATGTTTTCGTTAACGTTTTTATAGTCAAGCAAACATTCAATTAACATAGAACCACCAAGAGAAATAATAGTCAAAATAAATCCTGAGACAATAGCTGATGCAATACCGCCACCGGCAATGGCTCCTGAAAACAATCTTGCTGCATATTTAATATTTCTGTAATACCTATGAGCTCTCTTATATAAAAACCATTTTAGATGAATTGTTTTGTAATAACCCATCAATTCATTGATTTGTTCACTATTCAAGTCTGGTGAAATATGATTGAAATCGCAAATTTTTTTTCTCATATAAATAATTATGAGAAAATTATTTATAAATGGAAGAAACGCGTTTCCTTACTACCTACACACTGTCTGTTGTAATAGACAAAGGGAAACACGTTTCCTTACTACCCACACACTGTCTGTTGCAATAGACAAAGAGAAACACGTTTCCTTACTAGCCACACACAATCTGATGCAGCAGACAAAGGGAAACGTGTTTCCCTACTACCCACGCATTGTCTGATGCAGTAGACAAAGGGAAACGTGTTTCCCTACTACCCACGCACTGTCTGTTGCAACAGACAAAAGGAAACGTGTTTCCCTTACTATCTCTTGTGGTCATTCTTCTATAAAATTATAAGTCAAGTTCTATGATTAGACTTATTATAGTATGTGTGACATTGCTGTTAGTTTTACTTTTAAAATTAACTCTATCGCCCGGACTTAATTCAATAGGTGTATTAAAAGCAGCTGTAGTTGAGAAATGTCCAGAAGGTTTTGTTTTGCGTGAGTGAATTTACAGAATTAGACAAAGCTGTTATGTCTGACACGTTTGCTTTTTGATCAAAGGCAGTATTAAAATCTGTTAAGTTGACTTTACTGGCTAATTGGTTGTCAACATAGCTCTTTTCAGCTTTATTGTTTTGATGAACAGTTAAAGTGTTATTGATAATGTTTAGATCGCTCGCTTCTAACTTATCGCCTAAGGCTGTTTGAACATCTGTCACGTTTGCTTTTTTAGCTTGTTTACATAAGTAGTTCCAGCTTTATTTTTTAATAAATCCGTGACAAATTTTTTAGTGGTCGCGTCACTGTTATCTACTGGAGCAGATACATTAGTTAATCTCCGGTTTTTAATATGGAAATGCTGGTCGGCTGTTAAAGTGAAACCAATACCTCTATCTCCCTTTTCGCCTTTCACTGCTTTTACCTCTTGTTTTCGTTCTCCATTAGTGAAACCCATATATTGAATACGTAATTAATAATTTTTAAATAATTGTTCCTTCACTCTTTTCATATTCTTTGAAATCTGAATAAGCATCACTACTAGTATTATATAAATTTTTAGTAATTAAAGCTCTCTTAATAGTGAAAGGAGAATCTGACACATAGATAGTCCAAAAATCATCACTCATGAAACGGGGATGAGTTACAGTCAACAGATTAGTGGCACCACTAAAAATAAATTTCATAGTTTCTTTTTCAACAGTTAACCAAAAATAGAATTGTTTTCCTCGGACGTTATACGGAATATTAAAAGTTTTTAAACTTGGCTCATCAATTGTGGGATTGGCTGAAACTACAATACTATCTTTGCTAATAAAAAAATTAATAATATGAGTAAAACCTCTCCAATGTAAAGTTATTATCATACTATCATCTGTACTAGCTTTATGTTGGAAGATTAAATAAAAAGTGACAACACCTTTATTATCACCACTTGTCTCATATGAATAATTATTTTGACGCCTAATGAAAATGGAATCAGGGAAATAAATCTCTTTTATTAATGAGAATCTTGAATCGCCTCTTATTAAATTTCTCTTTATAAATTTAATTAAATTAACATTTTTGTCTAATTGTGTTTGTAGATCAGAATGGACTGTCCCTATAGAACTCTGCAAATTTGCGACTGAAGTTTGGAAAGAATTTTTAAAATCATTTAACTGTTTAAAATTGATAGCATCACTATCTTCATTTCCTTCTGGAAGGTTTTTAATGGTTTTATTATTCATATCGATAGGAGCTTCAAAGTTGACCACATCATTATGGAAGTAATACAATCGGTCCCAGAGATGAATCGAAACATCATTCTGGTAACCTCTAACACCATAGACTACCACATAAATATCTGTTTTAGGGTCTGACCTACCTTTAAGACGAATATCAATATCTAAATCATCAAAACTAGGATTGATAATACCCTTACGGAAATGTATCACACTTCTTGTGTTATTATTTACTATTTTGCTATTAATTTTACTGACAGAGAGAGTGCCACTAGATGCATTAATTTCATCAACAGAGAGTCCATCACTAATATACATTTCATAAACTATAGTATAGTTTCCGATTGGTAAATAAACTACATCAATACTTAGTCGAGTACTATAATAACCTAGACTTGAGTCATAATCAATTTGAAAATGGTATGTTTTTTGATTTACTTTATGATAATCTTTATTTATGAGTCCAATTTTATGAATATCACTATCATCCTCTTTGAAAAGGTCATCATCCATTACTTTTTTGAATACATTTTCTCTGTCAATTGATTCAATTGCTCTCTCTTCTGACTCTTCTATAGCTTTATCAACATAAGCTTTATCAACATCAGGTGTTGGCACTTTTGCTATTTCTGAATCAATATAATTTTTATTTACAAAATCTCTATTATCAACATAACGTTTATTTGCCGCATCTCTCTCATCTGTTGGGTCGGCTATTCCCTTTACCTTTTTATTTACTATCTGGCCAGCATTGGGACCACTCTGCGCAGTGTATTGGAAATTAAGGTCGCCAGTCATATTATCACCTTTTGTTAATACTCTATTAGAAATTAATACTCTAAGATATGCTCTCTCTTTTTCAAAAAAATCAAAGTTAACTGCCCTCTTTAATATTTCTGCCCTATTATCAGGGTCACCATCTCTCTCAATAATTGTGGTGAGATTATCTATGTATTTATTACCCATATTTAAATTACCACTCATCGCTCTCGAACCATCTAATTTTAATAAATCTGAAGTATCTACCGAAGGAATTTTAGCAATTTTTCTATCTACATATACTTTACTAACAAGATCATTATCACTAAATAAATTATCAGAATATGGCTCTGTGTTCTGAACTTTTTTTCCTCGCAGGTCAAAAGCCTCAGTACCATCAGCATTGCTCTTTAACTTAATAAAATTCTCATTTAGATATTCTTTATTTACAGCGCTATATAAATCTTTTCTCTTAACAGTTAATGAGTCAGTATCTTTATGATCATCTACGTTTTTTATTTGAAGAATATGATGAGTATCCATTTGTAGATCACCTGTCATAGACCTACTACCATCTAACTTTAGTAGATTTGAAGTGTCTACTGATGGGATTTTAGCTATTTCATCATCAACATATTTTTTTCTTACCCCATCATTATCATTTGTTGGATTACCGACACCAACTATTTTATTTAAATTTAAATCTATTACACTATTTCCATTTCTTCTCATAACTAATTTACCACAATCTTCTATTCTATAATTATCCATATCAATATTCCCCCTCATTGTACCTCCAGAAAGAGGCAATAATTTATCAGTCTTAGTATCAACATAACCTTTAGTTGCAGCATCATCAGATTGGACTGGATTAGCTAAACTCTCTATTTTATTTCCATCCATATTAATATTTTCAAAAAATAGGAACTCATAGTTATCATCTGTATCTGCTATCTCAAATATTCTATCATTAAAATCTGTACCTCTTGTTCCTTTTACAACTCTTGTTTGAAACTTGAAATTCATTGATGGGTCTCTCTTAAATACTACAATATTAAATCTTATTTTACCCTCAGATCCATCACTTGAGAATCTTATATATGACTTTGTTATAATACCATTCTGTCTGCTTGCAAAACTATAAAGTCTAAACCCATCAGAGGCATGCACATTGAATATATGAGTATAATCAGTTACACCAGTTATCATTATTAATGATGTATATGCACCATCTCTTAACTTATCTGACTTCATTTCTAGTTCGAGAAAGGTTTGACCACCAAAGTCACTTGATGTACCAGATGGAGATGTTTCATAGAAATTATTTGATAGAGTTAACTCAACACCTGACTTAAATATCCTTAAACTTGGTTGTAAATGAAAATTATTTTCATTAATTTCAGTATGATCTTTTAATTTTTCATAATTAACAGCATCTTTATCATTTATTGGGTCAGCTAAATTAACAATTTTATGTGATTTTAAGTCAAGATCAGCAGTTAAAACTTTATCTAATTTAGAGTCTAGATTATCATCAGTGTATTTTTTAGTAGATGCATCATTATCATCGACAGGTGCTCCTACATCTGTTAATCTCTTTCCATCAATATCAAAATTACCATCATCAGTAAGATTAAATCCAATTCCAGGAAGCCCTCTCTCTCCTACTCCTCCACTTTTGTTTACATTTTTTTGTTCTAATAATCCATTACTATATCCCATTATATAGTAATAGATTGTTTTATTTTTTAATTGCTTTTATCTAATTATTGTGATTGTGAAGAAGAAAAAGATTGAGAAGAAGAAGAATATGATTGTGAAGAATAATAAGTACTATCATCACTATCAGTACTTTCTAAACTATCATATAATAAAAAATCTTTATAATCAAATGAGGAAGATGATTGCGAGCAAGAGTCCTCCGAGAAGGAAGATTGTGATTGAGTAAACTGCGATTCTTGTGATTGTGAGTGAGAGTTTTCTTCTTTTGAACATTCCATATATAATATAAAAATATTTTATTTTTAAATGTCTTCATTGAAATTTTTTTTTATATTCTTATTTATCTTATCAATGTAAGCAAAACTATAAGGTTCAGAGGTTGCTTTAAGGAATTTACCTTTATTAACATTTACTTCTTTACACATTCTTGAAGTCTCTGCAGAAGATGGAGAGTCAAATATACAAAAATGAGAACAATTGAGTCTAATATCTTTTGGAGTTAGATAATAAGATTGGCTTAGATAGATTACACTGCAATCTTTATGACGACCACCAATAAAATATTCTACAAGAGGTTTTTGATTCTTTTCACAAACAAAGTCATCAAATATAACTATCTTTTGATTATCACCATCTAGTTCTGATAGAGGTGTTATTTCATCATTACTAGCTTCAATAACATCATATCCTACTTCTTCAGATATAGGTTGAAATGTATCCATTAATTCTTGATACTTTGGTTGTTCTAGATTTTTTGAGAATAAATAAATTTTATCAAAGTATAGAAGGTTGTAGAGCATATGCATAAGAGTGTTAGTTTTACCACAACCACTTGGTCCACAGATTAACATTCTAAAAGTGTTAGATGGCATAAAAGGTTTAAGCCTTTTGAATTTGCTTTTAGATTTAGATGTAGAGTCATAGTTTGGTATTTTCAT
>CM042755.1:13886737-13943372 GCA_022496165.2 Catalaphyllia jardinei
GTGGCCGAAACAAAGCGAGGTAATGGATAAAAAGGTTTTAAAACGGTTTCTGTACTAAAGCTCAAGACAGATTTGCCGCCATGTGGCAGATCAACGGTTGAAAAATACGATTTTTCGAAACGCTCAAACCAGTCAAAAACGCGAAGTCAAAGGAAGTCAGAGAGCTGATCTGATATTGGGCATCCTTCATCTACCTTCATGCATTATCAGAAACAATAAAACTCGCGTTCATCAAAGACACTCACTTCATTGTTGGAGGTTATTGAACCATGCCTTCATTTGCAAGTCAAAACACCCTAACAAAGAGGCGACCTAAACAAAGATAATATAACAAAAACTGAGCAATGAATCGTTTCACTGTGTTTTTAAAGCATCAAACAAAAGTACGGACACTGAAACTAACCTTGAACAAGCTCTGTCCCGGAGAAATCGACGCATGGAAATTGCACTCGTAACCACCGACCGAGGAAAATTGCTTCCACGCCATGCAAAAATGTGCCGCAAAGCGTCATGGGATATATGAAATTCCCCCCCCCCCTTCATTTACCACTTACATGTACAACAGCCTCCACAAAGCGATTTGCGTGTTATTGCATTAAGGCGAAATTATAACGATGTAATTCTCGAAATGACTCTCACAGCATGGCATTAAATTTAAAAAGATTCCTCTTAAAAATGAGCTTAATTATCTCGCCGAGGCATCTTCATAATTTTCATGGCAATTGCCACAAAAAATGTCAACATTTACCGCAAATTGGCAAATTCATTTCGGCCAGTGTAAGTCTTCAGTCTAGCAGAAGTTGTGAACACTGAATTTGTCGGGTACTTCACCACTTTTCTATAGCCCTCGTTAGCTTTGCTTCATGGCATCGTTCCGTTTTATTTCATCTCCTTTTTCTAGCTCCTGACTTGCTATGACTCGCAGCATTGTCAAGTACTGTTTCGCCTCTATCCTAAGCACAGGCCCATGGCTCCCTTTCGCTACTTCCTATACCCGTTAATTCTTACTTTGTGTTTATTTATTATTTTTCAGCTTTGGTGTAACCCTATATTTGAAACGTTAGATCAACCTCCAGTATCGTGTGTTTTCTATTCTTTCAAAATCCCGCAAGGAAAAGATGGGATACTTCCGCTGCGAGCCTAGGGTGCATTTCTTGTCAAAGCATGGTCCCCATGTTGCGCGACTCTTCCGTCGCCGTCCTGCGTACGCGCCCAAGAGCAATACCGCTAGCCATGATAACCATGAGATAATCAATTAATGGGCTTTCTTTACTTCCCATATATAGGATGGCTATGGGGCTCCGCTTCCCGGCAATTTGGGCCGCCGGAGCTCCGCTAATAATTTATTTCAAAATACTTACCCCTAAAAGGGATATACTTCTGTACTTGTAACTTATTCTTCTGTGATGCCCACAGGACATCTAGAGGTCCTAAAACAAAGCATAAGAAAACTATCAGCCTTGAAGAGATAAAATTTTAGGAGAATAGAGTAATTCACAAAGTTGTATGAGTCACAAATGAATTTGTACCAGACAGGATGAAGGATTGGAAACAGCCAGTAGCAAACTGAATTTTTCTTTGAAACTAGTGAAAAAGTAAAGCACAACAAAGAAAACAGTCAGTGGCAATCAGTCAATACGTAAGTTAATAGAAAAATTAGTGTAAAGAAGAGAGCAGCGAGTGGAGAGAGGAGAGGGCTCTCACCTACTAAATTTAGTACATGCATGTAAATTTATTTTTAATACCGAGCAATGGTCAGGGCGAGGACATCCACATGTATGCTCAATTTTTTTTTCCAAATGTCATTTACACAGTTCTTTACTGAGAAAAGCTCTTCACATTTTTTTTAGTTCTTAATTCTTATACTTTTATGAAACATTTGCACAATTTTAAATACTACACTGGGGAAATTGACCTTTCATTCGGAAAATACTTGTAGTGGCCATGTACCTCCAACCAACCAAAAGCAAATCAAAGTAGAGATTTATTTGCAGACAGGGTTTACATGCATAATCGCCTACTCGACATTTCGACTATGAGCAATTTTCACCAAACTGAAGTTCTAATTGGCCAAATTAAACGAGGAAATCCACATTATTTACTATATGCATATCACTGCAATGCACATCTGAAGATCAAACAGCAAATCCCTTCTCAATGAAGAACGACCGAAGAAAGAAAAGGATAAAAGAATATTCGTTTAAGCTCACAGTGTTAAAGTTTAATAATTAATTATTCACGCTTAACGAGCATGGATAACACTACCGGTGTGTAGTTTTTTTGCTGACGGCTTAATTTAGCTTTGCAATCATTTTATCGGCGACTTAAGTCTTTAAACAAATAAACCTGGAAATCCACTCCAGCATTTCGCCAAATCGAGTACGTCAATTGAACTAACAAAACGCAGAAATCTCTATGTAATCACAATATACAAATATTCACATTTTAGCAGATCCTGTTCGCTTCGGCTTCAAAATGGTCTGTTAACCTGTCCTCGTTTGCGTCATAACAGAAGAAGAAATTTAGTAGTCTACGAAGCGGCAGTGCGAAATAACACAGATAAACTCAAAGCTCGCCAGGCAGTGTTAACATATACAGTTTTGGTTAAGTTTATTTTTGGACTTTAGGTGATATTAGTTGACGTCGAAAATCGTCTAAAGCCTTGAGCTCAATTTGTTTATATGTGCAGCTTACAACAACATCCACAAACGACTTGCGTATGTTATTGGCTAGAGCGCTTAGAGATGAGCGAAATTATAACGATGTAGCTCATAAATTATAAAATTTCTCACAGCATGGCTTCAAATAAGGAAGACTTAAAAAGGATTCCTATTAAAAATACGCCTATCTCACCCAGACACTTCATAATTTTCATAACGAACACCACAACAAATTTTATAATAAAGTTTTCATACAACGCGCGCTCTGATTGGCTGAAAGAGCGTGCTTTATCAGAGATTAGGGAACGGGTTGATGACATTTAGCTGACTATCACATTTTTGCTTCGGAATTTCGATTAATTTGACGCAAATTAAACGTCCCCTAGGCGACTCAGACAAAGTCAATATAAACAAGCCATTTGTCAGCAATAGACATGGCTCATGGAGGCCATCGTCGACAACAGTTGTGTAAAAACTGTATGAAAGTAACACGTTTTGCTAAATTCTGACAAAACACGCAGCGAAATAAACAAATTCTTAACATAGCGGATTCTTCGATGAAAGACATCAGAATATATTACGAAGGCAGAAATTATACTGAAGAAGTAAAACAACGACATAGAATACCATTGAGCTGTCTCTGTTTACAATAAGAAGCTTTATTTTTGTAAAAATGCTCAAACAACACTTACATGCAGTGTAGTAACACTCGCTTGCTTAGTAGCGACGGCTCCGGTCATCTCAAGGAATTGAACTTCAACAATTCCGTATCATCGCTCACCCGACGAGTTGTCAGTTGAAAGCTTGCTCCTGTGTTCGGAGTTGAACAAGTGCGAGCAGTCTAGTCTTTACAACATTCACGTAAGTTCGGGCTATCTTGCTGCAAGCAGATAAAAGAAACTGTAGCTTCTTTAAAATACAACTCCGCATTTGGTATTTTCATCCGCAAGCTTTGAGCTCCTTCTTTCGTAATTTCCATCAAAACAATTCACGTTTTCGTGAGTCATAGTGCGGCCGGATTCCTCTGGACTAGCAACCTTTACCTGGGTTTACGTCCTGTTTAAACGGGTTAAACTAAAACTGAAAAGCGAACTTTGAAGGCATCCTTCTTTTCTCGAAAGCCGAGCAACGCGAATGGGCGGGAAACGTTAGCCGAAGTCCATTTTGTGATTGACAGTTGTCGTGTTGTTAGCCAATCAAATTATCTGGATGATTTTAACAAGGATTGTGATTAGCTTATTTTAGCGTGCCTTATCAGAGATTAGTAGACAGGTGAGGCCACTTTTACTCCTTTGGAAAATAAAATTTGGTTTGATGATTCAGCGAATGCGTGGGTAAATTATAGAATTCTTTATCATAAAACAAATAAAGAAGCCCCGACTGTGCTCTGTTCAGTTGTAAAGCACTTAGCAAGCGGTAGAGCACTTAAGAAGTTGGGAAAAAAAACTCGACTGCTTCTCGTGTTCTCCCCTATACTTCCTTCGTGCTCTATCGCTTTCTGCATGCTTTTCAACTGAACAGGGCACAGTCGAGGCTTTTTTATTTGTTAATTAAAAGTCACCTAACGCAAGTTGGCAATTCACTTCGGCCAGTGTAAATCTTCCGTCAGGCAGAAACTTGCAGCACAAGTTGTGAAGAGTGGACTGAAGTAATCTTTTTAACTGATCAAGGAATCAACCACATTTACTGTTTTAACACACAGATACGTTTGATTTCTCTTCTTATCACCTGATCACATGTTTTTCGAAGTTTCAGGTCACTGGGATATTCCAAATTCAAGTTTTTAAAGCAGCTTGATTTCATAGAGTTCCGTATGGAAACGCCACTTAGTGTCCTACGGCAGGGCACAAATATTGTAGGCGAAAATCCACGAGAATAACTTTAGTAAACTGTTGTTCTAATACGTTAACTGTTTGAACTTGTAAAAGTCGTAGGATAATCATTTTTTTTTATATACATCATGGCTGGCTTCAGTCGTTGGTGGTGCACTGTTGAAAGTCCTTATAAAGATTTTTGAAAACTTTTCTCAAAAATTAGGGATACTATTTGTGCCTTTTGTGTGCTACTGTTTTCATTTTTGATGACGTGCAGTGGCTTGAAACATCTTTTACAAACCCGCCGTTGGTCGTATTCTCCCAGTTAAATCTATTCTTATTTGGAGCACTGTGGTCCTTGAGCTCAGCAACCTCCCAAAAGAGAGACTTTATATTTAAACTACAAACAAGACAATACTTCGACGAAGGCCTGTATCGCTCTTTATTTGGCGCTTTGTAAACAGTTTCTTTTGAAAACAAATAAGACTGACGTCAAATGCATCCCATGGGGTGTGTCGAACTCGCGCATGCTTAATGGAAAAGCAGACGTTTGATCGCAATGGTTTCTCTCTCGTCCAGCACAGGAGGAACAATTTGCTCGCAGGGCAATTTTCTAACTGGTAAACCCTTGGACGTACACGGGTTGGGGGAGTGGGGTTGTGGTGGCGTTGGAGCCAACCCCCCATCGCGGGGAAATGCCTATTGTTGTTGGGACATTTACTTGCAGGTCTGTAATACTACCTATAAGTTTTTTTCTCAAGCATCTGAGAGGGCCGGATTCCTAAATCCTCGAAATTGATTGGCTAATCTTACGTACGTGACCGGTCCAGCTTTTTACGATACCACCCACGGGCCGGATTTTTCCCGCTGCGTAAAATTTTCCCCTAAAAGTTAGCGGTAATCGTCAATCTTTTGCCTTTTTTACACATCTATCGACGATTACTCAACGCAAGTTTTATTTCTGTTCTCTTTAAAATGGCAAGGAAAATCACTGTAAGTAAATTCAGTTGAATGTTTTGAAGTTGTGAGGGTTTGCCTGTTTGTTTGTAGCTTGGCGCTGTAATGGCGAATAATCCTGTGTTTCCTTCGCCGTAGAATTTAAATCAATTTCAGTCAAGTTTACCTTTCTGATCGTTGCTGTATTTAGGATAATTTCTGTAGAATACACTTAAGGAATTTCCTCGCTTTCTGCTATTCAACTTACGGTAGAAAAGTCTGATTTAAGGTGATTTCAAGTGATTTTCAAGTGACGATTGACAGAAATTGTTTTGTAGTAAAACTTCAAACTTCGCACGAAATTTCACACCGCAAAAACAATTTTGGAGAACATAACTGGTTAAATAAATGCAACTAACATAAGGTAGTTCGAAAACTATATGTTGATTAATACATCTTTCTTTGTCTACTATCTGAATTATTCGCTCGTTGCCAAGATTTTTTTTACAGATCGTTAGTAGATGGCGCAGACAAAGAGTTACGTAAACAAACCCATTAGTAATCTGTAAAACCATTTTACTGCAGGAAAAAATAAACATGTTATTTACCGAGCTAGGTCGCTCCGTATGGGAAAAGACTGTGCCCTTGGCTTTGAGTACGGCCCTCGGCCTTTGGCCTCGGGCCGTGCTCAAGACCTCGGTCACAGTTTTTTCCCATACGGACCTCCCAACCGGTAAATAACATATATGTATTATGCAAACAAACGCCAGGAGGCGAATTCGCATTGGTTAAGATAAACGCACGCTTTTTGGCGTAGGGATTATGCCCTCGCTCATTAGGGAGTTTAAGAAGGTACTATGGTGACGCTAAAGACGACGTCGATTAAAAAATAAATGTATTAACATTTTACCTACGAATCTCGGGATACTCTTACTTTGTTTATCACTGTCAAAGCTATCGCGAAACTGAATCTGGGGCACCGCAATAACTTTGAAATAGAATTTAAAAAAATTAGCCGTGATAGTTCACGTTCTTCAGACAACGAAGAATTGGTCATTTCACGTTGTTGATTTGCAGAGGACGGCAAAGAAATGTACAAAGAGTTATAACGCATTTGCAGAACCATTGTTCTGCTCATTACGCCTTTTGTTTAGCGACGTTCCCGTTGCAGTTGCCGTCGTGGTTATCTTAAATTCCCTATTAACTTGAAAAAGGCGGAGCATGGAAACAATAAACTTTTCATATATTGTTTTCGCTTTTATTTAGCCTATTCGCACCTCCCGAAAGTAAATTTACCGCTTCTCCCAGAAAAAAGCAGTTGCTTAGAAAAACTTTTAACTAAGAAAGAAAGACAAATGAGGGGGAAAAAAACGGTTATAAAAAATTTATTATTGATCCGTGCGCCCTAAAATATCGCTGCGCTTGAGGAAAGCAACCATTTGGGAAAAGATTTTGAACTCTATCTGAAACGGTCGGCTAAGTTATTTGACTTTTCAGAATGAGAAAGGGGGAGTCATGAAAGGTATAGAATTTAGTGGCTCAGTGGCTCGACGGCTCGCCAGTCGCTTTGACTGACGAGCCGCCGAGCCACTCCAGCGATACTTCTTTAAAAGTGGCCCTGTATCCTGTAGTTTAGCCAATTTCTTTGAAAACTATCGACGGTCTTTACCATGTAGAGTATGTACCGCCTGAAAAACCTCTTTATTAAACAATTGCGCAGTTAAAGAGCGATTGATTCTCAACATATTTATTCGCTCACGCGAGTCAGTAGTATTGTTCGTTATTCACTTGTTACGCTCACAAAGCAACGGATTCAAACAAAGTCCGTTGATCGATCAATGGCCGCTCATCTTATTTGGAGAACTTTGAAAACCACCGGCGGCTTTTACCGCTTATTTTTACAAAATATAGAGACAGCGCGGGTTGGATCGTGCTTACTCGAACGGACATTGTCTATTCTTGATCAGGCGCTGGTGATAAATCTATGTTCCTGCTTTTATCCCTCGGGCAACATCCAGTTCTGTTTGTTTCGTTAATTAAGAGGGAGGCTAAAGTGACTAATTGTTAGTCACCTCAGCTCAATGAGTTCAAAGCTTCAAGTAGCTTTGTACCCCAAAAGGCGTTCTGTCGCTATAGTGGCGGTGGCCGTGGAGGTTGAGTGACTCGGCTTTAGTTGTTCATTGCACGACAGGGTTTACGATGAATCAGCTTCGCCGGCCACATATTTTGTATTTCGAGGTGATTGTGAATATTTACAGTCGAGTGGTTAGGTTCTTGAATGGGTATAGTTAGTTTTGACAGTCATTGTTATGCAGACGTATGCTTAACATAATAGCCCTTTAATTGAAAACGCGCCATTTTCCAACAACTCTAGGACAAGTAGTTTTCAAACTCAAAAAGCCGAAGGTTCCTGCGAACCAATTTTCAAAGTCGAAACGGGTTTTGTTTCAGAAAAGAGCCATTTTTCATTAAAGTGCGTTAAAGTTGGAAAGGCCGTTATGATTGTCTGAAGATCGCGTCTGAAAACGGTTTTCGTACTAAAAATGGTCGATATTTTTCTATTTTTAAGCCCAAAAAGCCAGTCCTTATACCTACTCTATCCACTCACTTATAAGCCTAAATTGAAGATACAACCTTCGTCTTCAAAACGTATAGCGCGTGAAAGTTGAAGTTATAACTCGTGGAAGTAAGAACAGCAAGTTTCATCAACCCAAGTGCGCCAATTTGGAGCCTTTCTTTTCTTATTCAGGGCATTTCATGACACGCACATATTCAAATTTACCTCTTCACCGGTTATGAATAATTAATGATGTCCAGGCATTCTACGCGATGACTAGGATTTTTCAAAGTTAAAAACGATTACTCCACGAGGCTTAGACTTTCAGTAGCTCTTCCTTCATTCTCTGCGGAAATTTCTATATGTTAATTGTGTCCTTTCTTTGTACATGCGACGCTGTCATGACAACCATCACATTCCATGTACGTCTCACCAACAGTTAATTTTTTTCAAATAATTCTGTTTTTTTTTTTCAGTTTTCTCCATCAAATAACAATTTCATTAATTTGTTCAAATCAGAAGGTGCCTGGATAGATTTTGTGCTAATTTTAATTATCCATTGACTTTTTGAATAAAATAGAAATCGAAGATAGCAATCACGAAAGGGTTGTTAAAATGACGTTATTTGGCGTTTTTGGAGGTCATTACCAAGACAAATGGTATCGTCTTTAAAAAAGCATACTCAGGTCTATCTAATTAATGCAAATTTATTTCGCTCTGCCTTTACAGAGCAAACACCCCTTCCTTGTACCACTGTGGGGATATGAGTTAGCTTGTGCGTCCGAGTGTTACCATTTGCTGGACGCCATTGTTGCTAAACGTTTATCGACAGTTCTATACTAGATTGTGCGTGATCTGTGTATAACGATTTCCACCCTTTATAACGCCGGGCCTGGAGTTCTTTCTAAAAATAAACCAAGTATTACAAAAGTGCTTAAATGAGTGTAACCTACCGTAGTAACAAAATCATGGAACATAGTTAAACCTACAAAGGTCATGTCGCCTAAAATAACAAAAGCGCCGTGATTGGAATGACATAGCGACACAAGTCACATTTAAAATTCTAAACGCAGCAAAACGAATCAAATCCCCTTAAAACGTGCAGCTTCGCTTTGGTCTAGCACGAGCTCAGTAACTTTCCTTCCTCAGCGATTATTGATCGTCCATGTCAATTTGTTGGAATCATTCAAGCGAATTTGACATACTTGTCAATGAACTTTACTACGCCGCACCATTTAGGAACTTTGTTCTGTTAGGTCTCCTGCCCAAACCCAAATCTGAGACTGTTTATATCTATTTTATCTTATTTTTCACCTGATAAGACGCCAAAAAAGGATATATTTAAACGTGATGTTTTGAGTGCACGCTAGCGATGCACGCGCAATTTTCTTACGCGGAATCTTTTGTAACCTGCTGGGAAGGTTAAGCTGGGAAGGTCAAGCTGGGAACGTCGTTCCCAGCTTGAGCATCAGGAGCTTGATCACAGAAAAAAAAAAAAAGCAAAAACAAAAACAAAAAACAAAACAAAACTGGCGCTTTGTCACAATCGCTTCCCAAGTGCAAAATTAGACATATCTGATTCAGACATGTAGTCACCACAAGGAACGCTTTTGGTAGATTGGCCTTTTATCTTTGCTTGCAATCCTTTGACGTTTGCCGAATTTCATAACCATTCCTCTCGATTAACTACAGTATGTCCCAAGCTATGATGATAAACCTTGCACAAGCTTATTTGGGCTCTCTATATCTGTAAAGACGCTAAGTTTAACTGTTTGGACTTCGTTAAAAAAATTAAAATAAAAAAAAAACAAATATGTCTCTTTCTTACGCCTGTTGTACACGCACGTTTTCAGACTTAACAGTCCACCATAACCTCGATAGTTACTTTAGTTGTAAGTCTTACTTATCGCAAGAGTATTTTTGGCCCAGTCGTACTGTTTTTGTTATGCCAAGAACGTTCAGTTATACCAAGAATTGTAATATTTTTTAGTGAGGAAAGAAGCTGTAATTTCTCAGAAAAATGACAATGGGAGAGCTTGCTATAGGGTGTCTTGATCATGGGGCTTTGAAGTTTTTCGCAGTGACCTTATGCTCTTATTCTATTCTTACCACAAAAGGTTGAAAACATACATTTTATGGCATGCTAAAACTCAGAGTATTCGTAGACTGGAAAGACCAAAACAGGCCTTTAAATCGTTGAATTTTTCACTACTGTAACAATTGCTGACCGTTAGGCATTTTGCAAATTTGAGCCTAACCGAAACTAGAAATATCGAACTGGTATCATGCCCAACCTCAAAACATTCTTCACTACACATCAAAGTAATTTTAGGAAATAGATTTACATTTCGTAATAAACATGGAGTACCCCCAAGACGTTTGGAAGCGCTGTATTTTTCTCGAAATTGTTATAGAGTTTTGCTATGCGGAATTTCCTAAGTGGCAAGTACATGGTAATCTTAAAAAAAATCAAACAAACAAAACAAAAAACAAAAACAAAAAACAGAAAAAATAACGAGATGATCGGTGGACTTGCTTAGTTTTTTTCCAAGCAAACACCGAACACTCTCAAGACATTTGAATAAAAGTTTCTGTGAGAATTTCAGACTTCCGGGCATGTAGTCAAGGACGTATTGGTTGAGGTCACACTTAGCAGTTTACTAAGGTAAAAAGCCTGAACTATAGTATAAAAAAGGTAAACATAGTTTACCATGGTAAGACGCATTAGCTGACTTTTACACTTCCCAGATAGTTCCTTATCAGAAGAGTGCTACTCAAATTTTGAGTTCATAACAGACAGGAGGTCTTTCGCGTGAGTCTTAACACAACAACTTAATTTTTCGTGACTGCGCCATGGATCGTGAACCTAATGTAGCTTCGATTGTGGCTCTTTTATTTTGTCATAGCCTAAAAACGGAAAATCACTGTTTGTAAATTAGCGTTCGTCGATTTCTGAATGAACAGATTCATTCCTATTATTCAGGAAAATTATAGTTGTACTTCAAACAAATAACTAGAAAATTACTTTCCGAAAATTGCGCGAAAAGTTTTCTGACATGCCAAAGAACGTTCCAAAACTCGCAAAAACCTACTAGAGTGATAATCAAAAGATTGTACGTGAAGGAGATCAAAAGCACATGTACGTAGTGGGTGCACGCAAATTCAGCAAAGTCACGAAATGCTTCTCAAAATTCATGACAAGATGTCACTTAAATAAACAAAGTTTAGATGAACGCGCGATCAACCATGTTTTTTGAGATGGTTTTACTATAGTAAACTTTGCTTCCATCCTACCGCCGTTACTAACGCAACAGACTAGACTTGCGTTTACCATGGTAAAGTGAGAAAAGCCGGTCACATGGTCAAAAAGGCTCAAGTGCGACCTCAACCAATATAATCAACAATTAAATCTAGTCCGTTGAAAGAAGTCAACAGTGTCATGCACTGTAATTATGACAATAAAAGTTAGAAAATACAAAGAAGAAGATATTTACCTTCACTTGTCGTGCAAATTGCTTCTTGTACCTCATCGGCAATTACGATAACTCCCTATGAGTAGTAGCTCGTTATGAACAACTTTAAAACCACTTCTCAACTCATTATTAATTCATCAAGTTAAAACAAAGAAAATCACAACTGTGATTAATTAGCATAGAGTATCACGATATTACTTCTCCGTTTACTCTTTAGGTTTTGTTTTGATAGCGTCTTATTTTCAACCGTATTTTTAATGGTTGGATATGCCGATATGATATATTGCTTGATCCGCTTATCACAAATATCGATGAAGTGAAATTCAATTTGATCAACATAAATTGATATGGTAATAATCGCTCAGCCATGTTGTATGTACTACAATAGTTACTCTTTCCTAGTCATTACCTCGTCAGCCTGAAGGGCAATGTGTTGTTCCTTTGTAGAAATGAACGATCACGAATTACACAGCTCTATTTATTCATTTTTCGTTGTCTTTTTCAGGGGACGGGGGCTAGCAGCGAGGACTGGAACCGAGTTTCTACGATCGCCCCAGTTAAGAAATTTGGACAAGCGGGACTAAGTACTGATTTCGTGGGAAAGAAAGATGGCGAATTTCCGCGGAAAGCGTTTGTAAAGTTTGATAAACGTTTTGCTTCTTTCACGTCCATGCGTCTAAAGGAACTCTACTACGAAGCAATATGGACGTCTATTTCGGTGTGAGTCAGATTGCAGTCATCGCGGTGTAATACTTCATTCGATTGCGAGCTTTTTTTTGTATGTGGCGGTGCAATATACACGGGATAAAACGAAGTATTTTTGTATTTCTGAACTGCGTGTTGGTAACGGGGTCCTTCAGTTTTGGACAGCTTTGCAACCCGTAATCCTTCTGTGCACTACCAGGTTAGGGTTGCAGATTTTGCCTAATAATTATTACTATATGATGTCTGTTTCAGTTTCAGACAAAGCATCTGGCTTCATTTACAAAAGTAAATACTGGACAGGGAGAATTGAGAGTCATAATCACCATATCTTTTGTTTTATGTTTTTGTTGCTGCATAATTCATCCTGTGACTTTTGTTTTGATCTTCAAGACTTACTGAATAATAGGCTCAATGAAGTAGTTGAGACGTTTGCAGGAAGTTTGACTTTACTACCCTGTAATTCCTGGTACTGATTTTTTTTGCTGCCTGTGAAACAGTTTTGAAACAATTTATCCTCCTCTATTGCACAGAGAATTACCATTTGAGATAGATACTATTAAAGACTGCATTTATCTGACTTTATTTTAGTTTTCCCTTTTGCAGGCTGCTCTTTTGTTTTGTTTAACTGTAAGTTTATCACAGGACTAGCCACTGATAGGCAACACTCTAGGCCAAATTTGATGTGTTTAAATCCTTACTCATTACATGCCTTAAAAGAATAATACAAACAACCCTTGCACTTGATACCACTTGTTTTACTTCAAAGCCTCGGAGTAAAACATTGTGGAGGTTCTGTTGACTCAAGTTTGTCCAAGCTTAAATCGGTTTTCTGGTTTAATGACCAGTTTGCCTGGCCACCTCATTACCAGCTAGCACACACATACAGGTAACATGGCTCACTTGCCTTCATTTGCCTGTTTATTTTATGCATATTGCACTTAGCAGATAAAGGTACGGCAGTTTCATTTTGATTTCCAGAAGTACGACAGTTTTCTTCCATCACAAATAAAACGGATACTTATAACCAGTACAAGCCAAAGTATGTGAGCATAAACTGCTTTCTTTATTCCCACGGGTCAAGAAATCTTTAAATAGTTTGTAAATGAAATGTGTCAACCAAGTAAAAGTTCACATTGAGTCTGTGCAATGTAATTCCATTTCGGGCATTCCTGTGCACAAAGTCAAGCCGGAAAATACTTTCAAATTTGAGAGTTCAAACTAGTACTGAACAGAAAGTAACGGAGGTTTCCAAACCCTTCACTATCACTGCAAACCTTTTTGAGTGATCTGTAACTGCCGTCCAAGTTTCGTGATTTAAATCACTCGTAGAAAGTCTTCAAACTCAACTTATTACAGGGAAATCATAAAGTAAATGCGGCGTTTCCTAGTAAATTAAGACGGACAAAACGGTAGATAAAAAAGCTTATTTAATGTAGGCTCAATTTTAAATATACAACTAGTCTGAAATGTTGGGAAATATTAGTTCGAAGACTTATACTCGGAGACTTCGCGATAAATGATGGCAGAAATAAAAGAGTTCGACATCGCTATTTTACACACTGAGAACTGAGTAGAGAAGAGTACTTGCAAAAGAAATCCTCTCTTTCGACGGTGTGAAGATGGAAGGTAGTAAAACTTAAAATTTCTATAGCAAAATAAAGACAGGCAACCAGATATCTTCTTCCTGTACATTGAACTAAGCGACCAAACAATGTGAAATTCACCACGCTCATTAGGAAAATATCAGCCTGAATATTGACGCTAATCTGACATAAAGCTGACCCTTCATTCATTTAGAAACACTTAGGACATGAGGAGCATTACAATAAATGTAAGCTGTAAGTATTATTTTAAGTGTGTTTCGAGCAAGTTTGGCCTTTCTAGTAAAACTTGAACAAAATATAGGTTTAGAGTACATTTCGTGCGCAAAAACGTTAACGATTTTCCAGCTCATGCAAAATTCTTGAGAACTTAAATAAATATGTATACAATACGTCTAGTTATTCTCGCATTTTGATTGGTTCTCCCCTTTGATCTATTAGACGTCGACGCTAGATATGTAGATCACAACAAGTTAACAAATAGTTTCGCTCTGTTTTTGGAATGTGACCATATTCCTGCGCGAGAAAATGTGCAATGTAAGATTAAATTACTTACCCAGATGTTCTAATGTGTTAGTTGATTTGTAACTAACAATAGAACTAAGGTTTGGCACGTATTCAAGAATAACTTTGATACTAACATGGCTGCAATTAAATAAAGTTTTAAAAACGTCACTTCTACGCTTATCTATCCTATCAGGCCTACTGAACCATTTCATCATATTGCTATTATTTAATTCCCCTAAAAGTAGGAAGTAAAAACTTAGCAGGATACCCTCTAAATGAGTGAAATGTAGAGCTGTTTCTGTCATGACGCATAAGCTTGCCTTTGATAAATGCTTTTTTGTTGCTACTGGGGTGAAATGACTCGTACGGTATAAAAAAATACGTATTGAGCGGCTTCTGAAAGGTAGGATAATGAAGCGTAGCGCAACCATCAACTTTGAAAAGAAGTCCTTAAGTAGGCAGGCTAAATGGCTGGCAGGTTGTTCAAGCTATGCAGAATTTTCTTGTTCAGATTTCAGTTTTCTGCGCGCAGAGCAATGAGCGGAAGCATAATAAAGACATCTCTCAAAGCTGTGCTTGGGACTAACTTCAAATATCATAAATTACTTTACTTCGTGTTCGTGTTCGTAAAACTCGGAATGTCGATTTTATTTCCCTTAATTTCTGAAAGGATAAGTTGAATAGTAAAAGGAATTTAATAGTACAGTTTTCGACTTTTAATCCATAGCAATTGTAATCAGTAATGCGCATTGATTATTCTTATGGAAAATTCGCAGTATAAATATTAAAAGTTATTATTTTTCGTGAAAGATAATGTTGACCCCCTTTATCACCCTCTTTACCAGCAAGTTCATTGTGTGTTGCGTTGCTGTTTACCAAAAAAAAACGTGAGTATTTCTTCTTCGTTTTAATTTTATTCCAACATGCAAACGCATTGCATCAGAGCATGCAGGGATCGATTATCAGGTGAAAAACTGAGTATAATACCTTGAGCTAATCGAAAATTACTTCATTGTTGCATAGATGATATTTGCATTGGAACTTCTAATTAGTTTTGAGAACCTTCATCTGCTCTTGAGGCGGGCCTCGGGTAAACATTAGGGTTGTGTTGATTTCGCTTAACATGGCCTTCCTGCCAATATCAGCTTATGTCGGTCACGTTTCAAGCAACGCTAAATCCCTCTGCTTATCCCCGAATAAAGAGATCGACTGACTTGCCGGCGATGTTGACCGTGTTAAGACAAACCCAGGCCCAATTGTGTCTGATTTTGCTGTCAGTTAAAGATAATTTCTGGGGCTGAAAAGCACTGTGTAGAAAACCTTGTAAAAAATGTTTATTGTTTATCAATACCATAGCTGACTGATTTTCAGTGCTGCTGGTGTAGCTCAGATCTTTCACAAAGAAGACTTTTTATACAGATTGCTTTCAAACTGCACTCGGCAAACATTTTTGCTTCTTCTTACCATGCAGAGAACATGCCCGTTAACAGATTTGTTAATATAAACAAGTATAATTTGGCTAGATATGGTTTCCCAAGACATAACCTAATGACAGTAGTAGGAATCATTGCATATCTGTACCATTTGAGTCATCTACAGCTTACTCTAAGTGTTTCAAGGTTGTCATCTAAGCAAGCTTGTGATAAGTGGTCTATAGTTTTTGTTGAAGCCTCACTGTCTTTATATAAATCCGTTTCAGTGGTTGATTTTATATTTACGTACATGAGCTGTTAATGTTCACATAAAATGATGAAGGATCACTACAGAACTTTTATTTCTTAATATGTGCACACTGCGTAGCTATCTTTTAAAGTAGCTTAACGTCTTCAGAATTCAGATAATATTTTACGTTAGTGGACGAAAGATAAGATACAAAAAAGTCTAGTCGTGGTACGAGAAGCAGAACTGAAGAAGAGAGAAAAAGCCTTTTTCTATTTTTAGAAGATTACTCGAGCAGTCTCAATCGGCAGTCGAATAAGACTAAGCAAAACACACACTTAGTCTTAAAATTAAGCTTACCTCAAGGCAAGAAACCATTGTTTAATCTTTTATTTAATAGAACCAATAATAAAAATGTTTATGAGATGAGCTTGTGTAAAAATCCAGTTTTTATTTGACTCAAAATAACTGTTGACACACATTGTTGTCACTAAAGAAACCTCACAACACCACTTCCTAGAATCAGTTAAAATAAACACGACCTTGCTTTTCGACGCGAATGTTCCAGTCCGCTTCGGGGCACATTATAGTGAGCAAGTATACCTAACTACAGCTCACGGCCACCTTTTCGACTAGAAAGTGTCTCCGTCACTACTACATCAAAGTGACCAACCACTGAAGCGAAACAGACACAAATTGTAAACTCCAAAAGCTTCTCCGTCGCTGTCACGTAACTAATTTAGAGTTTCCTTCTTCCTCCCCCAGCTCCCAAGCTATAACTGGCTGTCCCAGAGAAACGGAAAAAAAATTATCAGGTTTCTTTATATCTGTAAGTGAGACGCTGAGTCAAATTTGAAAGAAAAATTCATCGACAAAGGCAAGAAAATTTTGAAATAAACTCAAGTACATTTGTAATAATAGTTGCCAGTTACCGCGTGTTTCACCAGAAACAACAGATGTGGTTTATATAGTGCAGCGGCAAAGTGAAGAATGTTTCAGTGCAATTTACACAGGAGTCTTGTTAGATGAGCTAAATTCCGCGTGAATTCACGCTGCTATTACGAAGCGAATTGAATTTTGATCAAAAAGAGCGCCTATCCGCCAAAACAGAGCCTGTAATTGCCACAACTGCGCCAAGGACGGCGATTTAATTCATTTAATTTTTGCACGAGGTGATACACCCAGGTATAGTATAGTTAACAAGAAATGGCTTAGCAAAAATGACGATATAATCAGACTTCTCTGTGACCTGAAGATTACAAATAGAGGTGTTTTATCCTGAATCTTCCTAATTAGCAACGACAATGAAACCAGATTTAGTGTTGTTTTTATAATTAAATCCAGGCGGAAAATAGATTATCGTCGTTCATATTACACTTTGTTTCCAACAACGAAAAGAAAAGAAAGTGTCTTTAGAGTAAATTTGGATACCATTGAGTTCAAATCTGATAAAACTTCGCTGGGTTCTAATGCTGGTTAACTAATCTTTCCAGGCATGTCGTTACTGATATTTAAATTTCTTCGAATCATTGCAAGCAAATTTGACATACTTGTTAATCAACATTACCACGCCGCACAATTCAGGAGCTTTGTTCGATCGGTCTCCTCGCAAAACCCATGACTGCAACTGTTTGTTATTTTGCAATGGGATAAAGATAGATGTGAGATTTTGAACGCACGCTAGCGATACATGCGCTATATATTTTTTTACACAGGATCGTGGGTAGCCTGCAAGGAAATCATTCCTCCACAACACGAGCTTTGTCTGTATCTAGGAGCTGTACGAGGTAACGTGGTCTCCTCTTCAAACATTAGGAGTCTTTGTCAAAATCTTGTTGCAAGTGCAAAATTGGACATTTTGCACTTGCAATAAGATTTTATCAGACAATTGAGTCTCCTCAAAAGACGTTTAGGGTAGAGTGGCACCCACTAGCCCGTCAAGCAGCTAGGAAGAATTTCTAACGGAACTGCTCAGGTGTTTGAGGGATTTATCCCGTTGCAATTACGTAACAACTTTTGACTGCCGCGTGCATAGCACATTTGAGCCTAACCGAAATATACTTGGCGAATTGATAGTACACCTAAGCCGTCTATACTACATATCAAAGTAATTCTAGGAATCGATTGGGATTTCTGACTGTGGTTTTAGGTCTCTATTTGAGAGTCTAGGCATGAATTTCTTAAGTGTCACTAACATGGTGATTTCAAAGACCTGTGATTAAGTACATTTAGCCAACAAAGTTTTAAAAACAACAGTTCACTCAAGGTAGATACGACAATTAATAGTCTCTGACCAATTTTTTTAATTAAATAAACGACATGTTAAAACGTAAGAATTTCAAAGTTATTCACCTCCACTAGTCGTGCAAACTGCTTTTGTCCCTCGACGGCAAATAATTCGGTATAAATGGTGAGTCGTTAGCGTTGTGAAGTGCTCGAAAACCAGTTCGGCCACTAAATGCATATCGATAAAATGTGATTGATTTTTGATCAACAATTTTTAAGTGGTATGGTAATAGCGGCTCTTCGTAATATTGTGCTATTCCGTCAGCTGTTGTGTCTAGTCGCTCAGTCTTGTTGTATGTATTACAATGGTTCGTCTTTTCAGGTTATTAGTTTAAGAGCCTAAAGGACAATGCGGTTTCCGTTTTTAGTAACTGAACGATTGCAAGTTTCACAGGTCTGTTTATTGCGTAAGTAATAGTTCTACATGTTGCGGCATTATAGGAGTATTTTCTGAGGGAAGAAAACTAGTAAACGAAGTTTGCAAATTCTTCCGTGCTGTTGGGCTAAAAACGGTCGTCTGCCATACCGACCATGAAATCTCGTCATATATATACACTTCTTTTGTTTTATTGAGAGGGGTAGACTATGTGGTGCGCGAGGAAACTTATTACATGGCTATAATTGGGTTACGGTTTTTAATTTTTAGACACGACACGACCGTAGGGTTTCGGGATGTTAATCTTAGATAAATCAATAAGCATGTCTAGGTGCTGAGAACGACACTGACCCAAGGCGAGCTCATAAGGATAGCCAAATGCTTCTTGAATTTAATGTTCTAATTTTATTCGATTTCGGGGAAGTAAATAAAAGAGACCTCTACTGATTGCTTCACTATTAAGTAATAAAATCTGTTTTTTACACGCTAAGGAAAAAGATAATCATCTCCGTTCCTTTTATTGTGTTATGGCGACAAGAAGGATTATTCTTCCGAGTCTCCTATAACGCATGTGAACTTAACTATATCGTTATTCGGTGGTGTCGATTGCGCCCCTCCCTCTTTACTTGGCACTACACCTAACAGAGTTAACGACTAAACAGGTGTCACAAGTCCAAGAAATATTCGAAGGCCATTCGAGCCCTTACAGTGCTGCGCGGGGTAACGTGAACACTCAGACAGTTTTTTTTTTTTGACATTTTTATGACATATTTCTGACGAGTTTAACGCTTGGTAATTGGCAACTGGCCAATCAGGGAGGAGATAATCGTGTAAGGCGGAGTAGATCTCCCAGCGTGATATCCATTACAACGAGCATGGCGACTTACCAGGTGAAGGTAAAGTAGATTTAGTACTTTTCTGATCAAGGATATCTCGTTTGGTAAGCTTATGGAGGCGATAAAGCAAAACTGTTCACCGCTTGCACACCTACCCGCTTCAAACAATCGTATAAGATATCGCGACGAAGACGGCGATATGATCAATCTGTCGGAAGATCCAGATGATTTTGCTTTCGGCGAGATGCTAAGGAGTGCAAAAGAAGTCAAGGATCGGGACTACGGAAAGATATTTCTTCAGGCAAGCGAAGTAGATTCACCGCTACCAAGAAAACTGAGACCAATGGACGCGGAAATGCTGAGTCCTTCAGCTGCTAACGAATTCAAGTAGCTGCAACCGAAGCATTTGTCTTTCACACCAACACCTGGCGCGCATCTCGCAACTACAGCAGCTCCAAAAAATGCCTAGAAAAGTCCTTGGGACTGCCAGTGACAGGAAATGGAAGAAAATCTTCAGGTTTTGAAAGTACAAATTGCTAGTGCTAAAGAAGAATTGGAGAAAGAGAACAGCGAATCCAGACATTTTCAGTCGCTCAGTGATATCCGAGCTCGACTCGGTAACAACTGTCATTGTAGTGGTCACACAAAAGTAAAATGCTCCAAACCTCCTAGCACGGACATAAGTGTGTGTAAAATAATAGAAAAGCATCCCGAACACAAAACGAAAATTAGCACACTTCAGCGTGAAGTTAGATCTCTGGAAAACAAAGCACAAGAAGAGGAAACCCATCTAAAAGCTTTCACGGCCGCTCGTGAGCGCCCAAAATCTTCGTTTTTCTTTATTATGAGACCTAGATTGAAGGCACAAAACCAAGTTTAGTATGCTAACAGAAGCCGGTTGGATAGGGATCTGATGATTTTGCAAAGAAATTAAAAGCTCAGAAAAGTGGTCGACTGGTGTGAAGACGAAGACTGGAAACTTCCGATTGTTATAGATCAATACGAGAACTCAAATGTAAACATCTATTAAATGGAGCGTGTCACCGCACAAACGGGATAGAAGCCCGGATAGAAGGCATCTCATTTCTCCTCTTGTTATGTTATGTTTTGTAGGATTGAGTTACATTTCTCGCGTTGTTTTTCTCGAGTAAAGTTTAATTCATGTATCCTCAACACCTGTTCCTGTACACCGATTTATTTGAACGTGGGGAATATTTATCAAGGTTAAATAACAAATTACTTTGCTTCATAGCGTTGCGAAATTCAGATTCTCGTTCATTTGTTGAATTTTTTTTGGAAATGTTTTACTTTATATGTAGTTACTAGCTAAACAAACCATCGTTTATATTCGATCTTGTAGTTTCTCTTGCGTTACTTCGTCTGTCAGATATGTCATTTTACAACTCAACAATGTCAACAAATGTTAGCTGAGTTTTCTGATGTGGTTCACAAAAAGGTGAAAAAAGTGTTTCTCATAAAAAGTATCCACAGAGCTTAAAATATGCATATGAGCCATTAGCAGTAATGTTGAGCATCGCCTGTGCTATTGCGATTTTGGTTTCATTGGCAGCTAGCATCTGGTGGCGACGTAAAAATGCCTTTATCTCGTTGAAGCAATATTCACAGGTGTTGAAATGGGGTGAGTAAGGTGGCTGAAATAATAATCTTACACCGCAGTTGGCTAACATGTCCATGAGCACTGGTACAATGCGATGACTGTGGTGGAAGCCACAATTATCCATGACCCCGCAATCTCCCCGCTCAAGCACTGCACTCCCGTCAGCTCGATGCTCTTGAAGAACCTCGTCAAAGACGTTTAGCAGTTCAAATCCATTAGATGGACCGTCCAGTATGTTGTAAAAATCAACGCCGGAAAATGAATGCAAAAGATTTATAGTAAAATTTCCATTAGACGCATAGCGCTGAACTTCGAAAGCAGCCTGACTTAGTGGCGCGCTCCCGTAGTTTCTGTTCCCTGTAGTTTTGATTACGCTGGATTCGTCAAAGAAATGCAGGGTCGTTGGGTTGATGTTAGCTATTTCAGTAAGAAAATCATCAATAGCTGTTGTTGCTTCAGGAGTTGTAGATTCAAGTGGAATAGTTGTAAGTTTCTTTCTCGTTATTACAAGTTCTTTGCGAATTACCTTGTTGACATGAGATACGCTCGGTAGATTGGTAGGATGAACTACGCCATCAAGTAGAAGCCTCTGTTGTAATTCGGTTTCATTCGGTTCCATTAGTTTTTGTACCTCGATATACTCTACGGCTTGTTCATCGATTTTGGGACTAGGAAAGCCTACTCTAATGTCTCTGAGGGATGTATTTTGTTCATTGTGTTCACTTTCTGTACAAAACCGGAGCTCGAACGAATTACCCGTGCGATTTGACGGTTGCCGAATCCATCATGATAGAGGACCAACACTCCTTCTTCATATCTATTCAGTCTTAGTTGAACATCAGCTAGTGCAAAATAGAATAAAAATATAATTTCGTTTGCGAGACAGCTGTCAGGTCGTATAAAGAAATGGTTCGTCAAGCAGGAAAACTTACAAGCACTTTGAACTCGAGTGTGTAGCATTGTAGAACTCTTGATCGGTATTAATATTTCACAACCGTGAGCTTTTAAAAGTCCAGCGCTTCAGTCACATGAAGTTTCCCGCCGAATTCTATCCCACCGGTATCAACTCGTCAAATATATGTCAAAAATACGTCAAAAAAATGTCAAAAAACCGTCTGGGTGTTCACGGTAACGCGCGCAGCACTGAAAACTCAGAAGAAAACGTAACTGAAATCAAAACTATGTTCTGGAATCTTTAAGCACAGATTCTCTATGTGAAGGCGTCTACTGATGAGTTTTGGTTAAATGAACCGTTTGCGTTCCATGTAATAGTTTTGCTTAAGAAATTCACGTCAGTTTCAATCCATCTGTCCTTTTATTGATCATGAATTTGGTCATAGCATTGTCACAGTAGCTGTGGATCCACGCGAATAAATTCATTCCCATTAGCAGGACAGACGCACAGAAAACTTAGTCAACTTTCATTAAGAAGTTAACTTTTGCAAGGACCACCGTGACAAAATAGAAGTACCGAATCCTCTCGCTGTGAAAGATCTAAACAGCAAGGGCAATTACACAGTACGTATTGGAATTTATTATCCAATATTTCGGAAGGCATTCTACAGAGTGCTCCTGAAGAAGGAAGGCCATGCCTTCCGAAATATTGGAAAATATATCCCCATACTGTGTGATCAGCCTTGCTAATTTTTGTCTACAATGAGCATGTCTTGGCATTCACATTGTGGCTAGTGTCAAGATTAAAAACAAAAAATTCCTATTTTTACCCTACCCCCTCCCTGACCCCTTCCAGGGTAAAAAAAAAATCAATAGGAAAAGTGGATGTACTAATACTGGCTAATATGTTCCCTAACCAGACAGAGGGTCTATTTCACCAACGTAACCGTGCTGGACCAATCAGAAGGCCGGATTTCATCCAAGATGGCCGACTCTTAAATTCTTTGTGTAATAAACGCGTTTCGACCAAACAGCAGACGAATTCCAACTTCAACATGGCTTCACCCACGCTGAAATCAAGATGGCGTTTGTATATAAGACCCTAAGCCTAAACCTAAAATCTTAACAGCAACTGTAAGTAGGATGTTTTCGTGTCTCTATCATTGAAGTATTTTATTATAGTATTTTGCGGATATCTGTGTTCAGTCGGACTTGCCCGCAGTAATGAACCCTGATTGGCTCATGTAGAATCTATTATGTATTCAAAATAAAAGCGCGTTCTCCTTTCGGCATTTTATTCTTGTCAAGTAAATAATATTTTTGAGCGGAACAAACATGCAAGTCGAATCCAAATCTCAACCTATGTTAACCGTGGACGACGTTGAACAGATCCAACTCAAGAAGGTAGCCACCATTATTGGTCATGTGTTCCAGCTTACCTATGCTGCGTTTTTTGACAAGCTCGTTCAAGAGGAAAAAGTCAATCGATGCCATGGCTGCACTATTCAACATCCAAGTCAAAGACAGCACTCTTGTCTAATGTTTGATACTGAAGACGCGTGGTTCTATTATCATGATGTAGCCCGTGAGAAAATAGATCTTGCTGTGGTGATGAAAACTGTGGAAAGTGTTTGCAACACTCTGGGGTTTAAGCTTGGCCAGACATGTGAAAGTTTTCTGACGGAGTTTCCGAAGTTGCCTTGGACCAGTTTATATCTCACTTCTTTGGAACTCGACAATAGTGGTGAAAACATGAAAGAACGCGTATTGTATGCCCTTTATTATGGGCCTTGTGGTATTAAAACGAACGATTTCAGTAGTGTGGAAATCCACAAAGATGACAACGCTGAAGAAGTTATGAACGTTGACCCTACAGAAAACCAATGTCCTGAGAACGTTGTCAGAAAAGAAGAAAAACTAATGGACCTTGACTATGTAATTAACGAAATTCAAAATAAGTTGCATGTATTTTTAAAACAATAAAGTGTGTACACGATTTGATTTTGATTCACTGTGTGTTTATCTGTCTTCACGTTAACACGGGTATAACGCTTTCTGTGCTCCGAATCAAATTTTACGGATATCGCCTTATAGCGAGGAATATACCTTTAAGTGAAATAACGGCTCTTAGAGAGCAATTTTGTGAACTTCCAGGATCGATGCTTGACAAGTTAAAACGTCTTCATTCAGAGGTGTTCACAGAAATGCACTGGGGGAGATTAGTAGTGTTTTTAAATTTTGTCGAGCAACTGGGGCTGACTGACGAGGAATGGGAACAACTATTTGATTTTCTAGTTCCCACTCTTAACCAAATGCAAGAATAGCTATATAAGTGAGCGCAGCATGAAGAAAAGTCATTCAAGTGTTGGCCTTCGCAGTGGTCACTAGTAATGGGTTGCTTGCCGTCTTCACCCTCTCTGGTATTAGAGCGCATTTTCAGCCGCATTCGTGTCGTTTTAGCTTGTTGCGGAGTTCAAGTGATTGTTCAAAACTGAGAATTTTGCGATGGAGAAAACGCTGTCCAGCATTTATCTCGATCCAAGTCAACCCGCAAGTTTCGGTGGTTTAGATGCTGTTACCGAGCGGCCAAAGGGAAGGGAAAAAGTAAAATTTCTCGCAAACAAGTTCAAGATTGGCTGAGTCAACAAGACGTTTACACCCTCCATAAACCTGCTAAAAGACACTACAAGAGATTTCAAGCAGATACATACATACATACATATTTTATTGCAACTCCCTAAAAAGGGTTTTTCAGTTACAAATTAAATAAAAAATACAAAGAATAATAATTGATATATAAATCAGAATAACTAAACAATTAATTAATAGAAATGTAAGTTATGTGTTTTCTAAATAGATGAAATTAAGTTAAAGGTAATTGTTTGGTCAATTTCGATTTAAAGGCTATTACAGAGTTTACATTTTTAAGATCATTACTTAAGTTATTCCATAGTTTGGCTCCACGGTATGAAAAAGAACGCTGACCGGTGGCCAATCTGCATCTCAAAATGTTCAGATGGTTGCTCTGTCTTGTATCTCTAATATTATTTTGAGAGCGAAATAGAAATCTGTCTGCCAGATAATCAGGGACGAGATTATGAATACACTTAAAAATCATGATTGCATCGTTTAGATAGAGTCTATCGCAGACAGGCAGCCAATTAAGGGATCTGATGCCTTGCGAAATATGATCGAACTTTCGGAGTCCCAATACAATACGAGCGGCGAAGTTCTGAACCAATTGGAGTTTTTAGAACGACTTGTGTTCGACCAGACCGTCGAACAGTACAAGAGTTTACTAAAAATAAAACAGTTCATAAGTAAAATCAATGTCTTCTTTTCTAATAGGTGCTTGATTCTGTTTATTTGAATCAGTTTGTGTAGACAGCTGGAAGCGGTTTTGGTAATATGATCATTATAAGTTAGTGACTGGTCAATGTGGATACCAAGATCCTTGGCAACAGTAACGAAGTGATTTCTATTCCAAGCATTGAGACAGGTACTGTAGGAAGCCGTCTCAAGGAGTTGTGGTAAGCCAATAAACAGGACTTTGGTTTTATCCGGGTTTATTAGTAAAGAATTTCGACAACATCAGCTGCTGACGTTATTGAGGTCCTCATTCAGATTGGCAATGGCAGTATTTATGTTGGGAGAAGGAAATGATAGATAAAGTTTACAGTCATCAACATAGCAGGCCGATTTGCAGTGTTCAGGGACTGACAGCAAATCATTCACATAAATAGTGAACAGGACAGGACCCAGTATGGATCCCTGGGGAACTCCACATTACAATGGAAGTAGATCGGAGACGGAGTCATGGATGCGTACTCTTTGATAGCGGTCAGTAAGATAACTATGAAACCAGTCCAGGCTTGGAGAGGAGATACCAAGTTCGTGGAGTTTCTGTAATAAAATGTCATGACGGACACTATCAAAGGCTTTTGACATGTCAAGTAGCACAATAACAGAGACCTTTTTATCATCCATTGCTCTCAACAGGTCATCGGTAACACAGAGAAGGGCTGTTTCCGTGGAATGGACCTTACGGTTTCCACTCTGGGTTTTAGCTAATTTCTTATTTGCTGATAAGAAATCAACAAACTGTATATGAGCCAGGCGCTCAGACACCTTTGATAACGCAGGCAAAAGAGAGATAGGTCTATGATTGCATGGTTCTTCAGAATCACTTGACTTTAGGACTGGAGTTACCTCAGCAATTTTCCATGACCTTACCAAGGTTTTAGTGTTGAAGGAATTATCATAATGTTTGTGATCGCCGGAAGAATCGCAGCCAGACTATCCTTGAGTACTCGAACAGACACTTTATCATAGCAAGGTGCTTTGTTGGAGGCGAAGCCCCTAATAACAGATTCGACATCCTTATCTGACACAGCATGGAATTGAAATATTTCAGGACATTCATCAGGTGTTGGCACTGTAGTTGTAGGCCGATTAATATCAAAGTTATGTTCAGTAGCAAGGTCACTAGCTTTCTGGGCAGTGACACCTCCCACAGACGTGAAATATTCGTTAACTTTATTTGCTAAAGCAACCGGGTTATCAGGTACATTAGGACGAGGATGTTTTTTCCTTGGCAGGCAGTTATTTCTTATCTTCCATATCGCATTGGTATTTCCATTACACTTCAGTAGTTCGGATCTTATATGAGCTTTTTCTGCAAATCTAAGCTCACGCTTAACTTCCTGTCTGAAAAATCGATGATTCAACAAGGGATATAAATACCTGCTGACGTGTATAGATATTTTCAGCAAGCATGCCTGGGTCGTGCCTTTAAAGACAAAGCAAGGGCAAGAACTAGTGAAGGCCTTTCAGACGATTTTATCGTCTGGTCGTAAACCAAACAAGCTTCAAACGGACAAGGGCACAGAATCGTGTGTTTCAGAAATTTCTACGTGAAAATAACATTGATTTTTTTACAGTCAACTCTGGCCTGAAAGCATCGGTAGTAGAGGGATTCAATCTTACCTTTAAGAACAAAATGTACAAGTACTTCACAGCTAAAAACACTCTTGCATACATCGATGTGTTACCTAAGTTAGTAAGATCCTACAATAACACTTACCATCGGAGCATTAAAATGAAACCGAGTCAGGTGACTAAATCCAATGAAGCCAAGGTGTGGGACACACGGTATGGCAATGACGTTGACAAGCGTGTGCGATATAAATTTCAAGTGGGAGACCGCGTAAGGATCAGCAAAGTGAAGCGAATGTTTGAAAAGTCTTACCTTCCCAATTTCACGGAAGAGATGTTTACGAGCTACAAACGATTCGCGCGACAAGTGCCTGTTTACAAATTGAAAGATGACGACGGAGAGATCCTAGACGGAACATTCTGCGAAGCGGAATTACAGAAAGTAATCAAGGAGGATGATGTTTATCGGGTTGAAAAAGTTCTGCGTAAACGAAGACGCAAAGGAGTAGTGGAATATTTTGTGAAATGGTAAGGATACCCAGACAAGTTTAATAGCTGGGTTGCTGAAAAGGATATTTTGAAATTGTAATATAAAGGCTTAGTGTATGATAAAAGAATGTGAAATAAAATATGATTGTCGGGTAGTTTCTTATAAATTAAAAACACCAACACTAAAACTTTCATTTCATCACAAGATACGATGGAGGTAACACATTTCTATTTGCATCTTCCTAGCAATGCCAGCCTCGATAAATTCCCCAATAACACATTGACAGAGTACAGGGTTTGTTTACCTCAGACAATCAGCTTGACCGGGGAGTAGGAAGTAGCGCTAACAGAAATCCGTTATCCTCACAGCTGGAATAATGTACAAGGACATTTTGAGAATCGATTTTATCTCCGTAATAAAGAATTAGACGGAATGTGGGGGTCTTTGATAGTTCCACCAGGATGCTATTCCTCGGTCGCCGATCTTATAACCAAGTTCAACGAAGTGATCAACGCGAATGATCGATTCAAAGACAAAGTGCAATTATCCTTCGATACTCTAAACCGAAAAGTGACCGTACACTTACAAAATAAGACCGAAGTGTATTTTTCCGACATCAGTCAAACGTTGGGATTTTCTCCCAATAAGGTTATCTCCAGAACATCGACTGCTGAACGAGCAGTAGACTTGGAACATGGATTTCACGATCTTTATATCTACTGCGATATTATACAACCACAATATGTTTGAGACGTACTTGTTTCCATCCTTCGAATCGTACCCGTAGAAGGGAAGGATGGGGAGAGAATCAGCAAATCATTTATTCGCCCGCAATACTTACCTGCCGCAAACAATTTGAAAGTGTCGAAGTCAATATAAAGCGGGACACAGGAGAAACTGTGCCATTTGAACTTGGTAAAGTGTTACTTATACTTCATTTTCGTTAGAGCAGACCCGCGAATTTTTAAACGCCATGAAGAAACTTTATACTCCAAATCACAAGTTGTACGAAGAATACTATTTAAACCAAGCTAAGCAAAATGGTAGGAATTTACCGGCTTTTCACAGATCCCGATTTCAGAAAGGATATGGCTTAGGTTCCATATTTAAAGGCCTTTTCCGTTGGGCGATGCCTCATTTACAGCAAGGCGCTAAAATGCTCGGTAAAAGAGCTCTTCAAACGGGTGTCCAAGTGGCACAAGATGTGTTATGTGGAGAAAATATTAAAACAGCAACAAAAAAGCGTGCTAAACAAGCTCTGGGCCTACCTTTCCAAAATTCCTCACAGTCAGGTGGAGGTCGAAAAGCTATAACAAGGAAAGCAGAACCAAGAAAAAAACAGTCCGCCTCCAGGCAAGAGAGTGAAAGCATCTCCGAAGCAAAAGAAGAAACCCGAAAAGAAGTATTCCTTCTTAAAGTAAAATGGCCTTTGTTCATCACGAATCTCAAGAATGTACGAAATCGGAATTACATCTCTTTACAATTCCAGCTACTCAGACATCTATCACCAAGGGCCAATGAATTGAATACCACCCCCTCAGTAACATCACAGACAGCGGTCATGTAGAATTTAACGTTTCTGGCTCTGGAGAGGAATTTCTGGACTTGGCAAGAACCCTGCTCTTTCTTAAAGCCAAGATCACCAAAGCAAACGGTACTGCTTTAGACCTGAAAGAGCAAGTGGGACCCGTGAATCTTTTTCTACACGCCCTGTTTTCACAATTGGATGTTTCTTTGAATGAGAGGCTTATTTCACCGTCGACTAATACTTACCCATATCGTGCGATGATTGAAACATTGCTGAACTATGGAGAAGATGCAAAATCGAGTCAATTAACAATGGCTATGTTTTACAAGGACACTCCCGGGAAGATGGATGCCGTGAACCCTGTGGCCGACAATGATGACGCTAATATGGGTTTAAAAGCTCGCTATGCATTTACAAAACAAAGTCGCACGGTGGATATGATAGGTCCTCTCCACAGCGATATTTTCTTCCAAGACCGTTGGATTTTAAACGGATTTAATCTAAGGTTAAAGGTCGATCGAGCAAAAAATTCTTTCTGCCTAGTTTCATCAGCCGGTGGAGCTAACCAGAAGGTGGTTATTACAGAAGCAATTCTATACCTTCTAAAAGTCAAAGTGGCCCCTTCTTTTGCTTTGGGGCGCGCGGCTGCACTAAAGCAAGCGACCAAGTACCCTATACGCCGGGTCGATTGCAAAGTTCTCTCCATCCCTGGAGGGTTCAGTAGTTTTACGCCGGATAACCTTTTCCTGGGTCATATCCCAAAGCGCCTAGTCTTAGTGCGGGTGGATCCATAAGCTTATAACGGGACATAGGCCTCCAACCCATTTAACTTCAAACACCATAACCTAACGCAAGTGGGTGTTTACGTGGACGGGGAACAGGTACCGAGAAAACCCCTTAAATTTGACGATGCTGGGGGTCAAAATTTTATAGCTGGATTTCAAAGTCTTTTTTCCGGCACTGGAAAGCTTTCCCAGGATATGGGAAACCAGATAAATAGAAGTGATTACGGCTCTGGCTACACAGCGTTCTATTTTGACTTGTCCCCAGACCACTACTCGGGTGATCATTTTGAGCTCATAAAGCAAGGTAACCTGCGGGTACAACTTCATTTTTGCTCAGCCACTCGCCAATACAGTCAACCTCATAATCTACGCGGAATTTCAAAACGTGACCGAGATTGACGCGAGTCGGAACGTTTTGTACGACTACACAAACTAACATGGACACCATTCAGCTGACGGTCATCTTGAGAAAGGATAGATATACGCGCGGTGTGTTTCAAGGACTGTTCCCCTCAGACAAGCTACCTACAAGTGTTTCGTCTTACCCAGCCTTGTTCATTGCCAATGTGGATACTAGTGACAAGCCTGGAACTCACTGGGCTGCGCTTTATTTCACCAAAGAAAGAGAGGGAGAATTTTTCGACTCTTACGGATTATCTCTAAGCAATTACACTGGAACATTTTCTTCGTTTTTGAACAATAATTCTAATGGCTGGAATTTTAACTCAAAGACTTTGCAAAGCATTGATTCAAGAGTCTGTGGACATTACTGTCTGTATTTTGCCTTATTGCGCTCTCGCCAAGTTAGCATGAGCACCATTGAAATCGATTTTCTAGTAATAAAAGTCGAAATGATTTTCCTGTAAAACGTTTTATTGAAAAACGCTTTCCTTTTAGTCTCCCGAAATATCGCACAGATGTAAAGAAACAAAGATCAATACCACAACACAATAAACACACCACCTAATTTAGTTTAAACGTATTTTATTGGGTGATTAAAACTACACTAATAAAAAATGTCTGTTGTGATTATTTATAAACGTAACCAACAAACAGCTTGAGGGCGCGGACCCTGAACTCTTCGCCTCTGTTTTTTAATAGGGGCTGAGCTTGTAGTGGGTGGTGTAGGTAACCAACGTGTGGGGCTCTCAGGTGTCTCTTCTCTCACTTTTGTCTTAAATTCTCGAATAGCAGTTTGCCTCTGGGGGTTGCGCACAATATTTTCTGACACATTCATTCGGGTCAGACCCCTGGCAAACACCGACCAGCCCACGGGTTCAAACCCTTTACGGTGACGCAGTATATCATTCACCAAATCCACAATGTGGAAGCCGAAAATTGGTTTGTTTTCATACATCAGTTCCCCTTTTTCGTTCCAATTCAACACATCTCAATTTTCCTTGATTTTATCCAATAGTTGTCTTGCTCCGGTCTTATAAAGTTTGGGTACGCTCTTTATGACTTCTTGCTCGACCGCTGAAGTCGGAATAGTTTCTACCTCCCCGGTGGATTCTTTACTAGTTTCTTCACTGCTCTCGTCTGGTTTTGGTGTTTCCACAGGTTTGGGAGTTGTTAATTTTACGTGTAGGGGTTGCCCTTTTCGCTGATCATAATAAGTCAGATAACGCTGCAGCACTTGATTATAAAGCCCTGCTTTTGCTTCATCGTCCAGTTGCTGGTTGGATAAAATGTCGCCCATTTGATTGTCCGTTTTTCAAAACTTGTGTCACGGGCAGAGGTAATATTTGTTGACGTTGTTGTAATCGTTCCAGTGTATTTTCTGGTACTAGAATCATGCGCCTGGTATGATTCATTTTCAGACAAGAATTGAACTCAGCACACGAAGCACGGGCGGTAATAAAACACTTAAAAAGTTTCCTCCGTGTTGCACTAAGATTTTTTTCTTCCTTTCGATCGGTGTGCTTTTCTCGGCGAGAGCAATCAGCGATTTCTTGTGGGCTAGAAGTTTTCTTTTCGCCGGTTTACTGACAGGCACGGTTTCTTTAAGAACGTTTAAAATACACTCACAAATGGTTCTTACTAAAGCGTCGTCGGCGACTTATAAAATGGCTTTACGCTGAGCGGGCGTACACTTTACCAGGAGCTTGAGAAAATCGTGGTTCTTTCTCAGTCGCTGGGCCATACTCAACTGATTTATTTCGCTGTGGTTCACTCCTTTTTATACTTTTCTGACATAGGCACATTGCGTCTCCCCGGGGAAAATATTGCTACGTAACTGGAAGTCGCTCGGTGTTTCCGGTTTCAGATCGCATAATAAATAGCCATAAGGCCGTTTTGTGGCATCTTGAAAAGCTTCCTGCATATATTTCACATGGCTAGGAAACATTTGCTTGGCTAAATGATTGACCTGGCTTCTATCTCTGGGAGACTTGAACAGTACCAAGTAATGGCAATTTAAGCTCATATCCCTTAATTCTTTGCCGCGGTGAAAAATATTTTGCAAAATAAAGATAACACTCAAATTTTGGTAATGACAGCCTTTAGTAAACAAACTGGTAATTCGTGGATCATTACTAAGTTCGTGCATCAAATCATCAATGACCACAAGATTTCTTATAGAAGTTTTAATCATGGATTCTAAAGCACTGGGAACTCCTTCCACAAACGAGATGTTGGGAATATTTCTTTGTATCTCGTCGTAAGCGGGATGGTAAATACCGTAACACCAAATGATATTTTCTGGGGCACCTTCAATCATATCTTCGCCAGATTCTAGTAAACGTTTAACAAACTGGCTTTTCCCACGACAAGTCGATCCTGCTACAAGAGCAGGAAAATGATGTTTCCATCTCGGTTCCATGCTTACAACTGCCTGATTGAACAGAACGCTCTCAGATTTATAGAAAAATGGTTTTGAGTTCAGTCTCTTTGTCATACACTCGAATGGCATTGGTGTTTTGTAGTTTTGCAAATTGTAACCAGTATTTTCGTTCTAACTCTGTTAACTCGTGTACTTGAGTTAAATGATTTGCTAACCGGACTAAATATTTTGACCCACAGCCGGGAATAGGACAGTGTTTACATTTAAGTTTCTTCATGTTGACAATACGAATGTTGGATTCCAACTGAACAAAACTATTTGCGATACGACATTTATCGATAATTTCGAGGGCTTATCGGGCATTGCGGGCAGCAAGGGCATATTTTTGACCCTGTGTTTTCCCCGAGCGCGCGTGGAACTCGCGCGCGTGGAGTCACGAAACAAGCCATGATTCAATTCTGCCAATAATTTATTTACAGTTTTTCTATGTACAAACATCTTTGTAAGGCTATATACAACTGTTTATAAACGAGAAAAAAACTATATACAAGAACTCTAAAAACTGAAAACGTTAAATGTCTAGTGGAGTGGTGCTGACTCCATCAGCCAAAACTTCTCGTTTCGGGTAAAAATACGAAAACGCATCTCGAACTTGAGTATAAGTATACATAGCATTATTAACCACTCTGAAACCACGATTCACCCCACCACTATTTTGTTTGGTGAGTAGCACATTCAAATACTTCTCTTTGTTAATCTCGTTTGTTTTCTTATTAACACCCTTAGAACTAAATTTATCTTTGGCCCCAAAACAATAATAGGTCTTGCTTCATAAACCGATAATCCCACCCCCCTCCCACTTTACTTTTGAAAGTCCTGGGATTCTCTTGTCGTAAGCCTTATGCTCTACGGTGTCGGTTCTTGGGAACCAGTTGCACTTATCTTGTTCGAATTCAGCCTTTAATTCTAGTTTCACTAAAGACTCCACACTATCTCCTGAGATAGCGATATACGCCCTATCCGTGTCCATTTCACACATTTGAAAATCTGCACGATCGAGATACTTGTCTAAAAAAATCATAATAAAATTGCAGCATGCGAACATTCGCATACTGATAAACAAAAAATCCGACTTGGCTTGGAAGATTTAACTTGATGGTCTCCTTACAAGACTCTACTTCATAAGTATCTTCCGTGATGTTATCCAGCTTGCGGACCAGGTGAGTTTTTACTTTACGGCTAGCCTCTGCATCATTGCTTTACTCCACGTTCCTATGCTTCATCTGGTTGGTAATCGTTTTCCATACGATGAATTTCCCACCTAAGAAGGCGTAAGTTATATCAGTTTTCTGTATGCAAACATACATTCCCCATCATCAGACTACTTACCAATTCCATCGTATACGCGATGATGGTTTTACTGGGGTCGGCATCGCCTGCCCGTCTCGCGTCTGACACAGTATCTCCAAAGGATTTGAAGCAGGACTTAGGGGTGAACTCAATCACTTGGTGTACTTTGGTGACCTCCAAACCGTGCTCTAAGTACCACTTGAGTAGGGGTGTGGCCAGCAGAACCTTTACACCTTTCATGCTCCCGATCAAGCTGCGACGGGGCTGAGCCATGATGTTATGCTCCTCGACGTACGCTTTCATGAAGCCACCAATATCGTCCCGGCTGATGTTGGTGTTCTTAAAGATCGGGCACATTTCTGACAACTTCTCCTTTAAGTTGTCCGGTACGCGAATATCCACTTCCACGCACCCAAACAAACGCTCATTTCGCACCTCGCGCAAAATTCGCTACGCGCTCATAATCTTCACTCTGTCGAGGGTTTTTCGCACTTCGATGGTGACGAACCATTGCAATTCGCGGTTGGTACTCTTCACATCACGCCATTCACATTCATACATCTCTACCACGTTGTATCTTTTACTGCGAATGTATTCTATGTTGGCCTTTGTTTCTTCTCGCAGCTCAGGCATGGGCTTCTTGCGCTTTTCGTTAAATTCTCTTCTGCGGTTGAGCGCGCAGTCGTGGCCATGCCAATAACACCGGTGAAACTGATATACGGTTTGAGCCTGGGCGTGAAAACCATCCACTGGAAGTTTTCGATCACCAAAGCGTTTTTCTGTGTTGTTCAACTGGTGGCGGATATGGATGCGTTCTTTGTAAGCCACCCATTCGAGCCCCTCGATCGCCATCTTTATAGAACCTTTCGGTTTGAAGTCGTTTTCCGCCAGGCGCCGTGTGTAACTTCCGGTTGGCATATTCTGCATAATAGCCCAGAGGTACAAAGCATTAGCGTCATATCCCACGATCTTCCGGCACAGCTTAGCGTCCTGGCCTTCTTCAGCTTCTCTGATTTTCGTTTTACTGGCTTCGTGGTAGCGATAGAAGATGACTGAAGGGCCGCATCTTTTGTTGTCTTTGATCAAGTGATACAGGTCACTGTTGGCTTTATCAAAGAGACTAAAGTAGGTTTGCTCATCAAGAAACGAGAACAGGTACTTTAAGGTGAGACCAGGAACAGAAATACCGTCTTTAAGCATGTCGATCTTTCTCTCTTGCCAGAACGCACCCATGTTTTCCACCGTCTCCAGGAAAGGAACAACATCCAGATTATTGTACCGGACCAAGAAATCTTTAAAGGTGGACATTTCTTTGCCTTTCCATACTCGCTGACAGTACTGGTAATCGTCTTCGGTGATGTTGGCGTTCTTCAGAGATGAATAGAACGCAGCGTGAGGGGGTAGCGATGTTTCTTCTAACTTCGCCAGGCTGTCGATCCACTCATAAGGAAAGAAACCTTTGGTCTGCTCACACTCGTAGGCTTTTAGGAACTGGTCGTAGCTGAACCCGGGAGCGAGATAGTTCGTGATGTCCAGAAATTTTAAGAAGTTTGTCTTGAGGCACATGTGATTACTGTTTCTCTTGACAGTGAACTTGACTGGTTGAGTCACAATGAGGTAGGGAAATAAACATTCTTTGACAGCATTGAGATCGTACTTGCCATTAAAAAACAGCAGAAAAATAATTAATAGGTCACCATACTCGTTTGCGAAAAAATGACGGTTTATCTCTATGGCGAGGTCCAGTCGTAAAGAAAAAGCTGCCATTTTTTTTAATGCAAGCGTGCTAATAGAGCATGAAAAAAACGATTAATCCACTCTGTGCAAAGATTTATTGGTTCTTTTAGTACAGATGATATGGCGCGGGTGCACTTGACCACTCCCAAAATGTTGGCGCCACCAAGTCAATTGGCTGATTTGGGTAACACTGTCATTCCTGAGCAACTGAAAGGCCAATAGTGAGTCAAAAGAAATCTGTACGGAAATTCAGGTGGAGATGCGAAGGAAAAGGTTAAATTTGACCCTCACCCACACCTACCCTCAAGGAGGTACTCCCTCTAATAGATTACACTTGGAGGCTTTACCCAAAAAAGGTATGCCGAGTGTCTGAAAAGGGGATACGTTGTGTGGACTTGGTATGTGAAAGGGGCAGCACTTTTCATGGATGGCATGTGAGAGGATTGTGTTGTCGGGTAGTAGTATAGTACTTAGCGGTTTCAACGCATTTTTTCCATATTGTTTTCTGCGTTGGATTTTTGTGTTATACTTTTCAACTATTTTTCCAACAATTAATCAACTGCTGGAAAAACAAAACCAAAAACCAAATGCTGAACCAAACCTTGAATTAAAATATAGGAATAAAATATTGAAATCAAATGTGGAGCCAGACCAAAACCCAGGACTTCAGTCTGGAACCAACTTTTGTAACCAACTTTTGTAACCAACTTTTGTTACCAACTTTTGTAATCAACTTTTGTAACCAACTTTTGTAACCAGCTTTTGCAACCAACTTTTGTAACCAACTTTTGGAACCAACTTTTGGAACCAACTTTTTTAACCAACTTTTGTAACCAACTATTTTAAAAAATAAAATTATGGAAATTAGGGAAATTATGGAAATTATGGAAATTGTGAAAATAGCATGAATTATGAAAATTATTTTTTGATATTTTTATGCCCATATGTATAGCTTGTTTTTCCATCTTTTAGAATATATCTTTTATCATCGAAACAGCTGAGTGATACTTTGTTGATTTCATAACTACCAAGTTTATGGTTTTCACTTCTGATTGTTTTCATCTTATGATACATCTGTTTATTGTTGTAGTTTTCATGTTCTTCGTGATGACATTCTTTTTTATTCCTTTGGCAGTCTTTCCTCCTTGTTGATTATCCTTAATATAACTATACATTTTAGATCGTAGACCGATGAATTCATTAATGGGGATTCCTGCTGCTTCATCTTTGAATTTTCCGATTACTTTTTTATTTCTCTTGTCAAAATACGGTGAGCTCTCGGAGTAATCACTATTATCAAACTTATGTTTATCATTCCAGAAGTCTTGATACGCATCTTCAGCTTCAATCTCATAAGTCAACCTATCTGTGTCCGTAAATAGCAACTTGGCTTTGCTTCCATATTTCTCTTTAATATAATTGTAATGGAAATCATACATCAATGTCTTACTGAGATCCAAGATACACATCCCTACATATGCTGGCCTGTTCAGAGTAAGGGTTTCTTTGATTTTATGCACAGCCACCAGATTCTCATTGAAGATCTTACTACTAACATATGTTGGCTTACTTGTTAATTTTAACAGCTTTTTCTCATCTGTTACTAATCTAACATCTACTCGCTTTCTAATATTTTCCATTGTTTTACCGAATACACTGTTATTCATAAGCTTGAAGAAATCCTTTTCAAAGGCATTCTTAGCTTTTTTCCGTTTCTCGGTATTGAAATCAATATATTGTTTTAACCAAGGAGATTGATTGAACTTAAGTACTCGATGGACTTTGGTAACCTTCAAACCGAGATCAATATATAATTGGAGGTTCCTGTAATTTAAAACGTACTTTTCTTTTTTCCTCAAGGTTGGTATGAGCTTGTGGACCAGACCGGTTGATATATTATATTTCTCAGATATTTTTTTGCAGTAATCGGATAGCATATCATTTGTTACTTTTACCTTTTCTGCTGCTAGTGGATAATCATTATGAAGGTCATGCAGTTCTTCAGGGTATTCCAAGTCTACTTCCAGTATCAAACCTTTCTCACTATCTTCTTTGTACTTGGCTAGGTTTATCTTATCAATCTGTTTTGTGTCATCCATCTGAATCCACCTGTTGGTAGATACTGACCCATAGCCCAACCGTAAAGGTCATTAGCATCAAGATACATGATATACTTTGAGGGCGCCTTCTCATCGCATTCTCTAATGTATTTATTGTTTGCTTTACCTTAACGATTGGCTATATAGCTGATACCACCACGCAGTCCCATTTCAATGAACTGGAACATATCAATATCAGTCATGAGTTCTAATTTGATATTAGTCTTCTTCAACATAGAATCCCACGACAAACCAGGGGATGTGAAATAATGGCATGGGTCTAATTTGTAATATTCTAAACATGTTTTACTGAAATTCTCAAATACATCTGCTAATAGTAAGATATCTGATTTCAAATATAAGTCATGACACTCACCCATATTCTTCAAATTAAATTTATTCCAAATATTTTGAGCATGTTTGTAATCATCTTCTGATATATGTTCATTGTTTAAAATACTGTAGAATTCTTCTTTTGATGGCAGCTGTTCTTTGAACTTATAAAAACTATCCATATAATCATAAGGATAAACTCCCTTTCTAGTCATCAGATCTAGCTCTTTGCCATTGAATACTTCTGATGTATATTTCAATGATTCTTTCGGCATATTGCTCACTAGTTTTTCTAAACTGGAGCTCATAAATTGAAAACTGTTGAGGAAAACTAAGCTATTACCAAGCATGAAAGCCATATATTTCTTCATACTGTTGGGTATGGCATTGATGTTCCTTTGACATTTTTCACCTTTCTTATTTGTATATGCATGTTTCTTAACAATAGCTCCAATCTCCTGCATGATGAAATGAGAGTCATAGCCTCGGGGATTATGAAATATAACAGGTATTTTTACTTCTTCTGGGTTTACTCTAAGTTTTAAATTACAATCTTGATGAGCGGATCCTCTATATTTACCGGTGATATGACAGTGGTCTCGAACTCGAATATCTTTATCAGTATATTTTTTATCGCAAATATGACATTCTTCAGCCTTTTGAAATTGCTTTTCATCTTCTTTTGTCATTCTCAATGGTTTATTAAATTCTTTTTTCATCACTCTCTTACAATATTTGACTTCTTCCAACATAGCTTCCATGAATTTGAAAAACTGCCTTTTCACCTCTATACGTTTTAGCAGGTTTGCTGTATTTATCGTCATAGCAACAGACAACCTTATAGCCATAGCCACAGTCTGTATGCTTCTGATATGCCTCTGTATATGATTTATCATTATTGGGTTGGCAACCAGACATCTTTTCTGTGAAAGCCTCGAAGTCTGCATAGATCACAAATGGCACAGGCTGTTGTTTATTATGATTATTGTATTTTAGGATATTGTTATCCTTATCAGGCATTTTTACTGCTTGTGCTCCATTGACTTGTATTCAATTGTCTTTGTGATTGTTCAAGACTCTTTCAGAGCTGAAGCACTGGAGACAATGCGCGCAAAAGTGCTTCCTATGTTCATACTTCGTTTGGTTGAAAATGAACCTGTTGAAATCTTTAATTAAAACATGTTTATTATCATTTTCAGTTATTAATAATAAATGCATATGTTTGTCATATTTTTCTTTTGAAACAAATATTGGATATGGTTGTTTGTTTTCGTATCCATATACATTAATATTGATCTCATTTTGCTTTTCAATTTTATTGTATTGCTTTGTGGTTACTGGGAATTCAATTCCTGAATAATCTAAATTTTTAACATATTCCTTATCTGATTTTTTGATCCTCTGCGGATCTTTATCTTGGGGATTTAAGCACCTGATGTGACACAATCTGAAGCATTCATTATCCTCATTTTTCATGTTTACTGTTTCTGAGTTCTGGGGGAAGTTCAATATATGATGAGCCTTTCATTGGTTGATACTGTACAGTATTAAGATAATGATTGTCAACAGATTCAATAGTCCAACCAGAACCTTCATAAATCCATTGAGCTATCATATTCAGGATTTGTTGTTTTGATAATTCTAATGCTCCAGGGTTTTCTGTGTTACTGATGATGGTTTGAGGTTTGCTATTGAAGTGTGCGGTTTTGTACACTATTTCATTATTTGCTAACTTTTTGAATGTCACTTTGAGTGTTTCAATGAATTTCAGACGTTTCATAGATGTAAGCATCCTCACAATATGATATTCAACTGCTTTTCTCGTGTTTTGCAGTTGTTCAAGAGGATTTTTTCTGTTTTTGATGCTGATTTCAAAAGACTTAGTATAACCTTTCAAGGCCCTAGCAGTTTCCTCTATCTTACTCCTTGGTAGTGGGACTGGTTTTTTAGTTCTTGGTAATGGGACTTGTTTAATCATGTTGTCTTCATATTCCTGCACCATTTTCTTCACATTTTTTCTTGGAAATGGGATTGTTTTTTTAGTCCTCGGAGCTGGGACTGGTTTGTAATCATCCCTGAATTCCAGTGGTGGAGGAATGATGTTGTCTTCATAATCCTGCGCCATCTGTTTTACATTTTTCCTAGGAGTTGGGACTGGCTTTTTCGACTGCTGTTTTATATTTTGCTGAAACAACAGTTTTATTTTCTCATTTTGCTTCAACAATAAGTTGATAAGTTGAGATTTGGTTAGTTTTGAGAGATCGTGTGTGTTCATACTATAGGTTGAGATAATTTTTTCCATAATAATTTTATATAGTGCCAAATCTTTAAGTGTCTTTCTGAATTTTTTTTTTTTACATAATTCATATAAAGGTTTGGTATATAATCTATTTTATAATGACGAAAATTACAATAAATGAGTGCGTTTTTTTCTGTTCATCCGACTTATGACTTATATGCTGCAGACAGTGATGGAAACACCATCAATATCATTAAGAAAGTGCCTCACAAAGGTAACAAAAATCATAAAGGTTATTTAATTGTTTGTGTAAGAAAGCATGGCCAATCTGGGTTCAAGGTTATCAAGCCCATCAATTTGTCTTCGAGTGTTTTAATGGTATTATACCAGATGGAAAAGTGATTGACCATATTAACAATAAAAAAGATGATAATAGGTTACCCAATCTACAGCTTGTTACACAGCAAAAGAATTGCAAGAAATCAGCTAAATATAGGGATTATACATTTGTTGCAAATAATTGTAAAAATAAAAAAAATGTATAAAAGCAACTAATAAGAATACAAATGAAGTTTCATACTTCAACAGTTTGTATTCCCAATGCTGGTATCGTTAAAATGGCTTGTGAGGGTATCAATAATTGTAAATCAGGTGTGTCGAAGAAAGATGGTCATTCTTATACATTTGAATATATCAAACAAGAAGACTTACCAGCTGATTACAAAAAATAGGCTTATATCAGACCACGAAGATTATCAGATGAGGATAGGAAGAAACGCCAGTTGGAATCTATTAAAAAATGGCAAAACAAGGAATTCCGATGTCCTAACTGCCACCGAGTTTATAATAATGGTTATAAATATGTTCACAAGAAAAATTGCAAAAATAGACAAAATAATAATATTTTTGGCTACCAATAGATAGCAATAATCAGTCTTGATAACTGTAATTCGCGATATAATATGATAATCATACTATATCGTCTTATCAATATAAGATTACATAACTTGTGCTTAAAACACTTTCATATATTTCCTAAATCCTTCATTGGAATCCAGCTATTAAAATCATCACTGTATCCCTTCCACTTCACTAAAGCTTGTTTCTTCTTATAGTTCCTCCGAATGACTTTAACAATGCGGAATACATCCTGTTGGGCTTTTAATAATTCGGGTTCATAGAAATTCCCTTGAATATCTTCACCTCTGAGATCCTTTATTTTGTATGTGATTGGATTAGTGTATTGGATATTATCAACTGTGAGCATTTCTCCTGTCCAATTTGGTGTATAACCCTTGTCGAACACATTCCGTTTGTACTTAGATATTTCCTAAATCTATGATACTAAGCAGGTCTAGTGTCTAACTAGAAAACCTTACGGTTTATTTAGATGCTTGGCATTTCCCTGTATGTAACTTATATTTTAGTATTTTAGTAACTGTCTAATTTCTTTTCTCTTTTTCTAAATATAGAAAACATTGTAATGTTATGTAAGAATGGAAATGTAAATAAACTATTGTTGTTGTTGTTGTTAGATATTCGGACCTGATCGCCTATTTTAAATTTTGGTTTCTGTTTTGATTTTTCCATATTACCATATAGATTGAAGTAAACTATACCCTCATTCCTCTTATCAGATGCTTCAACTGGTGTCATTTTTATGCTTGAATGTTTTGTGTTGTTGTATTGTTTTACTAGTTCAGGTAACATGTCTAGATACATTGTATTACCTTGAACTGTGAACTGTTTCCACATTTTGGATTTAATTGTCCTATTCTATCTTTTAACTACTGATGACTTCTCTTCATTCTCAGTTGAGTACATTTGTATCCCATTTTTCTCTAATAGGTCTTTCACATGTTTGTTATAGAACTCTTTTCCCTTGTCAACCCAGATATATTGTGGCTTTCTGCCTTCCTTGAATATTGTTTTGAATGCTTCAGTGACAGATTCACCTTTCTTATCTTTCAATGGAACGATCCAACCATATTTGCTGAATACATCAATAACCATTAGAAAATATCGGTAACCCTTATCCCATTTACTGAACTGTTGCATTTCAACTAGATCACTGCCCATATTTCATCGATATGATTTGTGTTTACACGCCCTCGAGTGAAGTTGCGTTTTATGGTTGTATGTAACTCATCTGCTAATTTTTCTTGCCAGTTTTCCTCACTCGACGGCTTTTCCCGTTTTTTGGCTTCACACCCATACCCAATTTTGACTTAGCTGCTATAGCATTTCTAGCAATAGTATGTCCCCATTGTCGATCTTTCCATGGAATAGCATCAAGAGCTTTGACCATCTTACGATCAGCCTCATTTTTGCACTTCACTTGATCACCTTTTGGTTTATTACCACAAACTGAGTAATCAACATCATGCTGCATACTGACTGCAGCTGTTCTACCTGTTGGTTGTTGATATATCTCAAGTATCTGACCAGTATTGGGATCATACCTCAGTTGCTCTTCAAGAGGGTTTCCAGGCCCTGTATACTTATGTCCAGGCATCACAAACCCTTTCTTTGGTGCAACCTTGAGAATGGCATTATATATGTCTAACCCTCCACCATAACCTTTCCATTTAATCCATGAGTTTTATGATCTGCTACCTCCAGCATCTTTGTAAGCCTTGTATTGTCTCTTGTATTCAGCAAGCAAGGCTCTACCCTCTTTTGCACTCACTTTAGGTCCTTTGAACAATCCAGGTGCAGTGACAACATTCCAAGCTTTTTTCCAATCAACAAATGGAAATGGTATTGGTAATCCTTTTCCTATCTGATAGCCCTCAGCTTGTGAGGGCTCAATCAGTTTCCCGACTTTCTTCCTTTACCTGATATCTTTTTTGACATATCATCAGCGACTGAATCAATGATCTGGTCTAAATACTTTTGTCCCATTTCTTTCATTTTATTTTTGGCAGTCTCTGATTTTATTGCTTCACCAGCTTTATTTCTACCTAAGTTGAAAAGTCCTTTAGCACCTGATGCCAATCCTTTAACAATAAGCTCATCAAATTCTGATCCTTGTTTCCCACTCTTCACGAATTTGGTCTTTGTTATCCCGCATTCAGCACAAGTGCATTTCAACATCATGCGCCCATTTTTAGCTTTGGTATATCGCTCACTACCTGGAACGCATTCAGTTTGTTTCTTCTGTTTAACACAATATGATTTCACCATTATATATATATAATTTAGATATTTTTGAAATAATTGATGATGAATCTATGATTGACACTTGTGTCTGACATATCGAATTTAGCATTATGTATTGTATCAAGAAAAGATCTTCCATTCTGTCTTTCCAGTAGATAGTATAAACACCAATACCCACATAACACTGAATCACGTTCTTGTATCTCATCCGTTGAATATACTGATTGTTTTCCACTAGTAGCCATATATTTATTAACATCCTGCGGCATTTTTAATCCTAATGGGTCAAAGTATTCACCAAATCTATTAATGTTTCTTTAAGCTACCCAATGTGTACCTGGTCCAATGTGGTTATCAAGATTTACTATCCCACATTCTTTATTTTTTATTTGTGATGGTAATGTATCCTTGCTGAAAACACCTCTGAAGTATTTTATACCAAGTTGTTTGACCCAATTTTTCAGATCATAATTTTATAATGGTTTGTTTATAAAATAGCTCCTATCAATGGAATGCTGTTGAAAGGACTGTTTGGACCTAGAAGAAGACCTTTTCCTTTCTTTTTTGGAGCTTTCCTTTTTTTACCAAGACTAATCTGGTTTGGTTTGTCATCCCAACTACGAAAGAATGGTGGTGGTTGATATGGCATTATCATTCCATGCTTTCCGCCTTTCCTTTTCGTGTCCATTTTGGGAACATATACAGGTATCGATCTTCTTGGTCTTGATTTTTCAACATGCAAACCTCTTCCGGTCGAAGTTTTCAAAACCAAAGGAACCCCAATACTGGCAAGTAAAGTGCCAAGAAAACCACCTGATTGTTTCTTTGTTGGTCTTATACGAACACCTGAACCTGATTGAAGGGCATCTAATATATCTTTCTTCTGTTTTGCAGTTAGTAGGTGTTTGTTTGCAATAAGCTTATCAATTTTGTTTTGTGGAATGAGGAAACCACCTTTCTGTACTCCTTTTCCAGATATTTTTTTTGACAATTTGTTGTGCGCCTGCACTGGTTGCTCCTGCCAAAGCTGACAATCCAATTGTTTTCGCAATGGTTGGTCCGAATGCACGTGCAAGAGCTAGAGCTGAAGTCAACAAACTACCACCAACTTGCTTTCTGATATTGGTCTTGGAAAGCTTGATATCCATACCTCTATTCTCTTTCCGTTTCTTCTCCAATCTCTTCTTGACCATTGCTGGAACGTATAAAGTGTCATTTCCGTGAAGAGTATCATCTGTGAGCCTTATGACGACTGTTTCTCTTTTACTGTAAGCATCACCAATATACTTCTTCTGATTTTCTGATAGTTTCACATTTATTGCAAAAGGTTGAGTCATTTCCTGTATATAATATACGTTATATAATCTTTGATTACAAAACGTATGCAAAACGTATACAAAATAATTAATATTTTATCATTGTGATCGATTCTTTTACATAGACCTCAGGATTAATTTACCATCAGTCTTTCTCATTTCAACATTCTGTTCAGAAAGGACAAGTGAATAAATTGAGTATCCTGCATTAGTAGCACCGCTTAGTGTATATTTGAAAGTAAGTGTTGTCACACCGTCTTTGATATCTGTTGGTTGCTTTGTTAAATCAAAGTAAATAAATGGAAAAATTGTACTGAAGTTTGACCTATTAAGGAGAGTATCACTACCAAAACGACTGTTGGCATGAACATAAAGCAGAACATCTCGGAATACACGTGCTGGTTCTTCTTTTGGTTTGTAATGAACCTCTGGGTAATCTCTTCCATTTCCAACTTCAAGATGGCACCTGTTTAATGCTTTATTATTAACAACTCTGAAAGTGTTATACAAGAATTTATTAGCTGTCTGTGCTTCATCATTTGCATCATTGATTATGAACTCAATTTTAGAATTCGGAAGGAGTTCATCAATAAGGCTCTCAAAAAAGCCATACCGATTGAGTGGTATTTCTGCATTCACTGTAACACCATTATTCAGTAGCAATTTTCTAGCAGCAAAACCTGAATTGTAAGTTGCTGCCTGAGCTGCAGCTGTTCTTTCTTCAGCATGTCTTGTTGTGTCAATATAAAAGAATTCATTAGTACCTTGACTTTTTGAATAACCCTGAGAATATTCCAGAAGATTTTTGATGTTTGTAGCATGGTTTGCATCCGAACATTCATAAACATCAACTCCATTCATCTTAATAGTTAATTTTTTGATGAGAGAAGATGCTGAATTAACTATCCCATTATGATTATCAGCAACGACATCATTTCCATCTGCTATCTTCTCTAAATTGAAATTTACATCGAATCTAGCGTGATACCAATCAAAAGGGGTTGATTCTCCACTATTGTCAACAACAAAACGATGATTATCTTTTTTCTGATGTTGATCGACTGGGATATCTGTAATCAATGCTGTTTGAAGTTCAAAAACAACATCTTCATACCGTTGAACGAATTTTGAGTTTCGATAATTTGTCATATATTATAAGTTTATATAAAATTACTTCTTCTGAGTTTTCCACCTGAAAGTATTTGATTTACTCTTTCATTTACCTCTTGAGTAGTTAATTGTTTTGGTTTTGACAAACTTGGTTGGATTGATGGAGTTTTTGTTTTCTTACTTAGAAGCTCGACTATCTTATCACCAGCCCTATAGCCAGCATATTCCCCGGTTTTTGTAGCCACCTTTTTTGCAGTTCTTCCTAAGATTTTCCTTCCAACAGCCTTTAAGACATCAGTCATACCTCCCGCAACAGTCATATCTTCATCAAAGATATTAGTCATACCTCCATCATAGATATGTTTTGTCACATACATATCCAAATCTGGATCATACATTGTTTTGAATTCACACTGTTGTATCGTATATTATAAGATTATACAACTTTTGATCTTAGAAACAGTTCAATGTACCAATCTATTCCATTCAAATCAATTGGAGTCCCAGATGAATCAGTAACATAAAACCGCATTGAAGATATCAAATGACTTGATACTGGACTATATGCAAGAAAACGAGGTTTGTAAGTAAATGGAAGGGATCTGACAAGATCTTCAACGGGAATAACAGCTACTATACTCGAAGATTCACCATCAGTAATACTGTCTGTTACTTTGTCACAGTTAATGTGTATTTCATCTACTCCTCTTGTGATGTTAGGGAGATTTGTTCCATACTCTGTTTTGTCAATTATTTTTGAATCAAAGCCAATCAGAAATCCGAAATTTGTGTTTCTGAGATCTAATTGAAAATTCCCTTTCAATTCAATAAGCACCCGATATGTTGATAAAACAAAGTACATATTCACACCACACTCATCTTTACGATTATTGTTAAACATATTTCCATCATCCTTCATGGCCTTTTTAATGTATTCGTCAATGTCATCATAGCTGTACATTCCGTCAACAAATATGATTGTTTCCCAATCTGTGCCACCATTATGACTGTATTTTATTTGATTGTTACCATATGATTGTCTGATATTATACCAGCTGCAAGTCATTGATATTGTTCTAACAGCAAGTTCATGCTTCATGTCTTGAGATAGTTTAATAGGCTCGTTGAATCTAGTGGTGAAATCATGACTCAAACTCACACCCACCTTTTGTCTATTTCTTCATGAAAATCGTAATAAAAATTCACTCATATACTATTATATTAGATATTCCTTCAGGAGGTCATTCATTTGTTTGTTATCTATCACATTCAATTTATTCAACATGTGTACTATATTAACAAACTCTTCTTTGACATCATTACTGTTGTTCCCAGCAGACATTGACCCCCCAAGCAGCTCTAATCGTGAAAGAAAATCTTGTGGATTATTGTAGTAAATTACACCTGATCCAAGTTTGGAATACTTCTTGGATGTCCTGTGTATTGGTATTTCACTCAGTCTATTTAGGTCATTGAAGACAGTTCTTGCTAGTTTTGAGTAGTTCTTTCTGCTGTTGAATCGTTTCGTCAAAAGATCAAGTATGTCGAAGTCGGCCTGTTTATCATATACTTTCTGGCCGTTTTTATGAGCCACAACTTTGAGATGCCCGTGTAGTTTTGGAAGATCAATTACCAGACCACCATACTGTCCATTTTGTGATATCTTATAGGCGTTTCTCTTTTTCTGTGTATAGATGCCTTTACCATTTTTCGCGCCTTCTTCTATACCAAGTGTTTTCGCGCCTTCTTCTATAATACCTATTCTTTTTTTGTACTTTTGTAACAATTTAATTTCTTTACTCAAACCATAAATTTCTTATCTCGCATTTTTTTGGTTGTCGTCAAAGATCCTTTCTTTCTTCCGAGATCTTTGATTTTTTCTCCAATCCCATTGTTAAAGTCATCCAAGTTGATTAATCCTTTGATGTGTGATTCCAATATTTGGGAAGGAGGTGGTAATTCTTTATCAATCATTATTTTAATCTCATCAGTTGTAAAACCCTTATCAGTATCTGACTTGTAAGGTGACTTATTTTCTGGTTCACCATCAATATTCTCCATCATTTTTGGTTTATAGTCTATTGGTAATTTTTGGGTTTCAATTGGCGCTGGCAATGCTGGTAATATATTCATCATTGCAATTTCTTCCAATTCACTTGTTAGGGCTTTTTGGTTTTTCTGCAACTGTTCAATTAGTTTATCCTGTTTTTCATCAATATTCTTCTGAACATTAATTGAAGGTTCCAATATTTCTGCTGTTTCATCATCTCTTTCATCTTTCCAGTTTTAATTTCACTATTGAGAAGACTTTTAATTCTATTGATATCCATATACTGATATGTTATATTATTATCAACTTATCTCAACTTATCTAGATTTATCTATGCTTTTTGTGTTTTAGGTATTTTACTCAGTCTATTGAGATCATTGAACACAGATCTTGCCAATTTAGGGTAATTCTTTCTGCTATTGAATCGGTTTGTTAGAATATCAAGTGTATCAAAGTCACCTTGTTTTTCATATACTTTCTTGCCGTTCTTGTGAGCTACAACCTTAAAATATCCATACAATTTTGGAAGATCGATAACTAAACCACCATATTGTCTTTTTTGTGATATCTTGTATCTTTTCAAACCTGTACCATCTTGTTTTTTCTGATTTTTGGTCTTGTTGGGTTTCATATTAAACCGGTTTTAGTGTCGTCCCTTGTTTTATTTCTTCCAATAAGGGTACTTTTTCAAAATCTGCTCGTTTATGTTCTGGGGTGTTTTCAATATACTATCACCCTCTCTTCTCAGTTTAAGCCTTTTTTAATTCATCCATCATTGAGTCTTGTTGATTGACTGATGATTGAGACTCTGAAGGTTTTTTAGACTGTGAAGGTATTTCAAACTTTATAGGAGGTTGAAGTGGTTGAACCGGTGGAGGAGGTGGAGGAGGTGGAGGTGGTTGTGAATGATATGATGAAGGTGATAAAGAAGATGGTAGAGGAGGTGGTGGAGGTTGTAGAATCTGTGGAGGTTGTGGAGCTCGTAGAATCTGTGGAGGTTGTTGAGGTTGTGGCGGTTGTAAAGATATATTTCAAATGGATTCAACAATTCGCATTTGATTTTCTTGCAACTGTTTGATTATTTCATCCTGTTTGTCAGAAATATCAGTCTGAACATCAATTGAAGGTTCCAATATTTCTTTTGTTTTATCATATCGATCTTGTTTTTGTGTTTGATAAGTCTCGACTCTACGGACTGTGTTGATCAAATAATGATTTCAAACAATTGTATGAATATATGCCGAAGAACACATTTAGGATGCTTTTGGCTGGCAATTCTGGATCAGGTAAAACAAATTTATTGAGTCATATTTTACAACATCCATTGATTTATTATGATCAGATCCATTTGTGTGCCAAAAATCTGGATCAAGATAAGTATATAAATTGAATTGATAAGATGAGTGGAATAAGTGAACATGTTGGTTATCCGGTTTTGGTAGCGAGTAATGATGAAATCATACCTGTCGACCAGCTACAAGATACTGATATGCAGAGAGTCGTTATATTTGATGATTATGTGTGTGAAAAAGTACAGAAACCTCTGATAGACTATTTCATTCATGGACGACATAAAAACTGCTCTGTAATATATCTCACACAATCTTTTTACGGATGCCCTAAAGTGATTAGATTGAATTGCAGCCATTTTTGTTTGTACGATTTTCCATCATCAAGAGAAAGAAATTTCATATCTCAAGAATTGGGAATTGATAAAGAAAAGTATATTAAAGCAACCAACAAACCATACTCTTTTTGCTATGTTAACAAACCAATGAAAAAAGTGAAGAGAAACTTCTATGGAAATATATAACATAATGCTATATGGGAATATTCAATGATAATTCACAAAACGATCATTATGGTCAGATCAAAACTTCTGAACGAGGACCACCAGGACCACAAGGACCGAAAGGACCTCCTGGTGTTTGGTTTGAACTTACTGATAATGGTAATTATGATATTGATGGAAAACGATTGACTGATGTAGCTGACTCAATTGATGATGGTGATGTAGTCAATTTAAAGGTGTTGAAAGAACATACCAAAGTCAGTCAAAACAATTATCATTTACAACCAAGTTTCCGATTTTATAAAGACTTTGGTGATAAGAGTCAATTAACCGTAAAACTACCACCAAATACATCACCAAACCACTTTTTTTCAAAATCATAAGACGCATAATGATGCTTATATAATTAAGAAAGAAGGTTATGATACTGGTTTTAGTGGAGAAGCATGGTCTAGTATAAAAATGAAAGGTAATCAATTGGAGAGTGGTAGTTACACTTCTATTTTGGAAATATTTGTTATTGGTAGTGCTGGTGGTTTTCGTGTTGATGATACAATAATTTTTAATGTCCATGGTGATAGTCATTATACGATTAATACATTCGATAGTGACAAAATATCTTATCAATATACTAAATCAATTATTCAATTCACAACTGATGGAAGAGCTGGAGTAGATGATGGGATAAAATTCCAAATAGATATTATGGTTCTCAATACAATAAAAACATTAAATTTCTATTTTATTCAAGAGTGATTAAGGGTAAACAGTCGACAAGTTTCAACCATACTATGTTAATGATGTCCAGGATAATCGCAAGATTCTATATTTTGAGAGTTTGAATCTGAATGGTAATCTCATCAACGGTTTAGGTGATCCTATCGATGACTCGGATGCCACTAATAAGAAGTATGTTGATGGAGAAATAGCAAAAGTCCATGTTGATACTAATGTCTTGAAACTAGATGGTAGTAGAAAAATGACTGGTGATTTAGATATGGATAGAAATCACATTCTATCTGTGGAAAATTTAGATGATCATAAGGTTGATGATGCTTTGGAAGTCAGAGCTAGAGATTTGCGAAGTGTTGTTAACAAAGGATATCTGAATGAAAATTTTCTCAAAATGGTGGACAAAGACGGTAAAGAATATTATGATCTCAAACAGAATATTATCACAAATTGTGAACCTTACTATGATGGACTTTTTGATTATCCTAATGATATTGTCAGCAAAGCTTATGTGGAAGCTGAAATCAGTAAATTACCAAACTCTCCTACAAACTCTCCCACAAATCTCCTGAAATTAGATGGAAGCAGAGCAATGACAGGTGCTCTGAATATGGGTGATCACGCTATTATTGGAATCCGTAGTTCTTCTGCAGATAATGCAGCTTTAACTGTTGGTGGTGCTAAAGCAACTTATTTTCCTTTACTTGGTGATCGTTCAATGCAAAGCAATCTAAATATGGGTAATAATGATATTAATAATCTAAAGACCATTGTTGAAGACGATGGAGAAAATCCAAATTATGATCAAATAAAGCATAAAGCAGTCAATTTTGAATTGTTAAAAAGTACTAGAGATTATGTCATCTGTACTCTAGCTGAAACTGAAGCAGATTTACTTCCAAAAGATGGTAGTGAGGCTATGGAAGGGGATTTAAATATAGCCAATCACAGTATCATTAATCTCAAAGATCCACAACCATCAGACAGTAGTTATGCAGCTTCTGTTAATTTCGTTAACAAAACTATCAATGATAGTAATACAATCATAAATGGTATAATTGATAAGAAAATAAAAGAGTCTGAAATACATTCCATAGAGTCAATCAATAAAGAAAATGTCTTCAAAAGAGTGATGGATAATGATGAGTTTAAAGAAAATGATGATGATATTCATAAAATTGGAGTCCAGAATAAAAATTTTCATTCAGTAAACAAAAAGACTTATGAATTCAAGATTGATTATGATTCCAGTATTGGTTATTGCAGCACCAGACTATCACCAGACTATCAATTTGGTGTATTTACCCACCGGCTCTTACACATTGGTTTACGAAATGTATGTGGAAGATGGTATCACCATTGATGAAATAAATGCGTCAAGTGGAACTCTCTCTGTGGGGAAGATCAATTCCAGAATAGATGGAATGAAGACACGGAGCATCATACATTTTTCTAAAAACATTTTAAATCCCGGTTTTGATGATTTAGATATTGACATCCGATTAAAAGGTAAAACCAATCCTCAGACCACCATTTATGTTACTGTTTACGGCGTTGCTGGTACTCAAAATGATGTGGACGTACAATTATGGGATAGATATTTTCATATTGATGATAATGATAAAATTAAATTTGAAGCGCCTATCAATATGGGGAACATATTGATAGAAAAGATAACTGGAGTAGCTGATGGTACTGAAGATAGTGATGCTGTCAATTTTTCACAAATGAATAAATTGCATAATATCATTTTTTATACAAATCGTATAGAACACAACAATGAGAAAATATTAAAGTTTTCAGAATAAATAAACCTTTTGTTGTTAATGCAGCAAGCAAAAATTTAATCAGAGTACCATTTAGTGGTTATTATCACATAATCTACAATGATTTTTACAAAGGAAGTGGTGGATTTTATATTAAAGATATAAGAAGATCAGAATATTTGTTTTATCAAGAATTAAACAATCAAACAAATTGGACACCAATATCCATAAACTCATTTTTTTCAATTGATTTCAAAGAGGGTTTAGATTATGCTGACATAAAATTATATATTAAAGATGGTAGTAGTGCTGTTCTTGATGGATTGGAATACAGTAATTTCTACATCAAATATTTACATCATTTAAAAATTATCAAACTTATATATATGAAAGAGTCGCGAAAAAGCATATTCAACTGGAATCATATTTCAGATGAATTAATAGAAGAACAAGTAAATGAATTAAAACCTTACTACCAAGCATATCACAAAAAGTGTTGGGCATACAAACAAGCATTAAAACGTTTCAAAGAATGGAAATTATTGGAGGTTTAGCAAGCAGCATAGCAACTGGCGGTGTCAGTTTGATTGCAATCAGTACAGCAGCACTTTTAATTCAGGGTCGGATGAAGCATAAAGCCCTGGATCTCAAGATCCAAAATTGTACTTATGCTTACCAAAGCTACCAACATCTTCTGAATGAGATAAAGGATATGATGAGAAGTGGAAATTACAATTCATCTCAAATTTATAATACAATGAAGAACATTGATGATTATGTGACAGACAACAGTCCCATTATTGATAAGTATCTTAGTAAATACGATGAAAAATTTACTTGTTAATTATCAACTGGCTTCTATCACCTTTCAATGATATAACCTTTTTCCAATATTGTTTATAATCTTTCAATTTTTTCTTTGATTTCGTCACTTTAATATCATTGTGAGGAAGTCCGATCATCTTGAATAATTGCTTTATAATAAATTTAATACTGATCATCCGTTTGCGTCCATCATCAATCTCATGTAGAACACTACCAATCTCAATAAATATTTTATGGATCTTCTCTCTTTGTTGAAAAGTCAATTGGATATTAGTCTTAAAATATATACTATTTATCACATTCTCAACATGGTATTTCCTATGATATACCGATTTTTTTCGTATCAAATGCATTTTCTCATAGAAGTTGAATTTCTCTGTGACAAAATTATAACCACTAAACCACATTTCAAACAGGTATTCATACCATTTACAGTTTCCACATCCTGTTCACTACAGCATTTCTCAACCACTTTATCAACTTCCACTAATTGTTGATCACAAAAGGGCATGTTAAGTCCCCCATACTCTTTATTTCATCATGAATATTAGTGTTGCAAGTCATCTTATATTACTTTATATAATAGCCCAAGTTATTCTCGCATTTTGATTGGTTCTCGCATATGATCTATTAGAGGACAGATGCACGATTTGCGTCATCATTACAAAGTTTTTCCCTCTGCCGTTTCAAAATGGCGGAAAGCTCTGAGAATTAGGATGATATTTTACGTGCCTGGCCAAAAGATAAGGTCTTGCCGAGGAATTGAACAGGTTTGAGAAGCCAGAAAACGTAAGATAAAGCCGTTTCTATAAAAAAAAACGATACAGAAATATTTTTCTAGCAGCCTCAATCGGCAGTTGAGCGCGACTAAACCACGCACAAACTTGGTCTTGGTAAGCCGAGAGCCGAATTTAACAAACCACATAACCAAAACGTTTCTGAGATTAATTTATAGCAAAAAATTAACTTTTCCAAGTGTCAAAATAACTGTTGACTCACTGATTGATGTCAGGAATGAGACATCCAAACATCAATTCTTAAAATTGGTAAAATAAAATACATAACCTTGCTTTCCGATGCGAATGTTCCTGTCCGTTTCAGGCCACAGCAGCGAGCTAAGTATAGCCAACCACAGCTCAAGGTCAAGAGTATCGCAGCTTAAATGTGTCTCCGACACTATATCAAGCTGATTTGAGAATCACCAACCACAGAAAACAAAAATCTCCACCGTCATTTACGCTCCTTTCATTCAAAACTCGAATCAAATGACCTCTAGGTTGACCGCAACCACAAGTTTTCCGAGACTATTTTTTCAACTCCTGCAATTTTCAAGGCAACGTCCGAGCTTTTCGGCTCACAGTGCTGCTCAAATGACAAAAACTGACTTGATTATTCAAGCATTTTCTTCAAGATTTGTAGATTTTGCAGTTCAATTCTGCTTTCGCTGTAAGTTTTCATTCCACGAGAAGCGACGCTCGAGTCAGGTTTGACAGTGGCGTGATTTTTCTCGTCCAATCACAATTCTTTGCTACGCATCGCAACCAATGAAACTGCTTCCTTTTGAATGTATAGATCACGTCAAATGGCTTTTTTTATTGCAAAGGCAGGGCAAAGGCGGGGCAAAAGGCCGGCTTTCGCATTTGCCTTTCGCATTATGTTAAATTGTTTTGAAACAAAAAGGCTTTTTGTTATTATATTAAACAAATAGAAGACGTCAAAATGTGGTAAGAACATCAGTGACACGCTCGGCTACGCCTCGTGTGCCACTTTTTTGTTCTTACCACATTTTGACGTCATCTGTGATCTATTACTGAACAGACGCACGGAAACATGGAATCTATTTGTTAAATATAAGATAATATTTTCAAGTCTTTAAACAAAAAGTATAGTTCATAAGACAATCGCATGACTTGATAACAATAGCATTGATGGCTCATTTTCCTGGGGGAACCCCTTATTATGAAACATCATCGACTTCCTGTTTTTCTAGACATATCTAGACTTGTCAGTGGGGATTCCCCGAATACAACATCCAGTTTTCTAAGAAAGTCACACATTGAAAAAATACAATCCAAGCATAGGTTTCAATATTTTTTTCATATATTTTGGTTCAAGTTTTGGTTCAGCATTTGGTTTTTGGTTTGGTTTTTCCAGCAGTTGATTAATTGTTGGAAAAATAGTTGAAAAATATAACACAAAAATCCAACGCAGAAAACAATGCGTTGAAACCGCTAAGTACTATACTACTTCGGGTGAAACCAACAAAAAGTGTATCAAGAAGCATGCGTTTTGATGTCGTGTGGGAGCCTCCCACCATGAAACTACCCTCGGATTGCTCCTGATCTCTCCTGGGTGGGTGAGGAGTGACTAGTTGGACGTGATAAACGCTCAAAAGGTCAGTATGGTTCAGTGAGGCTGAAAATAATTTAGTAACTGGCGGAAAATTTCGGTCTTCATTCCAGTAAACCGTTTGCTAGTAAGACCTTGAGAGCGGGGCGAAAGATAAGCGTTTTGTGAAGTAAGCCGATGGCGTGGAAGCTATTCTCCAGAGCCGTACGCTAGCGTTCCTTTTGCACAAAAGAAACAGTCAGTCATTTTAAGATACGCATCTAATTAAGAGGCATATGAGTGATGAATTGGTAGAGTTGCGCAACATCATGGAGGGTTTCAAGATACTGGCCAGGTTTTCCTTAGAGAAACATGGTTGTAAAACTCTCCGGCTGTGTCATTTTGAACCTAACCAGCATGCATATATAAGGAAAGAACTCCTGCATGAAAAGACTTCGCATGGATATGCTTTAAGCACTGGTCAAATGGCCCATGATAGTTGACGATAATTAACGAGAGAGTTCATGATAGTTGAAGCGCTCGCCGAGTTCCGTTTGATCACCAACTATAATGCACTATCATCGATCATCATCAATTATCATTCATTTTGAGCTTGTTCAAATTCTTCATGATAGTCGATTATAGTTTATCTCGTTTGACCACGCGTATGATAGTTCATGATAGTTTTTTCTCAGCTGTTTCCCCGAAAATCGGCGGGCTCGTTTAAAATGACCGCTATGAAAAATTCCTAGCGATGCTCAGCTGCAGCTTCAGAAATTCGTGTTTATATTCAAGATGATAATCGTGACAAAGAAAATAGTGAAGACCAACATAGCATAGAGAAGATATCTTCCGAATAAAGCGTCGACTCGCAAGAATTAGAAGAGACACCGCAAAAAAAGAAGCGTATCACTAAACGTTCATCGTGTAAGATGGCAATGCGCTGAGATGGAGTAATGACCTGATATTACGTCTCATCAGTAGAGGAATATGTGGCCCGGCCATGCTTTTGAGACTTTTTTCGCGCCCTGCCGGAGAACTATTGTCAACTATCGCGAACTTCCTTGGCCTTTTGGCCATGTAAATGATAGTTGGTGATAGCTGATGATAGGAGAGAAACAACTATCAACGACTATCATGGGCCGTTTGACCAGGCCCTAAGACTGCAAGCAATTTATATCGTGTGTGAACACACAGTTTCCAGCAAGGCGCAAGGTGGAAAACATTTCTTCATTAAGGGAGCTTATTAAGGAATGGAGACCCGGCTATCTTCTGAGTCTACTGTGTGATAGTTATCCTCATATTACAGGTTGGCAAGTATTCAATACCAGACAATAGCAACGTGTTAGCAAAA
>CM042755.1:13955678-13968800 GCA_022496165.2 Catalaphyllia jardinei
AAGATAACAGCTAGGTTTTTAGATGGAAGACGTTAATATTTATTGGCTAGCGATATGTTGCTATTCTGATGTTCCTTGTTTAAGTACAGGTTCGTTAAATTGATTTTGTTACAGTAGGAAAATTTTGCTTTAATTTTAGTCGTGTACTTGATGGCATAGTTGATTGCCTCAATGTCAACTCCAGCGCCGGCGCGCTTAAACCATGGCTTGCGTGATGCACAGATTGTGTGCGCACCAACAAAAGTAGGCACCGTCCTTAAGCTGGGCTGGAATTGGAGAAAAAGACTGAGGAGGGAAGATTTACAATCTTACCTAGACGAGAGGATGTGGCGACAGTGGAAAGGTGGCAGTTTTAATGTAATAATGCGCAATTTCCTCGCCATTTTGCCTCTTCTTTTTCCAACGGACACCACTGTTATGTAATTAATTGCGCACTGAAAATTGCACAAAACATTTTCTTTCTGCAAGTTTAAGCGCGGAAACATTCAGTTTCTCATTGTTGATGTCAGCCAAATAGAAGGCAGCCCTTTAACGTGTGTAATTGCTTAAATGTTAAGAAACATTTTCGTTGGAAAAAAAATCGTAAAAAAAAAATTGATAATAGTTCTTTAGCTATTTATTTTAAACAGATTAACAAAATTCTCGTATTCAATTGCCTATTGACAGCTACGGTTTTTTAATTAATAAGATAATGCCATAACGTCATTTCTAAGTTTTTATGTACGAACAAATTCTGATCGTTCTAGCCACTCTTCCAACAAAGAGTGCACAGCAGTTAAAAAGCAACCAAATGACACAAATGAAAACACATGATGTTGAAATTTTAACTAAAATACGCAAACATACGTTCTGAGGACACACTTTATATCACATTTTTTCCAAACTTCGTTTGTTCATTTAGCCACCGACATTTGCCTTAAAAGTGCTAATGTGATCAAAAATCAATTCTACTTTTTCTTTGCATTTCAAAACTATGTAACTGAACCAGTAAGTGACTGAAGGTCTAAGCCTTTATTTCAAAAGGTCACCTGTTAATTTTGACTGAATTTTTCCTAATTAATGGTCCGCCGTTACTAACTTTAAAATCTTGACAGAGCTGGATCGGGAATAAGATGACGTCAAAGACTCACTAGTTTAAAAATGCAATGCATGTGATCGTTTTTAAATTAATAGGCAGCACGGAAGTTTGGAAGTTTCAGACTTTTAAACTCTTGTTTTGCATGTACAGTAAGCTGCGTTTACACGTTGCAGTTTCTTTCAAAACCTAAAGGGAGGGCGCTGACTGGGGCTTAGTTCTTTTTTTGAGAAACAACGAAACAACACGTAAATGCGTTATAACAATAACATTACCGTATGAACTCAGCCTCAAGCCATCATAGCTTGATTAAGGATCTAACACAAACAGCAGTGATATACATGCATTGTATTACAACGCATTTAATACCGATCTTGACGTTTTGTATGCTAGTCTACACACATTTTTAAAAGTGACCGTTGCAATTTTCCAAAGTATACAGTGGCGGATCCAGACCTCGAGCTAAGGGGATCGGGAGGGGGGGGCGGGGTGCGGGGAGGGGGCAGGTTTTGATTTACTTGCCCTGCTGGCCTTTTTCCCTTTGGTCATTTCTTCTTTTTTTACACAAAATGAAGGGAGGGGTGGGGCCCCTGGACCCCTCCCCTAGATCCGCCACTGCTACATATTGTAAATATGACTCGTCTAGAACCTTGAGACAAATGTTCTACAGCTGTTTTTTAACCTGTCTAAAAAGCATAAGGATTAATAAAGCAACAACTTCTCAATACCGTTATTGACATTAAGGGAAAGCTTTAGCTCTTGAATAAACAGTCTATAATTTTGCAATGAATGTTCTGTTAACGCTAGATGTCAAAATGATCCCATTTTGTATTGTGACCAGTGGTCAACACATGATCCGAGTAATGGCTGATGAATGGTAACTTTTAGCAGGGCCTTGACAATACTGATTACGTCTGTGAGCAATTATGGAAGATGGGCCTCTGTCGATATGTACACTAATGGCGCTATAATATCATAATATTAGCATAGGGGCGCTTATTGATGATAAGGACGCTTACTAATTAATAAAAACACTTTCGAGGGGGGCGATTATTCCGACGAAGGGAGCTAAATCGAATCATTACGGTATGTCTACGAGCTATGTCAGTTTACAGAGATTTTATGGTGCCCTGGCCGACTATGTCAAATTGTAGAGATTAATGGTGCCACGACTATGTTAGTTTTCATGCAGAGATATTGCAGAGATTTCATGGTGCCCTGACTATGTGGAGTTACAGAGATTTTATGATGCCCCGACTACGTCAAGTTACAGAGATTTTGCAGCGCAAAGATTTCATGGTGCTTTGACTTTGTCAATTTACAGAGATTTTATGGTGCCCCGACTATGTCAATTTGCAAAGATTTTGTAGAGATTTTCTGGTGCCCCGACTATGTTAATTTACAGAGATTTTATGGTGCCCCGACTATGTCAATTTACAGAGATTTTATGGTGTCCCGACTGAGTCAATTTACGGAGATTTTGCAGCGATTTTATGATGCCCCGACTATGTCAATTTACAGAGATTTCATGGTGCCCCGACTATGTCAATTTACAGAGATTTTACATGTTAAGACTAAACCTGTAAAATCTTTGTAAGTGGTAGATTTACAAACATTCTTAGAAGATTGTGTAAATAGCTCACTTTGGAAAAGAGTGATAGCCTGGGGACGAGCTCGCGCTGCAAGCGCTTATGGGATTATTTGTGGGGACGCAGGTCAAAACAAACATGGCGGAATTGGGTGCAGTATGTCATATGTAGCGTGGATTGTAGTGGTCACGGCAAGGTTTCAGCAGAGCTACAGATAGCAGTAAGATCGAAGTCATTGTTTTAGACGAAAAGGTCAAGATAATTGAGAAGAATTCGAACGGCGAGTTCCGCTGTTTATTTATACGATGTTGTAAGTAAATACACGTGAATGCGGACATGGAAAAACGAGGAACAAATAGTTGAGAAACAGAACAAACGACGTCACACAAGGCTGGGAGTTCTGCAGTCTTTGATCTCGCCTTCGAAAGGGAAGGAAGCAAAAAAAGAAGTTATTACAACACGGGGTATTCGTATTTGGTAACCCATCCAGGTGCGAACCCTGCTTGGCAGGGCTTAACTTTGCTGAGCAGACGAAACGTGGTATAGTGACTAACTTGGAAAATGGGCCGTCTGTAAAGAGTGACAATATTGATGCTACTGACTTGAGGAGTGGGCTGAATAGGGGTATGCAGATCCGCCGATCTATGTTTTTTTTCGCCAGATCCGTCGATCCGCCCAAATTTTTGTTCAAATCCGAAACCACAACCACACTCGTAAACAGAAGCATAAAGGTTCAAAGGTAAACTGGTACATGTGAATGCCACTGTTAATTTCACCCAAATGTAAAGGCAATATGCTTGATGACTACAACACAATACAAATCTTATAACAGTCTAACGCCTGAGTTTAAATAAACTTCTTTCGAAAAAAGAAATAATTTGGATGAACTCATTTAAACATTCCCACCAAGGGTGAAGAAAGATCTACGATCCAAATTTCGTTTTGGACCCAAGATCCGAACATAAGACAGGCCCAATCTGGAATCTGCGTCAAAAATTACAACTGATCCAAGATCCACTGTGTTTTCAAAATCCGCCAATCTGCTCAATTTACAGCAAAAAGTTACAATCTGCGCGATTTTTAAGGCCAAATGCGTCGATCCGAAAACCTATTCACTCCCTTCCCCTCACACCTCCTTGAGGTTTTAATCCGTAGGTTAAGTTTAAGTAAGAAATAGTGCAAAAACGAAACGGTAAGAGAATGCAAGAGGAGATGTAACGCCGTTGAAAACATTCATGAAGTTATCGGTCCGAGAGACCAAGTTATCCTCGTCCGAGAGACCGAGACAATAATAAAGAATTAAAGTAACGATTCTTAACCCCTGCTTCCTGTCCGACCACCAAAGCAAGTAATAATACTCATTTTCATTCCTGTCATTTTTACGCTCTGAATTTTCCCAGCCAATATTAGTGATTTTTTTCTCTCTTTGTTACCTTTTCTCATCTTAGAAGTTTAAAACAACAACAAAAATGCATTCAGAGTCACTATACCACAAGGACAGCACTACGTCTCGTCCGCTAAACAAAGTTAAGCCCTGAAAGTGAAGAATGATCATCGCAGTAAATTTTCCAATTTAAGCAATTGGAAAGAAGAAGCCTGAAAAAAAAAATCAGGGCTTCAACGGGATTCGATCCCGTGACCTCCGCGATACCGGTGCGATGCTCTACCAACTGAGCTATGAAGCCACACATTGGGAGCGAGGTCAATTTATTGAGTTCATATTTTCCCGTGCAGTGAAGTGATGTGAAGTATATATGAAATAATTCATATTTGTACTGTGGTTGTAAATGAAAGTTAAGGATGATCATCGCAGATCACATCACTTCACTGCACGGGAAAATATGAACTCAATAAATTTACCTCGCTCCAAATGTGTGGCTTCATAGCTCAGTTGGTAGAGCATCGCACCGGTATCGCGGAGGTCACGGGTTCGAATCCCGTTGAAGCCCTGATTTTTTTTCAGGCTTCTTCTTTCCAATTGCTTAAATTGGAAAATTTACTGCGATGATCATTCTTCACTTTCATTTACAACCGCAGTAGAAATATGAATTATTTCATATATACTTCACAAAGTTAAGCCCTGCTGATTGGGGCTCGTACCAGGATGGGTGACTAAATTCGAATCCCCCGTGTTGTATCAACTTCCCTTTCGAAGGCGATATTAAGAGTGAAGAACTCCCGACCTTGTGTGGTGCCGGTTCTTCTATTTCTCAACCATTTGGGGTTCCTCATTTCGCCATGTCCGCATTCACGTGTATTTATTTACAACATCGTATAAATAAACAGCGGAACACGCCGTTCGAATTCTTCCCAGTTCTCTTGACTTTTGATCGTCTAAAACAATGACTTCGATCTTATTGCTATCTGTAGCTCTGCTGAAACCTTACCGTGATCACTACAATCCACGCTATGACATTCTGCGTGAAATTCCGCCATGTTTGTTTTGACTTGCGTCCCCCCAAATAATCCCATAAGCGGTTGCGGCGCGACCTCGTCCCCAGGCTATCACTCTTTTCCAAAGTGAGCTATTATGAGTCCTATCCTCATATTCTAGCTGCTGTAATTTACAAACATTTTACAAACATTTTGAAGTGAACAGAACTAAAAACTAAACAAAATGTTTGTAAAATAAATTTACATACATTTTGTTTTTAATCGGGAAAAGTACCAAGTCTGTAAATTCAGGATTTACAGAAATTTCCTAAAGTCTGTAAATGGTTCAAATTTTCCAGTGTATACGATTAATCAGAAAGCCTGATAAGAAATCAGTAAATCATTAGCCAGCAACTAATCAGGGATTGGGTTCTCCGTTGAAAAATTATTGAATAAAATTATCTTGTAGTAAATTGTACCAAAATCTGACAAAAACTGTCTTCTTATTGATCATGAATTTTCTCATAACCATGTCAGAGTAGTTGTGAATCCACCGTGACATGTTAGCCATAAGAACCGCAGACTACTTTGACAATGTCATAAGAAAAATTATTGACAATAACAGTACAGACGCATGAAAAAATGACGTCATTTTTTTTTTTACAATAACAAATTGTCCGCTTCCGGTCATTCATGCATCCCATACATTGTAAATTGATTTGTCGGTCCTCTTATTGACAATGAAAATTAGCCAATGAGACAGACAGACAGACAGACAGACATACACCTTTATTTAATTATAAAGCTCAGCATAGTCCCTTCAGGAGCTAAAAGGAACCTGCTATCAACAGGAGCCCTGAGCTCTAAAATACACTATTTACATGGAAAAGGTACATCAACGTCAATATAATCAAACTAATTACAATATGAATAAACTATAAAAACTATATAAAATGTATTAATAACTACAATGAAGCATATATAGATTGATACATTAATTCATAAGACATAAGGAAATATCATTAAAAACTATGCATCCATAATAATAAAACGATCTCTTGGCGACTTCAGTTCTTACAGCAGGTAGATGAAGCAGATCACGTTGTCTAGTCGCGCGCGAGTGAATCTTGCAGTTAAAAGTAAAGTAGCCATCAAAATATTGAGCGCAACGCCATTCAATGCACTTCTTTACCAGCTGAAAAACATGTTCACGACGTCTTTCTGCAAGCGCCGGCCACTTGAGAATGTCCATTGCAGGGCTACTGCGAGACGTTTTGGCAACAATTCTACCTGCTCTCTTCTGCAATGCTTCCAAGGCCTGACTATTTTCCTCACCGCAGCAACCCCACAGAGTATCACAGTACTCGAGAATTGGTCTATAATTAACGATATATATATGACATCGGCACTATGAGTCGTCAGATTATCGCGAAGGCGGCCTAACATACCTACACGCTTGCCAGCCTTAGAAATCACTTTCTTTAAGTGACTGCCCAGCTAAGGCGTTCATCAAAAACGACGCCTAGATAGGTGAACTCATGAACCCTCTCGATTTGTTTGCCATCAATGCATATATTAAACGATTTTTCCCTGGCAAGCCTAGGAGCGGTCCCAAAAAGCATAGCTTCAGTCTTTTTGACATTAATAAAAAGACTATTACTAAAAAGCCAGCGTTCAATTTTTAGCAGTTCTTCATTGAGTTTCATTTCAATAGTGGAAACTTGGGAGGACGAATAAAACAAAACTGTATCGTCAGCGTACATAAGAATACTGCACTCAGACACCGCTTCCGGCAAATCGTTCACATGTAATATGAATAACAACGGTCCAAGAATGGACCCTTGAGGTACCCCTATAGACGCAACCTCGGAGTTTGATGTCACGCCATGAAACTCAACGACTTGTGTTCGATTTCGCAGGTAGTCCATAAACCACTCAAGCTCAGGGCCACTAATTCCCACTGTTGATAATTTATCCAGCAACAGACCATGGTCTACAGTATCAAATGCTTTTCGCAAATCGATAAACACAGCTCCTGTCAGCAGACCTTGATCTATGCCTCTGCGAATGGTATCAGCAAAGCTGAGAGCTGCAAACTCAGTCGAATGACGTTTACGAAAACCACATTGATTAGGACAAAAAAATATTATGCTGCTGCAGATGGTGGTATAGCTGCTTATGTACGGCCCCTTCCGGGATTTTGGAAAGCACGAGGAGTATAGAAATCGGACGTTAGTTATCCATATCCTCAGCCTTACCTTTCTTGAACAGGGGAATAACTCGAGCAGCCTTCCAGTCATCAGGAACCCGACCAGACTGCAACGAGGCGTTTAAGATGATAGTTAAGGGTTTGGCAGCAGTATCCGCCGCGTCTTTCAAAAGTCGAGCAGGGATGTTATCTAAACCTACAGCCTTTCCCGCTTTGAGACGACGCAGTTGAGCCCGCACGAACGCCACAGAAACTGCTTCAAACCTAAACGGCGGGTTCCGATGAGTAAAAGCCGAGAGTTGCCGTAGGTTGAGGACACCGGAAAAAATTAGAACGCTGATTAAGCGAGTTGCCGCACTACCGAAAAACTTGTTAAAAGCATATGCTATACACCGCTTATCAGACGTCACAGATCCATTGACACTAATATTAGGGGAAGTCGCTCTTTTCTCTCCGGGCAGAATCTTTTTCATGGTTTTCCAAAATGTTTTTGGATCGCCACCACTCTCATCAATAAGACGTCTATTGTAAGCCGCTTTCGCCTTCTTCATGTCGCTCGTGACGCGATTTCTAAAACATCGATACCTCGCCCAGTCCTCCGAGTGAATGAGCACGAGAGGATACGTATAGCTGCAATTGGCTTGTAGCCTCGCCGAGTTTTCAGCCGGACGTGATTGTGTTGCGTTATTAGAAATCGGACTAAATGGTAACACGTCAGATCTTGTACTTAAGCTAAGTATACCCGAAGCGTTTGTTCCTTGCAGTTGCACCCCGTTATAACGAAGACCCCGTTTTAACGAACAACATTTGAAAGCTTGGCAGAATAACAGTAAAATATGTGAAAAACAAATCCCGCAATACCAAATTTATTTTGTCAGTCCCAACGCACAATTTACCCCGCTATAACGAATATTTTGTCTCCTCGCCGTCACAGTGAGTATAAAAACGACATGATGATACAAATGGTTGATAAGCCAAATACGACTCCTATTGGTTAAGATAGGGAAATTTTGACCTTCAAAGCTTTGCTTTATATAAATATAGCTCTTCACGCACACGTCTGAAGGCTGTTTTGTGTGGTGTGTATCCCATTGTTCAGCTTGGTTACCTTGCTATAGACGCTATAACGAATGTTTTTGTTAACCGGATATCTCGTTAAACTGGATCTTCACTAAAACGAAGATCCCGCCATAACGAACATTTTCTCCGGTACCGTGACAGTTCGTTCTTATAGCGTGCGCCACTGTACTGGGTTGCCGTGGGCGAACCCAGTCATATAATGGGAACAGGGCTGTCTTGGCTAAATTGCGCAATAGCTACCCAGAAGACATTGCGTGTGTGCTTTGTTTTCCTCGCGTCTTTCCAACTGCGGAAGAATATATTCTTGGTCGATGAGAAGACTGTTTATGCTGACAATATTTGCAGTGGAAACTTCAGGTCGACTTAACAGTGTTAGTTTTCTTGCCCTGTAATTTACAGCTTTGTCTTGTGTTTCATTACATCTACAGTAGTTATGTGTTTCATTGGTCGTATTTTGAACTTGTTGGTAGCCTAGTATAATTTAGGGCACTGTTTACAGTCATAGTTGAGGAACTTAGGAAAGGAATTGACACTAAGGCGGAATATGACGGCCAACGTGCCCGGCCGTGAAATTTTTATTGGAAGTGAGTAACAATATGCTTTAGTGGCGATGAAAGTTTAAAGAAAGGTACACAGTTGTCCCTTATTGAAGCAAGGTGCATTAATAAAGAATTTAAAAAAAAAAAACAGTTGAGATCTCGATATGATTAGTTAATTTCTTCTAAATTCACCTGAAAAGGTAAGTAATGATATCTTTTGTCTATTTTCCAAGCTTGCCCATACTTATTGTTGATCATTAGTATATTTAAGCCCAACAATTTATTTTCCCAACAAGGTCGAGGAATCCACTGCTGACATCGGCGATGTTGGGGAAGAATACAAGAAGAGCGAGGTGAACCCAAATAACTAATGCTAAAAATGAACGAAAAAAAAAATATGCCTCTGTGCCATCAGAGAATAAAAATTTGACAGCTTAAAAAATACTGTGCGAGGCATAAGAAGTCAAAATGTGCATGTAAAAGGTCACAAATTTAAATAAGTGAATAGAATTGTTTGAAGTTCCCGCTCATTCTCGAGTGGATCACATTGACACCTTACATGATTTCAAACAAGTAATTTTCTGCTATCACGCAAATTTCCCAAAGAAATAATAGGTATATATGAAGGGACGACTTTTGAAAAGTTTCAGTTTTAATGCCTCACACGCGTAAAACGATAAAAGCGCCTGCAATATTCTTTTTCTGACGCTTTATTGGTAGTAATTAAGCAGCCATAGCATAAAAACTTAACGTCACCATTATAAACTTCTTAACTTTTTGTTTTAAAAAAGCTCGGGAAAGTTTTGAGAATTAAGATAGTATTTTACGTGATTGGGCAAAAGATAAGGTGACAAAAAAAAAAACAACCCTTCGAGACATTGAACATGTACGAGAAGCAGGAAGAGAAAAATAGAAAGCCGTTTCTTTGCTAGAAAAAATACTCGAGCAGTCTCAGTCTGCAGTCGTGCGAATGTTCCAGTCTGTTTCAAGGCACAGCAGCGAGCAAAGTATAGTTCGCTAGTGCTCACGGCCAACTTTATCGCAAATAAAAGGTGTCTCCGACACTATTTCAAACTAGTTTGAGAACCATTAACCGCAGAGGATACACTGTCACTAACGCTCCTTTGATTGAAAACTCGAGTCGAATGGCCTCTAGGTTGATTGAGGCATTTTCTTTAAAGATTTGTAGATTTCAGAGTTCTATTCTTCTTTCGCTGTAAGTTTTCATTACACGAGAAGATACGCTCGAGTCAAGTTTAACAGGAACTTGATTTTTTTGAACCAATCACAATTCCTCGAATAATTAATATATAAGCAGAAACCGATACAACGTACTAGAATGATCTTTTTCAAGCTGATTGGTCGCTAAAGTACAGATGAACATTTTTAAGTGACGGCAAGTCTTTTCGGTTACATCTAGCTTTAGAGTCTCTAAATCATAACTTAGAAGAGAAACGGTATTAATCGAAATTAAACTTGACTTTCACCGACACGCGTTGTTGAAACTTTAACCGCAAGTGACCAGGTTAGTCATTTTCAGGTAAATTTTTTCTCAGTAAAAAAGCGTCACCCTTGGTATTTTTTTTCGAGATATTACTAAACCAAGGGCTTAACTTTGCAGGCATATTACTACTTCACGATATGAAACATGGGCATGGAAAATATAAGGTCCGAAAAACGGGAAATTTTCAGTTGCTTCCCATATGTTTCAAATAGGTCCAAGTTAATATATCAGCCACTGGCTAACGAATAATACCCATGAGGCGACTTTTTTATCCATAAAATACCAAGAATAGGGCATTAAACAAATTGTTTTCTTTTTGTCTTTAATTAATTGTACGTTGCTAAAAGAGAGATATAAAAGTGGCCAAAATTGCACTGATAAAACTTTGGCATATTACATAAATCCACATATCAACATTGTGTACCAATTTTAAACAAAATCGGCCGACCCTCCTTTCCAAGTTTTCCCCGGTCCTTCAGGGAGAAGATTTTAAGACTGGTATCTTACTTTAGGGCAGCCATCATGGTAGGTGCTACACTCACAGGAAAGGTCTGTTTTTCACTAATAAATTGACTGTGCTGCTTATTCTTAGTTTGTGCCGACTGATCTTAGATTCATTTCAATTTCATTGCGCAGAATGTGATAAACCAGACATGAAGATCAAGCTGCGTATGGAAGGCGCTGTAAACGGGCACAAGTTCGTAATTATAGGAAAAGGAGAGGGTAAGCCTTTCGAGTAAGCAAAAGTTCCAAAATGTTCAATCGAGTCGAGGGTTTTAATTGACAAACGCGCTGTAATGATAGTTTATGTTCACTCTGGCTGACTTGCCTCTTCTTATCCAATCCGACGTGCTTTTCTCCAACATATCAGTGAGTTTGCCTTTTGGTCGAGTGTCGAGGGTCGAAAAATTCTTCACAATTAATTTTGAACGTTTCCTTTAAACTGTTGACTTCGATTTAGAAATCAAGCATTCAAAATTCTATTCAATTTAAAACCTAGAATTCCCCAATAGAGCAACCAAAGGAAAGAAGCGTGACAAGAAATTCAATATTATTAATTAAACTGTTGACTGTTTTAAGGGAACTTTAAAGCAGGATCTCAGTTCTAATTTTCTTTAACTGTAAGGCATCTAAGGTCGCCTCTTTTAAGACTAACAGTGTACAATGTATATGCATTTTTTCTTTAAAGTTTTAGATGTGAGAAATAGTTAATTTCGAGAAAACATCCGGTATTTCCCATTGAAAAATTTCTATCTCTTCCTAGGAATGTGATAATAGCACCTTATTATCCAATTTCCGCTCTCTTATCTGTCAAGTGATCACTTACGGTTGGTTAAAAAGTAAAAACAAATTTCAAACTTTTAGCTCGAATAAAAGTGTTCAAAGTCATTTAAGAGAGGTAGTTGCATACAAGAGGTTTCGGATATAGTGATTTGACGTGGAAATTTTTCTTCGTATTTTGGAAAACTGGTTGCTGAGCAGAGGTGGTCGCTTACAGTAGGTATGGGCCGCCGTCACCACCAAAAATACAAACAATACAAACAGTCCAGCATAAACAGGAATGGTTTAAACGTCCTTTGTTAGTTGATACAGGTTATATGGAAATGATGCAGTTCCAATGCAATTGGACCGGTTGCCTTTGGTGGAATGGGATACTCAACCAGTAAATGGTTTAGACAGTTTAGAAACTGTCTAGCCGCCTTCTTCAAAATGGCACAATGAAGACACAAATGACAGAAATGATTCAGTCTAAATGTAAATAGTTTAGCTCTAGGTCTCTTTAGGTCTAGCGTGAAACTGGGTTTAGGTGGCGTGACATCAGTGCTCCGAAACCACCAAAAAGGAACAGCCAAGGTTATTAGTAAAACGCGTAACGGCGTAACGGGTAACTACGTAACGGCGTAACGAGAAACCGCGTAACGGGATTTTTTTCCTTTTTTTATTTTTATTTGTTGTTGTTGACTTTGTTTGTCTGTTTGCCTTTTTTGTTGTTGTTTTTTTTTTCAAGTGAAAGAAAAAATCGTTAACATTATTCGTGTTTGGTGGGGGTTTTCCTGCCTTTTGAGCCAAATTTACCCCATTCCTTGAGGCACTTTTTCCGCGGGCGCACTTTCTCACGCTCTCTATGGTTACGAAAAGAGAATTATATATCAAAATTCAATTTGAAAGTAGTTTTGCTGGATATTACAGTAACTAACCTACTTCAGTCTTAGAAAGTAAAAACTCAACATGAGTCTACAGGAAATATGCTTGCATGAATTCCCGAGCCTTGAAAACTGCAATTCGATTCAAACTCCTGATTCTTTTCTTGTCACGCAATCGCTGCGTGTAACGAGCCTTTATCCCTATGCTGTGTAATCAGCCTAGCTAATTTTCGTCTACGGATGTCTGCATGATGTGCCGATAAGAGGCTACAGTTAAGTTTCTTGAGCGAACAATTAAGAACTTCTGTTCCTTTGACGCACCATGATCGGCACGACCCGAAATATCTTGGATTGATTTGTTTAGTAAAGAAACGTAAAATCCGGATTATGGATTTAAGAATCCAATCTTGCATTTTCTTAAAGAAACGCACCCGTAGTTTCATACACGCCTCCTACAAAGACATTATTACACGTGCCCGTTTCAGCCTAAGAGCTACTCAGTGGTCTTCATAACTCCGTTTTGTTTTAGTTTTCGCTTTAAAAAGGTGTTATTTTCAAAGCTGAAAATTGTTTATGCCACCCAGAATATTTCAACATAAGGCACGGGGC
>CM042755.1:13968900-13978901 GCA_022496165.2 Catalaphyllia jardinei
AAAAAAAAAAAAAAAAAAGGAAAGAAAAGAAAAGAAAAAGAGAGAGCACCATTTTTCAACCCAAATTTCAATTTTCCATACCCGTCAAATCTTTAAAATTTTACCTTTTCTTCAATTTAACTTGACCTCTTAGGAGAAAATCCCGCTGTCCACCTACCCAAAGTCACCCAAAAATTTTGCACGAAGCCGCAAAACATTGGTTAATGTAATAAGCAGAAAAGGCCATGTTACGCGATGTCAAAAAGTCTTCATACAAGTAGACCCCCGCCTTAAGGAAATATTTATCATAAAGTTTAACTCTTGACTACTTCAAGTTTTGAGACTCTTTTAAGGGAGCTTTGAAAGAGGAACCAAATCCTACAGTAAATCGGATCTTTTTCTTTGATCGGATCTTTATGTTCATGACGGTTAAACCCAGCTGGTACAAGGGAGTTTACTTCGAGGATACTCTGGGGGCGCAATCCATTAAATTAACCAAAATTTCCGGGACGCTGAGGGTCGAAAATTTTCTTTCTCTTGCGTCAAGAAAAGATAACGCTAACAAAAGATCAGGGAACGCAATAAAATCTCTAAGAGTCTGTTTTTGGGAGGAGCGTTGTGTGATGAGACCCCCATAAAATCGAACAGATAATAATTGGTTAACTAAGGGTGCGTTTCTTTAAGAAAATCCAAGATTGGATTTCTAAATCCGAAAGAATCCGAAAACGAATTTTGCATTTCTTTACTAGACAGATCAATCCAAAATCTTTCGGATCATGGTGCATCAAAGGAACCTTTTAGATTTTCTTAAAGAAACGCACCCTAAATTTTGTACTTGTTCTTTCAGTGGTTAAAAGAAAATTGTACTCGTTTTTACACTTGGTATATATTTCGTCTTCGTTTTCTATCTGTTTATTATTATTTAAAAATAAAATAAACACAACATCAGAAGAAAAAAAAAATAGATAAAAAGAAATCCCGTTACGCGGTTTCCCGTTACGCCGTTACTCCGTTACCCGTTATCCGTTACGCGTCTTACTAACAACCAACAGTCAAGAGTAAATTGAGACAGAGGTCGGTGTGACGTCACCCTTGTGAAATTTTAGCGCCAAACATTGAGAACTCATTCAGTCCTGGTCAACGTGATCCGCCAGCGAGTTGTCTGTAACCTCGTTTCATCCTATTTTGGGAGTCTCCTTCCTTATTTAGTTTCACAAGGCTGTATGAATTTGCTGCAGTTCAAGAATAAAATGCTTATGTTATTTCACGGAATATTATTTCACCACAAAAACCCGACACAATAATATTACATTTCCATGTGCTCTCTGCAGCCTCTGCTGTGTCTGGCAGGAATCGTTCTATTGTTTCACTGATTGTCGAGGTTACCATCGTCATATTTAACTCCGTTGTACTTTTTGAATTGACTGGGTCGTTGATAAACTCTTGTAGTCGGTCAAAGCTACTTCCTTTTTTAAAAAACGTCTTTAGCAACAAATTCGGGTTTCGTTGAGTTTTAGATTTTCCATTTCCCCAAAAATCAATTCAATAAGGCCATTCTTGGGTTGCAATGAAAGCCATCATTTTCTAAAATCCAAGACTAAAGTGCCACCAAAGTTATTATCTTCATCAGGCATTAGAGGGGGTGAATTAATATCTGTGAGCAACGTTTCAGCCCAAGAACATGCTTCGTCTAAAAAGAGTCACGCGTTTGTAGAAAAATATACACTTTCATAGCTCAGGATTTTTAACCATTTCAGAGGATAAGGTGTAAGAAAAAGTGTTTATTTCAACGTTTGCTTGATCAGTTGAGATAATCTTGATCAACGGCCTAGATAGCCAAAGCAAGTTCCAGATGTTAACACTATTTTCCGGCCGTCATGTTGGTGTCCCTTGGAAGAGCAGCAACATGGCGGCTTTATACTGAGCTCTGTAAATTTTGTGCTAAATATTTCCACCAATATTTGAAGATTGGGAAAATCTACAGACCTAAAACTTTAAGGAGTGCCTTAATTTTTTTTATTCTATAACATGATAATTTCTCGAGCTTATTCATTGAATGGCCGGTTTTGAAGTATTAATTTTTTTTAACGGAGACGGTGGGCAACTCAAGATTGTCCTCATTGCAACACTAAGAAAGTAATTTATATAATCTGACTTGTAATGAATATAATGTTCAATAAGTAGAACCCACAAGACAAACCAATAACTTACTTCCAGGATGTATAAGAACAGATCAAAGATAGTATTCGTACAAATTTTCGCTCCGAATGGGTTCTTTGTTTTGTGATAGACCACAATTAAATTACTATGCCCAGTTATCACTTTCTAAACTTTGATGCTAGCAACGCTTGGCAAATGGACCACAACTTACGACAGGGTTTTTATCTTGGGGAAGAACTGCTCTTGGACTTTGCTGCCAGGATCGACCTGACTTCAAACGCCGATAACTGGCTTACATCAGTTGCGTTCGAAGTTACAGAGCACATTTTGCTCCTTTAAAATTACTTACGGGTTTAACAAGGCTTTATAATTATGATGCCTCTTAACACTTATGCAGGCTGCAAGGTACTTTTTTTCCAACAATACTTGACCTAATATAAAGATTTAGCCAAGCCTAAATACGGAGCTCCTCGAAAATTATTTGGAATAATTTTACTAATGAAAATAATCCAACATTTTTGTCAACCTCGTTCCAAGGGTCTCTCATCTTACCGCACCAGAGAGTGACCGAGGAGAGACCCTAGCAGACGCTGCTTAGGTGACAGTTTGACAATTGAAAACACCAGGGAGGGGTCCTCTGTAGATAAGCAACTGGTCGCGAATTCAAAGCATCGCACGCGCTGTGCTGCGACCGACATTACCCGCGATGGTTAATAATACTTAGTCTTCAGGATGAAATTTCGAATAGTATCTATTCCAACGTTTATCTTAAAGTTGCGCAAGTGTCTCTCGAGGCAATTTACCGTGATAATTTGATGTTGTTGACATCTTTCCCGCTGTATGTATGCAATTCCATCCCGCACTAATTATTCTTTCTCCTTTGAATTCGCTCGACCAAATTGATGCAAAAAACGTAAAAATGCTTCTAGAAAAACATTTAGCGTCCTCGAAGTAAAGCTACGACAGTCTCTGAAGAAAACCCGTGGACCAAGATAAATCTGATATTCGCGATTAAGAAGCAACACACCGTTAACATATTGCGCTTGAAGTTCAAATCAAATATCCGGCTTCGGCGTCACGATATAAGCTAATATACAATCAAAGTAAGCATTACTTTCACAGAATATTTTAATCTTTGGTTTTTTAGAGCCAGTACCTTGAGCCGAAACGAGCCTAAACACAGTAATATTTAAGAAATAGAAAACATGTACCGTGTTTGTATCGAGTTATACAAACACGAGTGGAAGTTTGGGAGAACGAGAAATGCTGTGGGAACACGAGCCGCAGGCGAGTGTTTCCACAGCTTTTTCGAGTTCTCTCAAACTTTCACGAGTGTTTGTATAACTCGATACAAACACGGAGCACATGTTTTCTATTTCTTTTAGACAACACCACGACGAGAAAAAGGAAAACAACTTGTAAACTTTGATTATCAAATGTAAATTATCTTTGCTCGCGCCATCACTACGTCAACAGCGCGCGCTAGTTCTGTGTCTCCATCGAGTTATACAAACAGGATTTTTAACCAATCAGCGCGCGTGCTTTCTTAGGACTGTTTTCTAAATAGATTTAGCCAAGGCCAAAACGGAGCTTAGTTTAGCTCTTGTATTTTACTCAATAACACCATTCTTGTCATGACTGCCAACTAGTTCTGATCTGATTTGACCTAATTTTGATTTGAAAGTTACCTCAGGAGCTAAAATCCCATTTTAGATCCCATTTGATGAAGAAACTAGGGTTTTCACCTTATCAGCAATGGACAATGAATAGTCACTTTTAGTGAGGGCTTTAAAATGTTGTCTTTTTGTGCTGGAGTCTTTGTTTCGCTTTGCCATCGTAAAATTCATGACAGTCCCAGCAACCAGCTTTATAGATCACTTTAGACCCCGATCTGTGAGCGGTTCAAGCGATCTCTGTAAGAAGAGTAATATTTCATACAGCATGTGCTTTGGAATTATTTGATCTTGAGATTGACGAAAGAGTAAAGGATGTATACATACGGTTTCAGACGTTTTGTGACTTGGTTACTAACCATGCCTGTTTTAAGTTCTTAGGAAGAAAATTGCAGAGTTTGTATATGTGATAGGACTACATGCTCTCCGATTTGGAAATAATTGAGTGAAAAAATCCCAAGGACTGTTAAATTGCAAGAGGCAAAAATTAATAACAAAGATCTGATAAAGTCATACGATTAATCAGAAAGCCTGATAAGAAATCAGTAAATCATTAGCCAGCAAATAAAGAGGGATTGGGTTGTCCGTTGAAAAATTATTGAATAAAGATATTTTCAAGTAAATTGTACCAAAATCTGACAAAATCTGTTCTCTTATTGATCATGAATTTTCTCATAACATTGTCAGAGCAGTTTTGGATCCACCCTAACGCGATAGCCATAGGAACCGCAGACTACTTTGACAATGTCATGTCAATAACAGCACAGACGCATAGAAAACTGACGTCATTTTTATTGCAATAACGAATTGTCCGCTTTCGGTCATTCATGCATCACATAAATTATAAATTGATATGTCTGTCCTCTTATTGACAATGAAAATTAGCCAATGAGCGCGAGAGAATACCTGCAGTTGCTTGTAGCCTCACCGAGTTTTCAGTTCGGAAGTGATTGTGTTGCTCTATCAGGAATCGGACTAAATGGTAACACGTCAGATCTTGTACTTGAGCTGCGTGTACCCGAAACGTTTGTTTCTTGAGGTTACACCCTGCTATAACGAAGAGCCCGTCTAAACGAACAACATTTGAAAGCCTGGCAGAATAACAGTAAAATATGTGGAAACAACCCCGCTATAATGAATGTATTTTGACGGTCCCAACGCAATATTTACCCCGCTATAACGGATATTTTGTCTCGTCGCCATCGCAGTCAGTAAAAACGACATGATGATACAAATGGTTGATAAGCCAAATACGACTCCTATTGGTTAAGATAGGGAAATTTTGACCTTCAGAGATTTGCTTTATTTAAATGTAGCTGTTTACGCACACGTCTGTAGACTGTTTTGTGTGGTGTGTATGCCATTATTCAGCTTGGTTACCTCGCTATAAACGCTATAACGAATGGTTTTGTTAACCAGATATCTCGATATAACGGGGTCCTCGCTATAACGAAGACCCCGCCATAACGAACATTTTTTCCGGTACCGTCACAATTCGTTATTATAGCGTTGTGCCACTGTAATGGGTTGCCGTGGGCGAACCGAGTCATATAATGGGAACGGGGCTGTCTTGGCTAAATTGCGCAATAGTTACCCAGAAGACATTGCGTGTGTGCTTTGTTTTCCTCGCGTCTTTCCAACTGTGGAAGAATATATTCTTGGTCGACCAGAAGACTGTTTAAGCTGCCAATTTTTGTAGTGGAAACTTCAGGTCGACTTAACAGCGAAACAATTGCATTCAAAACGAACTTATTTCAACTCTTGTCCAAAACCGTTGGTCGTTTGGAAGAGTTTATAGTGGAAAATTCTAGAGTAAAACCTTCCGTGTGACTTCAGTTAGCGCTTTTCATAGCAGGCTATTTTAGCTACACAGATGAATTCAGCAAATGTGGAATCGGAGAGGTATAGTAATTATTTTAATCCAATGCCTGATATAAGCAACGATACCCTCGCGAAGAAGAAACCTAAACCAGATAACATAATAAGAGCACTCATCAGTTGCATAAATTGAGATTTTAAATGTTTTCCCTTCAATGGAAGGTTGCATGGGAGAGAAGAAAGTGGCTCAAGCCAGGTACATCATAAACTAAAAATGGCTCAAGCCAGGTACATCATAAACTCTTAGAATTCTTCGTGTCAATATCAACATCAATGTTCCATTAATAGGCCCAATATATACATGCATCGTCACGAACACAGTTGTTTGGTGAGTATTATGATCTTTCATAGTGCAAGGAGGGATTACATGGTTATCATTCCCTCCTGAACCACTATTCTTAAACCATGAGTAAAATCCTAAATCCCATAATTCCCGCTAATAAAGATGCCTATTTATGTATCACACAAATCGAAGTTTCAACATAGTCTCCGGTGCGATTCCTGTATTTTACTGCGCGTGTCTCCGCCGTCTCCGCCATGATTAATCAACCCACGTGGAATCAGCGTGACTAGTAACACAAAATCGAGGCTAGCAATCAAATTCCATACACCCTATGAATGCTGATCAAATGCCCCCCTCCCGGGCAGAAAAAGGCGTCAAATGCTCAGGGGTATGCCCACCGTGGTGATGTTGAAGCTTTGATTTGACTGGCACATGTATATTAGCTACTGCATAGTGTACGATTTTTACAATTTTTTACCATCCAAACTAGATCTAATTTTCGTTTTTTGGCTTTAAACGTATTTAAAAATTCCGAATTCCTGACTTTCTTATCTAGTAGAAAAAAAAAATCAATTGCAAATAATTCAGACGGCACTACCAACAAGAATCTAACTTCGTAGAATACCCAAGTTGTTACTTACCACCTGATCCAACACAGGTTATTCTATCTTTTTAAAAGGCTATAAGAAATTCTTTCCACACGTTTTCAACTTGCAGTTCAATCAATTGAAGCTTAGTGTCAATTATCTGTGAACCACACGTTACAGAGGCAGCTCACTCTATGAACCCCACAAGCAACACAATTTGGCACTGAATTATGAGGGTTTATATTGGATTTTCTACAAGATATCCATGGAGGTAGTTGAAAGTGAAAATTCTAAATGAAAACGGCTTACCTTATTCCGTACGTGTGTTGTTTGCTCCTAGTAGGGTTATTTAGGCGACCTTTTTGAATCCCGGTTTTCCCTTTATAAAGAGAGGAGAAGGCAATACACTTTAGTCGGTACAGCCTGTCCAACAAAGTCAAAAATTTCAGGCTAAAATGTACCCACGACAATAAATCCACCGCAGAATCCAAGGGCAAAGGTTGATCAGTTTCATTTCAATGCTCTATTAAACAACACGATCGCAGCCCTGCTAGTGATAGCAGGTGGCTCTTCCTATCCCCAGTAAAACGATAAAGCGATGGAAGACATTCACGTCATCCTAAACCTTGATTTACATTGTTTTGAACCTTAGTCTATGTTAGAAAATTTAGGAGAGAATATTTTTGCCTGCAAGATCTCTATGCAAGCGATTTGCTTAAAACCAAACCTGAAAACAAATGAAATGTTTCTTTAGGTAGCTGATAGTGAGTTAGTAAAAAAAAAAAAAAATACCGGGTGCTTCTTTCACGAGGAAAACTTACAATATGCTGACGTATTTTATTATTTGAAAACCTATCATTTATTCATGTTTCTTTCTCCTAAGTCGTTTGCTCTCGATTCGTGAACTTAAAATTTAGAATTTATAGGGTCAAAGTTTTCTCAATCGAAGTTCTGACGCTCTTCCTTTGCTAGAATTACCACGGTCGCTCGAACAAAACATGCACACCACACTGAAGTAAAGATATTAGTTTGGTTGACGCTTAAATTCAAGATGAGTATTTAACAAAAAAAAAAAAGTTTGCATCATGCCTACGTTTCCTACTTAGATGTAACTGAACATTAAACTTCCTGTTTGTTTTAACAGCAATCGTTTCAAGGGTCTCACAATTTTCTTGCATAATTCTTTGCATTGGTTAGGCATTTGCTCCTTTTAAGACGAAAGCAATATTTTTTGGTCTCTATTTCATCTAAAATGCATGAATGCAAGCATGTACCTTTTTTTTTATATTGCCCCTTCCTTTAAGATAATGCGAGAGTTCTCAGTTGAGGGTCCCCAATAGGGGTCTTCAATCCCGCCATCCCGACCGGAATTTTCCCTGAATCCCGTAATTCCGCGATTTATACCGGCTAATCCCGATCCCAGTCATATTTTCTTACCTCAACAAAAACGATTCTTGAAGTTCCGTTCCAAATCCCCTCACAGCAGACCCAGCAGACCCAAGCACTGACTATTAGGTTCAATTAGCTCTATCTGCACTAAAACGTTGATCTTGTTCATTTGTTTATCATGACTAGTTTTAAACGAGTTGCGTCAGTCAATCAGTCATTTTTTTATGGTCTTTTATAGCTCGTTCCTTTTTTTTTCTTTTATTTGTTTTACTCTTTTGTTCGATAACGCCTGCCTTTCAGATCACTTCAATCCCTGAAAAACGTGTCCCTCGGAGATGATAGCGATCAAAGAAATGCATTAAGGATACATATCACGACGTGCGACGGTAAATTCACCGTTCACTACACATATGGCAAGTCAATCGCAGCTCAGAAGACAGTTTGCTCATTCACAATTTTAAGCCATGGCAACGATCATCTGGAAATATATTCTATAAAACTGAGTACAATTGTGCGTAACAGATAACGAAAGAAATATTCTTTTCGACCCCAGTTTAACCAGTGCTGCATGTTCCGGCTCAAAATGCCCGAATCACCAAATCGTAACCAACGCGTACTATAAGAGTCTGTATGGATTGAAATTTCGAACGAAAACTATTTCTGTTTTCCTTTGAAAACGTACCATAAAGTTCGAAACCTCTCTAAGTGGTGTCCTTTTTTATGCCGCCAAAACACTTCTGTAAGCCATTTGAGCGATTTTGACGCGTATAAAGAGTACGCGTCACTGTATTGTAGCTTTCAAAGGAAAAACAGAGATAGTTTGAATTTTAAATCCATACAAACTCTTATAGTACGCTTTGGTCACCTATGGCTAAATAATTGCGAAATTTTTAATCGATGATTGCTATCATCTAGGAGCTTCTTCAGCAATTCGCTGTAATTAAACTATAATTCTGCTATTGAAGCGAACAGTTCTTCCGAAACGTGAAACCGTTCCAAGTAAAAAAGTTGCCTCCCGATCCAACGACGGAATTCCACCATCATCATCGTCGGCCTCGTCGTTATTAGTAGAAAATGACTCGTCATCCAAATCTTCACTACTGCTTGAATCGTACTTCAGTACGACGTTTCTCCGTTGTTCCCCGGAGCGTTCAAGGATAGAGGTAGGAAGGCAGGTTCCGGCTCTTGCCATTGTTGTCTCTTGTCTGACAGAGCGCTGACGCACTGCAGCACCAAACGTTTGTGCCCAGTCCCCCATAACTTGTACGCACTGTGGTGTCATTGGTACAGCTGGCAAGGGTGGTATAACAGGCTACGCTTGATTACCAACCGCTGTCCTGGAAAGGAGCTCGCGCTCCTACCCTTGACCAGAGACGGGAGAGCGACGGAAATCGAGCCTAATAACTGGGATGGCCGACAGAAACATGGCACGTTCGGGCACAGGATACCAAGACACCACTTGCAAGTCACACCACTCCTTATTTTTCGCGCGAAACGCAAATGAAAACCCTTCAAGCGAGAAAAGTCAACAGAGAACACAAATGTGTTTTAAAGAGGCTCCGTGACGGTATTTTAAGTTGTTTTGACCCTCGACAACATTACCGTAAAGTTGAACCGCGAAATTTGAATATAATACTTTACAACGATGGAAAAACACCAAAGAGATGATAACAAAATACAGAAGCCCATGACCCGGGGCCTCCATATCTACTTTACCCTTGAGTCAAGCCTTTCCCGTATCTTGTTATTTTTAGAACTGTCATATCTACAGGGTTTCTTAATTTCCCGCGAAAACTATACTGTTTCCTTTGACGTTCGCGTCACAGAGAAAAAAAAATGGCGGCCTTAGGGGAAGACTAGTCTCCGTCTGTTCACCCATTTTCCTTTTCGTTTTTGACCCCTGTTCCAATCTTACAGCCGAGAAAAGCTGGGTTCTAAGTTAATAAATGTAATAAGCAACTCGAAAGAGATGGAATTCATGCATGTTAAAGTGCTACTACGATCGAATTCTAAATACCTTTCATTTTCGCTTGATTGGTAGTTAACGACCTA
>CM042755.1:13993901-14031401 GCA_022496165.2 Catalaphyllia jardinei
TATTACTATTATTTTAGAATCGATCCGTACGGGAACGAAAGAGACGAAATGACTTGGGGAGCCACAATTAACCACTCCAAGCACCATGCGAACTTGCGACCAGTTGTTATGGACAGAAACTCCCAGGTTCCACGTGTCTTCTTCGTGGCTCTTAAAGATATCCCTCAGCTCACCGAATTTCTCTGGGATTACAAAGACCCACACTGGGAGTTCGAAGAAAATAGTCAGACCCTGCAATAGTTAACAACAGTACTATTCAGCTCAGTGTCGGTGGCTAGCGGTGGATATTAACCGTGCCGCGAAGCGGCGAGATAAATATCCACCGCTAGCCACCGACACTGAGGTGAATAGTTGTTTTAGTATATACTAGAACAGTGAGATAATATACGCCACAAAAAAATTGATGTGGATGATTTCTTGACTTGTCGCGGACGCAAACCAGGACGCCATTTTTCCTCGAGTTGCTCGCAGGGAAATAGCAAAGGTTCAAAGTTTGACTAGTCAATCAGAGCGCGCCTTCAACGCTGTCCACTGTTTTAGTATATACTAAGGCTGGTTATCCTCTGTCTCTATTGTCACACATTTTAAGAACGCGTATGGCTTAGTGTTTCTGAGTTCTATGTTTCCTCCGCCCATCGAAGCTGATGCGAGTTTCGATGGCTGACAACAGTTCCAGCCTCAGTCCCACACTTATAAATGTGCTTTGAGAGATCAATTTTACCACTCTTTATAAGATGATGGTGCAATTATGGCATCACATGAATACCAATTATTGCTAAGCGAGTTGTGGTTAGTGTTTTTTACATAACAGGCTACCATATAAACAATGGGAGCTACTAATTTTAGCATGAACTGCTTTAAACTCAAAACCAAAGTCAGCAACTTTGCAATCGGGGATTTAGTAAACTTCGAGAAAAACGTCATGGCGTCTTAATCGGCTAAATATCCTTATCGAAATTTCATTGTAATAAATGCTGGTCACTCAGCCCATTCTCGGTTCTACGTCTTCAAAGCCAAAAGTAGCTGTGTTTTTAATAAATCCAAGTGTTGTTGACCCGTGAAAGTACAACTGTTGGAAAGTCTTTAAAACTGTTGCCAGCCACATGGCCTTAAATTGTCATCAATACACTATAGTATCCGCCACGTGACAAATGTCTAGCGAATCAAGCATAGAAAAATGGGGATCAATAATATAAGTATTTTGCCATACTTGTTTGAAACAGATTTCTGGCTACAAGCAAACCTATGGTTAATTTAGCTAAGAATATTTCTTTATGATTGTAATGAGTAAAAATATGTTGCCATTTAAACAGGAAAAATTTTACTGTTCCAAGAAGCTCAGTACAGTTCTGAGAGAAAGAGAAAAAACAAATAACGATTCTGTTTCCGACAAAAATGTTCCCGGTTGGGAGGGCGGCTCTTGACAAATGATTGCCGTAGCTATTATGGTAAAATAGGGTCTCTCAGTTGTCACAGACCGCTTGTTATCTGTTGGGATTACCGAAATGTTTCATTAATTGTTGGGTCAGAATTTTCATACAGTGTAATCATAGGTGATTTCCACTCCTTTGGAAAAAGATATCAATTCAATTCAACTCAATTTAGTTACGTTAGTAGTTTGCGTCGGTAGCATTAGTTTTATTTCGAGGTTATGAAGAAATTCCGTAAGGGTTCAGAACGTCGCTTTTCTACCAATGGCACACTTCATAAATTCATATCATGTCATAAAAGAAGGGTAATTAAGTAAATTAATCGATTTACCCTAATCGATTCATTACTGAGCGAACGAAGTCAGTCGTGTGTCCTATCAAGGATTGCGACAACAACGGAACTAAAATTGCTAAATGCTTTAATTTAATAACTACCAAAATAACAATTGGAGAAATAAAATAGTTACATTTTATATTTCTCGGCTTGCTTCTCTTATGATGACTTGGGGTGGACTCTCTTATAATGTATTACAATACTTAACCACTGCACTAATCACATTTTCTAACTTTTTCAGCACCGCCGTATATGACATTGACGCCGATGTTCAGTTTTATCCTCAATCGATGGTGTCACTAACACCTCGAATTGCATATAGTGAGATTGTATTTAAATGGAAACAAACTTTGGCTTTGTCCGTAGTCATCGTTTAAAGTGAGGCCCTATAACAGTCTCTTGCCTTTGAAAGAAAATAGACCGCTGTATACGATGTCGCTAGAAGGTCTTATGACGAATTCGGGATGAAGCAGTTGCAAGTTCCCCTTGTTAATGTTTTCAGTTTTGAATAGCTTTTTTTCCACTTTAGCTGCTGTCATTCTCTTCCTCAATCAATGGCAGAGATTGATAAAATCGAACTGCACTTTTAGATAGGTACTTCTGTGCTATTTGAACACAGTCGCGTTTAACATCACCTTTTACTGGGCGCCTTTCCTGTCGCACAGGAGAGAGATATTCAGGTCTTAGTTCAGCGCCTTGTTTCTTCTTTATAAAGGAAACATTTCGTGGTGGTTGTTTAGCATCCATTTTAGATCTCATGAACACAGTTTCAGGATGATGAACGAGTTGAAGTTGACCACGGTCGTCAATGCTTTCTCCATATCCGAAATTGAGCCAAGCGACGTCTCTAACTTCGAATTTTTCCTTGTTTAAGTCTTCGTTTCGGCTGACATACTGTATGCGGAGAAATGATTTATAGTCTTTAATCATATCTTGTGTGACCCAGTGAACTGATAGGTTTGACAGGTTGCTATTTTTTTAAAATGCTTGCCCATTTCTTTGGGACGTCAACAACCTCTTGGGTCTGGAAGAGCCTTTGTATTGTTCAAAATCGTCTATCACAAACAGAGTAGGTGTGTCCCTCAAGCAAGAACTTTAAATCGGCTCTTAAGAATTGCTGCTTTCTTATTAAGTGATCAAGGTAGAAAAATAAGTAGCATTCTTTGAATTGTCCTGGCGCATTGTCACACCATATAATAATATGGTCATGCTTTCCCAGTTCATGTTCGAGAACATTGAGTAAGTAATCCAAAAGCGATATTACCTCATTTGGTCCCGTGGTACCGGTGGGTTCGTCGTAGAGAAAACCATGAATAGTTCCATTGTTTGCGCAGTAAATAACCATCTGATGTGTTCTCAGTTTCTGTTTGTAATATGAATCTTGCGCACTGACTTTCGGTGTTTTGAGTGACTTGTCAAAATCCATTTGTAAGGTCAACGTCTTTGGGAATATCTGTGCACGTGCTTCCATCTTCCACTAAACAAACGATTACGGCTCCTCCGTTTCTAACGGTTCACTGGCAAGCACTTCGCAGTCCTCCGTTTTTAAAGATACGGATAGGGTCTGTCAGGAAAACGCGAGAATCTTCCGTGTTCGCAACAGACGTCAAAGTTAATCGTATACGTGCAAAGACCACCACAATCATGATTACACAGTTAGTGGTTTTCACTTCTTTCTGGAACATTTCCGTGATAGTAATTCGTTGTCGAGAAGATCATCATCCAAGTACCATGACAAGTCTTACAGCGTCCCCGGAGTGCTGCGAGAAAAGACGTGACAAATGATGGATACTGATATAGATGGATTTAGAGAATCAACGTCGTTACGTGATTCTTGAATGTTCTAGCGATAGCTGGAAGGACGGGGAAGAATCTGGGACGGTTAATGGTCATTTCGTTGTTTCATGATTTATTTATGGCCAAAAATGCGTTTTATGGGACAACAGATATACACTTGAAATTCTTGTTCAAGTGTGATTGTTTTCTCACATCTTTATATAACCATAATACTACACAGAGCATTGTGTAATTTCTGTGCGATTCTTCTATTTCGCGCGCGGCTGTATTCCTGTATTTTACAGTTTAACACGACTTTAAAAGTAAGGTTAACAATGTTAACTTCCTTTGTTGGGGATATGAGACAATTTGAAAAACAATCAGGGAATAATTGTACGCGTAAACAGCTCGGCCGGTTTCTGACGTTTGGTTTAATTAGTAGTTCTCTTAGCACCCAGGAGCGGAAATTAGAAGACTTCAGATCTGTTAACAAGTACAATTAATCCCTAATTGTTTCGAGAAAAAAGTTCGACTCAACACAAGTTTCTATCTGATAAAAAAATAAACTAGCGTCTTTTCGTTACAGAGGGTCGCTAAAATGAAGTCAGGTTGTAATTATTGTGTGGGACGCCGGCCATCTCCAGAAACCCCAAAACGTAATCTGAGAACAATTACATGGTAGCTTCTCATGACGGAAAGTAACGCTCTGGTTTGACTTCAAGACATAAAGGTTATAAACCACCTTAAAAATTCAGTCCTTGACGACAAATTACAATAATAATTATTATTCTCACTGGTAAAATTTAGCTTGAAAACCAATTTTGGGGCAACTAACCCGAAACCGTTAAGAAGCGTGCGAAATGTATGGATAGAAACTAACCCATCAGCAAATTCTAAAGTCCCAGGATAGGTTCGCAATATTTCTCACTTTGTTAGATTTATTTGTTAATAGCTGTTGTTCGTATATTCAATGTCATTGTTTTATCGGAGAAAAAAAATCGCTATCCTTTATTCTTAAAGTAACCTTGTGATTATTATTTTGTTAACTCTCGGCTTTTTAGAGTGGCTTGGTTCGAGTTTTCGCACTGTAAATACCGATATTCTAGTTTTCTTAATTGTTCCCTAAACCGGCAAATTTTGGCCTAAATTCTTCGCAAAACAATTTCTTTCTCTCAGAAACAAGGTCCCAAGTTCTACCAATCAAATGCGACCGAAACAATTAAATCGAAATTGTTCAGCTATCGGAAATTGTGGAATAACGTGATCTGCTACCATCCAGTCAGAGACGAGTATTTACGGTAGCAGTATTATTAGAAAAAAAAAATTCTTTATAAATTCGAGTACAGATACGAGCAAGCCAGCGAAGATTGTCATACGAAAAAATCTTTTATTTTATTTTTATCATCTCCTGGGCGTATCCAAAGCCTACAAACACGGTAGTAGCATTGACAACGGTCAATGATACTAATATCATATCACTAACATTCTGACTAATTCCCAGTGCTAACATTCACTATATATGCATTATTTAAGACTCTATATGCAAAAGAAAAACACAAACACCAAAACACCAAAAACCTTTCTTTCCCTTTAAACTAACAGAACTTTTATTTCAACAATGGTATATTAATAGAGTTTACAAAAGTCAACATTAAAAAAAGAACGTTTGACTTTCAGATCTTTGTCAACAGTCACCACTCACCCCATTTAAACCTAATACAGTGCTTTCAAGAACATTTGCCCACGGTGGGCATCTTTTAAATAAAATCAATCAATCAAGCAATCAATCACTCACAATCTTTATAGCGCCCTGTCCAAAAGCTCTAAGGTGCTTTACGATCACGATCAAGGTAAAAATTCAAAAATCTTATTTAAAGTAACGCTCAAAAAGATAAGTTTTTAGACTACGATTAAAAGTGTTAAGATCTACACTACAATTTTCGGTCTCAGGAATGTCATTCCACAGCTTAAGTGTCGAAATAGAGAATGCGTGATCGCAATAGGAATTTAACTTAGAACGAAAAATCACCGCCAAAACCAGGGAAAAACCTGGCAAGCATCTTCTTGCGAATATGGTCAGATATCAAGTCCTCTCAACTCCCATTTGCCCTCAAAAATTATCAAGTCCAAATAGGCCAAAGGAAGCCAAATTGTCTCAAAAGCAACCTAAACATGCACTTAACCTCACAACTGGTCCTCTCGGTACCCTCCCAACTCCCATTTGCCCTGAAAATCTGACCATATTCGCAAAAACATGGGGGTTCAAATCCCGCTCAGGGCGAATTTTCTTTCAAACATTTATTCAGTCAATATGATTTTTATATCGTCGAGTTTGGAGATAGTTTCTGGCGAGAAAACAACGCTTGCCTGGCGAGCGATTTTAATTCTTTAGCAGAATTGTTAGTAGAATCTGATCTTTTTTCTAGAAACACACCTATGACTATGGAAAATTCTTTTCCCATGGCAACTCACTCTTTTCCAAGACCCACCCTCTTGATTTCAATATGTTGGTGATTTTCAGCATGAAAATGTTAAACAAGGCCACAAAGTCGAGCTATTGTCGTGCTGGATCATGCATATGAACTGCTGTTAGCAAATATCAAAAATGGAATGCCAAAGGTGGCCAGAAAAGCTTTTAATATGGGGGAGGCCAGGAACCCAGTATGTTGCAATGGTAAGAGAACTGTTAAGCTCATATTGTGGAGCACATTTAGTGGAATCTTGCTGCAAAGAATCAAACATTTCTGATTTAAACTGGCTGAGAGATCTCTTTTCATCATACTGGAACAAACTCTGGTTGAGTATGTGACGTCATCGCTTGACTAATTTGCATATTTTAAAAACTTGAATATCTCTGGAACGAAAAGAGATATTTGAAAAAGTAAACAGAATTTTAGTTCTCGTGCAGTCTACTTGTTTATGTTTTAAAATGGTTTAAATAGGAAAGGTGCGGTTTTTGTCAAAGTACCACTTTAACGGCAAAGTGCCTGTCGTTCTACACACAGTGATGAGTTAGCAGGTTTTTGTGCCCAGTATACGATATACCACGTGAAAAAAGCACCAAAGAGTCTGCAGGTGACAGGAATCCAAATAGAAGGTAATTTTCAGTGCTCACTATAATTCTTTTTAACATTCTCTACACAACGGCGAATCTTGGTTTGACACCGTACTAATTGAGAAGTCACGGGCTGTCAAATGTTGCCACTTTAATTAAATACTCGTTTTGAAGAATGGGGGGGGGGAGGAGGGAGTCACCCTCCAAAAGCTGTAGCAATTATTTTTTTGCAACTTCAGAACTACACGACTTAATTTCCTTGTGCTATTCGCCAATCAGAGTGCACGCCGCTTTAAAAATTACGTTATAAAATTAATTAAGGCACAGTTTTCTTTGTTTTCTTACGTCACGACCTGACCGATATCAACCAAACTCGATCGTTGATTAAAAGTGCTCACTTTATTTAAAACTATTAATATTGTGGAAAAATAAATAGCTTGAATATGCCCAGGTTTAATAGCAAGTTAGTTTCTCGTATGACGACCACTTTGCATGCTTCATCGCTGACCAGTCATTTCCCCTTACCCAGATTTTGCCGATTTTATCTTCAAGTTTGCTTCTGACTTTCTTGGGTAGGCGACTTGAATGACCACAGTCCCTGGTTCTTTTTGCAGAAAGAGCACATCGTACTCGAAGACAAGCTAGCACGGGCCTGAACGGCACTGAACTATGCGTTGGTGGCATGGACCTGTATTAGGCGCGTGTCATATGAAGGTTACGAGAAGTCACATGACCCAGGCTGCAGTGTCGTACACGGCTATGGCCTTATCAGTGTGTGTCACGAATACATTTGCAACATCATCAGTACGGATCAATATTATATTAATCATAGTCGTCGTAATCATTATATGTCTGGGTCAGACGATGGGTCTGGTGCCAATCCCAACACCTTCCATACGGATACACCCGACCCGAATTAATTGACTTGGATATGAGAACATTGACATCTTAGTGCGATTGTAAAAAAAGTCTTTTTTGTCATTAAAACTGTTTATCTCAGAAAACACAGTGTCTATGTTTTCTTAGTGCATTATGACGTCATCTTCGGTTCCCCTGGCCTTGTTTTTAACCGACAAAAAAAATCGAACCCTGAACTCCAAAAAACAGAGCGCGGCCACTTAAGTCACGTGGTCCAAATCCGGCTCTCAGACTGGTCGAGTGCCTTGTCAGGTGAGAAAACCTTGCAATCTGATTGTGGCTACCATTTTAATTCCATATTGTTATTTTCATTTTCGGTTTGTTTCTTTACGTAATATCACGAGACATCTCACGTGCTTTAGATTTGCAAGTCGTTTTGGGAGCATTATTGAAGTTCTGGGTCGTTTATTTTCCCAGTCAGTCGAAACAGTTCTTTAACGTGCTTAAATCACGTTCGTTTTCATTAAAATGACCCACTAAAGTTACAATTAAAGAACGGTCAGTAATCGAATCTGGATCGCTTCGCTTGTAGAAATTCCAGTGTTCTTTTCCTCAGGAAGGAAAGCCTTGTAATTGTTTGCCGATCGACAAGTTTGGAATGTCGTGCTGTTTTCCTCAGGGAGGAAAGTCTTCTGTTTGAATCGTTTGTCGCCTCTCGACGAGTTTGGAACCTCGCGCCGTTTTCCTCAGGGAGGAAAGACTTTTGTTTATCACCACTCAACTGGATGTCTTGTTTGACTTCTAGCCGTTCGACGAATTTGATACGTCGTGCTGTTTTCTCAAGGGGAAATCTTTTTTTTATTATTTGTACTGTTTATCGTCGATCGACGAATTTGGAACGTCGTGCTGTTTTCCTCGGAAAGGAAAGAATTTGTTTGTCAATCGTCGCTTAACTAAACGTGTTGTTTAATGTTGCTTTTACAGGGAGAAAATTCGTGTATTTGTGCTATTCTCATCGCTCGATGGGTTTGGGCCGTTGTGTTTAATATTCTCATGCCGCCATACAAGTTTAGAGCGGCTTGAAGGGAATACAGCCATGTTTAAATCTCGAGCCGGATACATTGGCGCTCTAAGAAAGCTGCAAGGAAACATGGAAGAGCTTATGGAAAACTGTGGGACTTTGGAGGACTTGATCAGTCTAAGAGTAAATCGTGTGACGAAGTTTGGCGGAAATTCGTAAGCACACATGAAGAGTACATTGCATGTCTTGAATTACTTTGTTATTAGGAAGTGTAGGTTACAAAACGTTCTTTGAGTACCTGTTAAGTTTTCCCGTCTCTAGCCCGCGCGGGATTGGTATAAGCATTACGTCATTTATATGTTGTTGAAATATTATGGTCTGTACCATGTGCTCGCTCAAAAGGATTCTTTAGGTGAAAGTTGTTATCGAGCTCTCTTCGCTTTCACATTGCTTCAAGTTTTTCACGTTTCCTTCGAGCCTTCAAATCCTGTAAGTATGTTGTCGCTAAGTGCTTTATTTTCCTTCATTTTATTTACGCTCGTTTTGTTTTCGTAGTATAACCAGATCCTTGACAGTAGTGACCTTGTAATCTTTGGACGGAACTTGCAATAAACTTATACGAGCATTCAAGTCCACATCTGCGTTAGAAGGATTCGCTGGTTTCGCTGGTTGTCGTCTTGGATTTCGTCGATTGTGCAATGGAATTATCCGTTCTTTGATTGAATTTGTGTCATCAATAATTGTTTCTTCGCTTGTGGGCCGATTGTGAATTGTGGAGCAAGATGGACTTACGTGGGTTGAAAACCAAAACTACCGACGTCGATGGGGCTGTTGACGAGAGAATTCTTCGCTTAAAGCGTAGCAAGTCCGGTTCTAAGGCGGCCGTCACCAGAAGACAGCGCGAATTATTTGAGCTAATGAAGAACTCTGACAATGTTGACCAGGTTAGAGCAAAGTTTCTTGATTTAGAATTAGCTATGAGAAATTTTAACGAAGCACATGATAAGTATCACGTCGAGTTGACTGATGAAAGTGCCATTCGGGACTCGATTGAGTACTTTAAATCAGTGAAGCGTATGGGAACTGCGGTGTTTCAGGCGTTTGATTCCTGGTTACAATCAGCTCAGTTTAAGCTCCAAGATGAATTAGATCTTGCCATCAGTCTTCATCCGGAAGATTCTATCAGTAATATTGGTTCTACCAAATCAAAGTCTGCTACAAGTTCTAGAAGGCGTAAGTCTAAATCTAGCGCTAGTTCCAGTCTCTCACAGTCAAGCACCGCCTCGAGTGCAAGGCTGAGAGCGTCTGCTAAGAAAGCTGCCTTGTCAGTGGAAGCAGCTGCATTGAAGACACGGCAGAACATTCAGTTAGAAGAACTGTTGTTAAAGCAGAAGAAAGAGAATTTCGAGCTGGAAACTGAATTAGCAAAGGCTAAGGCAGAAGAAAAGGTGTACAGTTATTGTGAGGAGAAATGTCCGTCAACACCGTCAAGTCAATTACTGACTTCACATGAAACCAAGAAGGAGAGCACTGTGGATATCCCTGAATGTCAAGAAAGTCAGACACTGACACTAGCAGGTCAATTTTCAACTTCCACTCCAGGTCAAGTCGAAGAGAAGGAAACTATAGAAGTTCCAGTTCATCAGACAGAGGAAAATCAAGAGGTTAAATGTAGTCCACTAAACCCAGACGCCCCTGCATGGAAAGGTTACAAATGCTCCCCCTCTGCGATTAATGGTGAAAGTATTGAAGGTGGATTACTGGAACAACACATAGATCTAAGTGACAAGAATGTCAGTCACATGATTGAAGTCCAGAAGATGCAGCAACAACAAAATCATCAGCTTCAGGAATTACTGAAACAGCACCAGCTTCAAACATTAGCCATGACATTGCCACAGCCAGAAATCTCTGTGTTTTCAGGTGATCCTGTTGAGTACTCTGACTTTGTACGAGCCTTTGAAAATTTAATAGAGTCAAAGACAAGCAGTCCAAATTCACGTTTGTACTATCTCGTTCAATATACGTCTGGAGAAGTGAAGGAGTTAATGCAAAGCTGTTTATCTATGGATCCCATAGAAGGTTACAAGACTGCAAGAGCACTCCTTAAGGATAGGTATGGTCAAAGCTACAAAATAGCAACTGCTCTCATTGACCGAGTAACGAAAACTCCTCAGATTAAGTCAGATGATGGTCCTGCTTTGCAAAGGTTCTCTGTTCTACTTACAAGTTGTAAGAATTCCCTTAAGGAAATTGGATACCTGAACAAAACCGAAAACCCTGACACTCTCCAAAGGATCATTGGAAGGTTGCCACTTTGGCTAAGACAGAGATGGAGAGAAAAGGCTGATTCCATCACCGAGGACCTGAAAAGAGAAGTCACTATCGAAGATATTGCAGAATTTGTTGAAGCAAAGGCCAGAGTCGCTAACCATCCAGTATTTGGGAACATCCATTCGAATGATGACAAGAACAATGCTGTGGGCACTGGTTCCAAAAGAAGACACAGAATGCCATCAAAGGAACACAAAGGTACTGCTTTCATGACACAAGGAACTACCCCGGAAAGTACTACTGACCCACCTAAGGACAACACTGAACATGTGCCGAACAAGTCAAATGTCAAGTGCCCGTTGTGTAAAGAGAGTCATTGGCTGTCACGCTGTCAGTTATTCAGAGGAAAGTCAGTTGATGAGCGAATTAGTTTTGTGCGTAGTAAGGGACTGTGCGATAATTGTCTTGTTGCGGGACACATGGCAATGTCGTGCCCCAAGCAGAGCTTCTGCCAGATTGTTGGATGTAAGATAGGTCATCGAAAACATTCTACATTCTTGCACCCAAAGAATGCCAAACCAGTCAAAACAGAACCTCCATCAGTACCTGAGACCCAGTCAAGCAACACGGAGAATGAGAACCAAAATGGCCAATCACGAAGCTGTTTCACCGAAGTGGTTGCATGTGAAGGAATGTGTAGTGCGACTGGGGCCGGAGCATCAGCAACAGGACTTGCCATAGTTCCAGTTAATGTCGGAGCTAAGGGAAAGGAGAAGATGTTTCAAACCTATGCGTTTCTGGATCCAGGGTCGAACACTACATTTTGCACTGACAAGTTGATAGAACGTGTGGGTGCAACAGGTAGAAAAGCGATGCTGTCTTTAACTACCATGGATAGTGATAATGTTAAGAGTGAAAGTCTGGTGGTCAATTTGGAAGTTTCTGATCTGCAAGGACGTAATGTCGTTGAACTGTCAAATGTTTTCTCACGAGCCAAGCTCCCAGTCACCGTTGATGATATCCCAGTTCAAAGTGATGTGGAAAGGTGGTTTTATCTGAAAGATATCAACTTATCTTGCATCGATGCCGACATTGAATTGCTCATAGGCAGTGACGCGCCCAAACTTCTTGAACCTCATGAAGTGCAGAGAAGTGAAGATGGTGGTCCATATGCTGTGCGAACACTGCTAGGATGGACCATCAGTGGCCCACTTGGTAGGCCAAGTAAGTCAGGCCGTACTACGAACCGTATCCAGTCTCATGCTGTCTTGGACCAGCAGTTTGCGCGTTTCTGTGAAATGGAATTTAATGATTAACAGTTCAGCATTGAGAAAGGATTGTCACAAGATGATAAGAGAGCCCTTGCCATAATGGAGGAGTCTGCTGAGCTTCGTGGTGGTCATTACGAAATTGCGCTTCCCTGGAAGGTCTTCCCTCCAGATCTGTCAAACAACAAGATAGTCGCTGAACGTCGCCTTGGGTTGCTGAAGAAGAGGTTGCTGAAGGATCCGGAGCTACACCGGAAGTATTCTTTATTTATGGATGACTTGTTTGACAAAGGGCATGCACAGAAAGTTCCTGAAGATCAGCGAGAGGGTTTACCCGCATGGTATCTGCCTCATCACCCTGTCGTTCATCCACAAAAGGCCGATAAGGTCAGGGTGGTCTTTGACTGTGCTGCAAAGTTCCAGAATGTCTCGCTCAATCAACAGATTTTGCAGGGACCCGATTTAACCAACTCACTCACTGGAGTCCTAAAAAGATTTAGAGAACAGCCCATAGCCATTATGGCTGACATTGAGAAGATGTTTTACCAAGTACGCGTACCAACAGAGGATAGCAGATATCTACGCTTCCTGTGGTGGCCGAGTGGTGACATGGACAAAGAATCAGAAGAATTTCAGATGCTAGTTCACCTTTTTGGAGGTGTTTCATCCCCCAGTTGTGCAAATTATGCAATGCAGAAAACTGCTGATGACAATGCGGAACAGTTTGACGAAGACACCATTCAGAAAGTGAGAAGAAATTTCTATGTAGATGACTGTTTGACGTCTGTAGAAGATAACCAACAAGCAAGTCGACTGGTCAATCAGCTACGTCAGTTGCTAGCCAAGAGAAGTTTCCGTTTAACGAAATGGATTTCAAATGCCTATGACGTTATCCAGTCAGTCCCAGTATCTGAGAGAGCCGGATCCGTCAAAGAACTAGATTTCGAGAACTTGCCTGTTGAGCGTGCCCTCGGCATTCAGTGGGATGTCCAGTCAGATACCTTCCGTTTCATGATTGTTGTGAAGGACCGACCCCCAACGAGGAGGGGTATTCTTTCTGTCAGAAGCTCAATTTATGACCCTCTGGGGTTTGTCGCCCCATTGATTCTGCCTGCGAAAGCAATTCTGCGTGATCTGTGTCGAAAAGGATTGGATTGGGATGATAGAATTCCCCTTGAAGATTTAGAGCGTTGGCAAGATTGGTTGCAGGAACTTCCTAAACTTGAACAGTTGGCCGTCGAGCGTTGTTTAAAGCCCAAGAACTTTGGCTGCGTAGTGTCTAGCCAACTTCACAATTTCTCAGATGCATCAGGTGAAGGATATGGTGCTGTTACTTACCTTCGAGTCGTCAATAAAGCTAGAAATGTTCATTGTGCCTTTTTGATGGGGAAGTCGAGGCAAACACCCCAGAAGACGGTTACTATTCCTCGTCTAGAGCTTTCAGCTGCTGTGGTTGCCACCAGATTGAACAGGATGATGCAACATGAGTTGGATGTAGTAGTAAATGAAGAGTTTTTTTGGTCCGATAGCACGTGCGTGTTGAGCTATATTGCGAACAAAGAGAAGAGATTTCAGACGTTCGTCGCGAACAGAATTACAGCAATCCATGACGGATCACGACTAGATCAGTGGAACTATGTTGACACAGGTTCTAACCCAGCTGACGATGCATCGAGAGGACTTTCAGCCCAAGAGCTCATCCATAAAAACCGCTGGACTAATGGCCCTCCCTTTTTGTGGGAAGCAGAGGACCGCTGGCCGGAGCAACCTGAAATTTCTGTGGAAATAATGGGTTGGGTGGGTGAGTGAGATCAAATATGGACTGATAGCGGCAGCTAGAGGAGCCATTACAAGCTGACGTCCCATCTCACCCAATTGGTCCTGAAAAGCCCAGAAGAGAGTGGACAAATAAAATAACATACATACATACATACTGACTAAATTTAAAAAAAAAAATATCACAGTGCAAGAATGGTAGGAAATATTAATGACCAGAAATTATATTTAACAATTATTCGCCGAAGGCGAAGTGCATATTGGCCGTCGATAAAACATGGAACATTCCGGAACATCCCGGAACATGCAATAATTATCATAATTAACAGAAGAATTAAATGAAACAAAAATAAACTGAAAATGTGTGCAATGAGGCCCCGTCCACAGGAAGACGATTGTAAACGCAAACGCTAGTAAACGCATATTTTTATCTCCGTCCACACGAAAACGATCATCGTTTTCGTTTTCAGCGATTCTTGCGAACAGAGATGTTCAACCGTTTTCATTAATTATTTATTTCTGTAAGTTATACTTTTGTGTTTACGTATAAGTCGAGAACAGCAAATTTTATTGTGTTGAATTTGAACGTTTCTAACCAGCCCCGAGTTTTGTTCGACAGCGAGTTGCTAATTTTAGAACCGTGGGAGCTACAATTTTAACCCGCGACTTTCCATATATTTGTCTATATTTTCAACATTACTGTACTTACTGAAATACTTGTTTTTTTACCAATTAAATAAAGGTGGTTTGTGTTCTGCAAGAAAATAACTGATCTATGCTTGAGGTCTATGAAATTAAGAAAACACTATTCTATAGATTTTAATCGTAAATGGGTTATTTCCTCGATTTACAGTCAGCGCTTACCGAAACAGCAACATGAACAAAACTGAGCAGCGCTCACCAAAACAACAGCCAATGAATAAAACTAAGTTAAATCCACCTGATACTCAACATCAATTTCTATGTATAAATTGAACCTGCGTTCAACACTGGTTATTAAACTATACAGTGTTGAAGAAATGAACAAACACACAAATTTATATTAAAGGAAAAGCTGTCATTTGACCAGTCCAACAAGTCTTTACACTCTATTAAAGTATCCGACTTGATTACCGGAGGTGAATTTTTCGCCTGCTGGCCTCATCATCTTTTTCCAATTCTTTTTCTCTTCTGCTAAGCGTTCTTGCACAGCACGGCCTATTGTAGAAATCGAAGCTGTTGCCGTGGACCTGAGCTGCGCATCGATATTTTCTTTAGCGCCCTTGTAAGTTCTTGAAGGTCTACATTTTATCAGCAGCTGGACCAAGTCTAGTTCTGGATCTGCCAGCCTTTTCGGTTGACCTCTAGCTGCATGGAGCTGGAGACTTTCTTCCGTTTGACAAAAGGTCTTCCACACGTTTGAAACTTGAACACCGCTTACTTTTTATTTTGATTCTATCGCTCTAAAACTTCCTGGGTAGTATTCTTTTGAAACATTTCTGCCTCCGCTTAAAATATCATCAATAATCAGTGACCCCAGATCCTTTCAATGGATTTCCCACGGTGGAAAGTTCTTCGGTACGCAATCATCTGAATCATTTCGAAGCAAAGTTGTTTTGCCTGCGGAAAGAAACACGTCACCTGACCAATCCGAGCCTCCAAATAGTCACGTGAGCAAGCCCAAAATTTAATTTTACACATTTCTTCTCATAATTATCATAATTATACCAAGTTCCGGGATGTTCCGGAATGTTCCGGAATGTTCGGATTTTATCGACGGCCGTGATTATTTAGTAAATAAACCCCAGCAGGCGGCTGGTATGTTGGCTGATAATGAACATTTCGCCGAGAAGCGAAGCTTCGAGGTCAAATGTGAAATTTTGAGGACAATCTCTCAGCAAAGGACATTATCAGCCGACATACCAGCAAGCCAGAAAGGGGTTTATTTATTCCATAACCCTCCAATTAATTTTCATTTCGCAATAAAACCACGTAAAAAATGGTAAAAACGCCAGTGGTGATCTGATGGCGAATGTGCGTGATTGACGTGAGGGAGCATTGTAAATTTGATTGGTTTAAGCAACCTAATTTCCATTGTGATTGGACCAAATTTGACAAGCTGTCATGTGAAATCAATTCTCGTAACCGGTCGTAACGCCCCTTGGATCAAAAACTCGAAAACTTGCCGCTTTTTGTTCATATATTCCGACGTACTGTTCAAATACTTGGGTAGAAAGAAATGTGTTTCAGTCTCAGAATTTACATCCGTGAAACACAGAATGACTAAAATCTGGAGCATTTGAAGGTAAACTGATTTTTTCGTCGCTCTCTCGCTTTGAGGTGAAGTACTTCAGCAGGCTTGTTGTTGTTTTGAGGTGAAGCGTTGGTTTTCTGTACGGCCTCTCTTTCCAAAGTAGAGAATGATGTTAAACCATGCCGAATTTGCCAAACTTTCTGGAGCATTCAGACTGAGCTGACATCAAGGTTCTCGCTGAAAACTGGACGTTTGTGCTTTGTGAAAGAAATCAATCCCTGTCGCGCAAGATCTTTTAGTGATGGCTCTAGAGCTTTGTTTACCGGCTTGAATACTTATCACGAATAATGGAAAACGGCTTTCTTTGAGGGGAACCAGAAAAAAAAATCTGCCCATCCCGGAACGAATTGGCTTCCACAGTATTGCGACTGTATGGTTTTCCTTCCACTGACATTTCTGGCATCTGCGTAAAAAAGTTTTCAACATGGTTGACAATTCTGCCGGCTCCATCATGATGATTTCAAGTGCGACTGGATTTTTTTCTCTCTTTCCTCCACGCTAAAGTTGGACGTGAACGGTTGGTTTATTTTATAGTTATATATCACATTGTATTAAATCTCTATTTTATAAAAAGAATCGGTTTAAGTTTACGTAGGACTAATTATTAAAAGTATACTCGTGACTTTCTTCACCTTCAAAGACATTGACAGCATCTTTTGGTGACTTTTTTGTACTTTCCGGAACAGCACTTGCCATCAGCTTTGTAATGTCACTGTCGCTAGGCTCAATAACACTAGTTTGGTTTCCTTCCACGTTAAATACGAGAAAAGAAAAGTTCAAATTCTTGTGCTGACTATGTTTCTCTTCGACGGAGACAATCGGAGGACAAACATCGACGCGGGCGGGGGTTATTGCGTGATAACTGTCCGGTGATTTACATCACGTGACGTAAAGTAGCCAATAGAATCACGCGAAAATTAATGGGTGGATTATAATCGCCACTATTCACGAGCCTGAGGTGAATAATTGTTTTAGTATAATTACTCAAGTGATTATAGAAATACCTATAAAACAAAGGAATGTTAAATTTTACCACAATTTGCCATTGTTGATAAGAGTTCATACCACGCTGCTCGCATCAACGTGTCACGCAATGCCTTTTTGAACTCGCGCTCTGAAGAAAAAAAACATCTTCTTTGACGTTCATACCGGGTAAAACAAATCAAAATGTGGTTTATCGTGGTCTTTACTCTTATCCACAATGGCTACACTTCATTACTCTTTTCCCAAACACTGCTTTCTTATTGCTTCGGCATGTTGAGCAAAAGTTTTTGAAAGGAAAATCTGAAGCGGACAAGTAGCTCATTTGCATAATACAGCGCGTGCCCTTTCCAACCTTGACCCCAGGGCCTTCTCCTCGACGATATTCAAAATGGCGGATCGTCGGAAGAAGACCATGGGCAATGCTGAACTAACACCCTTGTTGATTGGTTTAAATACTTGAAATACACCCTTAAGAAATATGGCGGACGTAGTGAGTGTTTATACGAAAAAGGAAAGGTCTTTTTGGAGGTTGAATTGCAGTTCAGTTCAAGCGATGCTGAATCAGACTGCTATTAACGATTCGAAAGGTGAATATTTTCCGTTAGATTTTAATTTGAAAGATGTAACCTCTACCATAGAAGTAGAAATAAGCCCGGAAAAATATACATAACAAGCATACATTGAGCATGTAAACTTATACGTGACAACATTCCAGCAGAACTTATTAGTTACTCAGACAAGATAAATAAGAATTAATATTCCAAAGTAGTATTCTTTGATCTAGTCAGTGATAACTATATAATGTATTACAATCTTGTAAACATTCGTAATATTCAGTCATTCCCAACCTTGTCGTCAATCAATGTTGGCATAATAAAGCCATGTTGATAGAATTTGCACTGTGTATGTCTACTTGTATTGATAAGCTGCATACTACTTATTTGAAAACTTTGATATTCTTCAAAGGTGTTTACAAATTACTGGATGGGGCCTGGGGTAGTACTTAGAAAGGTTTTCCTAGCATTACTGTTTCCAAATTAGATTGTTTCTCTGGTCACAGCAGTGATTAAAATTATCAACCATCAACAGGCAACAACAAACTGCAACAAGCAAATTTTCTTGACCCACGCAATATGAAAATGTGTGTTAGGGGAACATTAAACAATTACGTCTGTTTTACAGAAGTATTGTTCACTGATCAATGGCATGCAATCCCAGTGGCAGATCTAGGGGAGAGGTCCAGGGAACCTGACCCCGCCCCCCATTTTGGGTAAAAAAAAAGAACACAGAAGAAAGAAAAGCTGGCAGGGCAAGCAAAACAAAACCACCCCCACCCCCCTTAGCTCAAGGTCTGAATCCGCCACAGATTACACTTATAAACACTATTTTTTTATGGTAAGCAATTCAAGTTCAATGATAAAGGAATTATTGAACTTGAACTGGTTTCACAAATTGTAGTGTTTGTGTCTTGCATGTCATTATATGAACAATAATTATGTACAACCACTTGAGGACATGAAAAATTGCTCAGCATTCCTCACACGCATCATTTATTACTTGCATTTATTATCTGGCTAGTGTTTGTAGGCGATATAACGCGCGCTCTTATTGGCCAAGTGCAGCTTAACGCCAGGGAATTATTCTCCCGTAATGCCCACAGGCCGATTACGGAAGTAGTATAGTAGTTAGCGGTCCCAGCCCACTTTTCAAACATCGTCATCAAATCAATTTTCCAAACCATAATCCAAATGTTGAAACAAATATAAATCAAAAAATCGGATTCAAATTTTAGAAATATAAAATCTGAACCAAACCAAAAACCAAATACTAAACCAAACCTTGAATCAAAATATAGGAATAAAATATTGAAATCAAATGTGGAGCCAGACCAAAACCCGGGACATCAGTCTGAAACCAACTTTTGTAACTAACTTTTGTAACCAACTTTTATAACCAACTTTTGTAACCAACTTTTGTAACCAACTTTTGTAACCAACTTTTATAACCAACTTTTGTAACCAACTTTTGTAATCAACTTTTGTGACCAACTTTTGTAACCAACTTTTGTAACCAACTTTTGAGATTATGAAAATTATGAAAATTATTTATGAAAATTATGAAAATTATTTATGAAAATTATGAAAATTATTTATGAAAATTATTTATGAAAATTATTTATGAAAATTTTTAATATTCTTATGCCCATATGCATAGCTTGTTATTCCATCCTCATGTATATATCTTTTATCATCAAAACAGCTGAGTGATACTTTATTAATTTCATAGCTACCAAGCTTATGGTTCTCACTTCTAATTGTTTTCATTTTGTGAAACATCTTTTTATTATTGAAGAGTGTATCTTTATAGTTTTCATGTGTGACGTTTTCTTGATGACATTCTTTTTGATTCCCTTAGCAGTCTTTCCTCCTTGTTGATTATCCTTAATATAGCTGTACATTTTGGATCGTAGACCGACGAATTCATTAATGGGGATTCCTGCTGCTTCATCTTTGAATTTTCCGATTACTTTTTTATTTGTCTTATCAAAATACGGCGAGCTCTCAGAGTAATCACTATTATCAAACTTATGTTTATCATTCCAGAAGTCTTGGTATACATCACCAGCTTCACTTTCATAGGTTAAGCTGTCTGTGTCTGTAAATATCAACTTGGCTTTACTTCCATATTTCTCTTTAATATAGTTGTAATGGAAATCATACATCAAAGTCTTGCTGAGATCCAAGATACACATCCCAATATATGCTGGCCTGTTTAGAGTAAGTCTTTCTTTGATTTTATGTACAGCCACCAGATTTTCATTAAAGATCTTACTACTGACATAGGTTGGCTTACTGGTTAATTTTAATAATTTCTTCTCATCAGCTACCAATCTCACATCACCTCGCTTTCTAATATTTTCCATCGTTTTTCCGAATACGCTGTTATTCATAAGCTTGAAGAAATCCTTTTCAAAAGCATTCTTAGCATTTTTCCGTTTCTCGGTATTGAAATCGATATATTGTTTTAGCCAAGGGGATTGATTGAACTTTAGTACTCGATGGACTTTAGTAACCTTCAAACCAAGATCTATATATAATTGGAGGTTCCTGTAATGTAAAACGTACTTTTCTCTTTTCCCCAAGGTTGGTATAAGCTTGTGAATCAAACCTGTTGATATATTATATTTCTCAGATATTTTTTTGCAGTAATCAGATAGCATATCATTTGTTACTTCCACCTTTTCTGCTGCTAGCGGGTAATCATTATGTAGATCGTGTAATTTTTTGGGATATTTGAGATCTACTTCTAATATCAATCCTTTATTACTGTCTTCCTCATACTTAGCCAAATCCAATTTATCAATCTGTTTTTGTGTCATCCATCTGAATCCACCTGTTGCGAGATACTGACTCATAGCCCAACCGTATAAATTATTTGCATCAAGATACATAATATACTTTGATGGTGCTTTCTTATTGTATTCTTTCATATATTTATTATTTGCTTTACCATAACGATTAGCAATATAACTAATCCCACCTCGTAAACCTTTTTCAATAAATTGAAACATATCAATATCAGTCATGAGTTCTAATTGAATGTTTGTCATCTTCAACATAGCATCCCACGACAAACCAGGGGATGTGAAATAATGACATGGATATAATTTATAATACTCCAAACATGTTTCCTGAAATTCTCAAATACATTTGCTAATAATAGGATATCTGATTTCAAATATAAATCATGATACTCGCCCATATTCTTCAAATTAAATTTATTCCAAATATTTTGAGCATGTTTGTAATCATCTTCTGATATATGTTCACTATTTAAAATACTGTAGAATTCTTCTTTTGATGGCAGCTGTTCTTTGAACTTATCAAAACTATCCATATAATCATAAGGATAAACTCCCTTTCTAGTCATCAGACTTACCTCTTTGCCATTAAATACTTCTGATGTATATTTCAATGATTCTTTCGGCATATTGCTCACTAGTTTTTCTAAACTGGAGCTCATAAATTGGAAACTATCAATAAAGATCAGATGATTGCCAAGCATAAAAGCCAGATATTTCTCCATATTGTTAGGTATAGCATTGATGTTCATTTGACATTTTTCACCTTTCTTATTTGTATATGCATGTTTCTTAACAATAGCTCCAATCTCCTGCATTATAAAATGAGAGTCGTACCCGCGGAGATTATGAAATATAACAGGTATTTTTACTTCTTCTGGGTTTACTCTAAGTTTTAAATTACAATCTTGATGAGCAGATCCTCTATATTTACCGGTGATATGACAGTGGTCTCGAACTTGAATATCTTTATCAGTATATTTTTTATCGCAAATATGACATTTTTTAGCTTTTTGAAATTGCTTTCATCTTCTTTTGTCATTTTCAATGGTTTATTAAATTCTTTTTTCATCACTCTCTTACAATATTTGACTTCTTCCAACATAGCTTCCATGAATTTAAAAACTGCCTTTTCACCTCTATACGTTTTAGCAGTTTTTCTATATTTATCATTATAACAACAGACAACCTTATAGCCATAGCCACAGTCTGTATGCTTCTGGTATGCTTCTGTGAATGATTTGTTGTTATTGGGTTGGCAACCAGATATCTTCTCAGTGAGAGCTTCAAAGTCAGCGTAAATCACAAATGGCACAAGCTGTTGTTTATTATGATTATTATATTTCATTATATTGTTATCAGGATCAGGCATTTTCACTGCTTGTGTTCCATTTATTTGAATGCAATTGTCTTTGTGATTGTTCAAGACTCTTTCAGAGCTGAAGCACTGGAGACAATGCGCGCAAAAGTGCTTCCTATGTTCATACTTCGTTTGGTTGAACATGAACCTGTTGAAATCTTTAATTAAAACATAATGTTTATTATCATTTTCAGTTATTAATAATAAATGCATATGTTTGTCATATTTTTCTTTTGAAACAAATATTGGATATGGTTGTTTGTTTTCATATCCATATACATTAATATTGATCTCATTTTGCTTTTCAATTTTATTGTATTGCTTTGCGGTTACTGGAAATTCAATTCCTGAATAATCTAAATTTTTAACATATTCCTTGTCTGATTTTTTAATCCTCTGTGGGTTATTATCTTGAGGATTTAAGCACCTGATGTGACACCATCTGAAGCATTCATTATCCTCATTTTTCATGTTGATTAATCCCTTTTCACTGTTTCTGAGTTCTGGGGGAAGTTCAATATATGATGAGCCTTTCATTGGCTTATATTGTACGATATTGATATAATGATTGTCAACAGATTCAATGGTCCAACCAGAACCTTCAGATATCCATTGAGCTATCATATTAAGGATTTGTTGTTTTGATAATTGTAATGCTTCAGGGTTTTGTGTGTTATTAATGATGGTAATAGGTTTGCTATTGAAATAAGCGGTTTTGTATATTATTTTATCATTTGTTGATTTTTTGAATGTCACTTTGAGCGTTTCAACAAATTTTAGACCTTTCATAGATGTAACCATCCTAACAATATGATATTCTACAGCTTTTCTTGTGTTTTGCAGTTGCTCAAGAGGTTTTTTTTTTGTTTCTGATGCTGATTTTGGTAATGGGATTGGTTTATCCCTAAATTCTAGTGGTGGATTGATAATATTGTTTTCATATTCTTGTACCATTTGTTTTACATTTTTTCTTGGTAAAGGTGTTAGTTTATCCCTAAATTCCTGTGGTGGAGGAATGATGTTGTCTTCATAATCCTGTATCATCTGTTTTACATTTTTTCTTGGTAAAGGTTTTGGTTTGTCTTGTGTTTCAACCTGTTGCTTTATATTTTGTTGAAACAATAGTTTTATTTTCTCATTCTGCTTCAATATTAAATTGATCAGTTGAGATTTGGTTAGTTTTGAGGGATCCCGGGTTTTCATATTATATGTTAAGATAATTTTTCGTTGCATTTTTTCTATAATATTATATTGTGCCAAGTCTTTAAGCCTTAACGGAAAAATTTTTATGAAAAAAATTTCTATGTATTTTTATGAAAAAAAATTCTATATATTTTTATGAAAAAAAATTCTATATATTTTTATGAAAAAAATTTCTATATATTTTTTATGAAAAAAATTTCTATATATTTTTATGAAAAAAATTTCTATATACTTTTATGAAAAAATTTCTATATATTTTTTTTCTTATATTATAATTGTAATATTTATTTAAGATTTAATATAAATATTTTGATTTAAAGATATATTTTCTATACTATATTATAATGACAAAAATTATAGTTAACGAGTGCGTTTACACTACTCATCCAACTTATGACTTATATGCTGGATCTGAAGATGGAAACATCATACATATAATCAAACAAGCGCCCAACAAAGGTATCAAGCAGCGTAATGGTTATTTGAATTTTTGTGTGAGAAAGCATAGGCAATCAGGGCAGAAAAAGTATTATATCCATAGATTCATCTGGGAATGCCATAATGGTATTATACCAGATGGGAAAGTGATCGACCACATCAATAATAATAAGAAAGACAATCGATTATCTAATCTCCAACTTATGACACAGCGAGAAAATAACAAAAAATCAGCTAAATTGAGGGATTATACATTCGCTGCCAAAAATCATCAAAATAAAAAATGTATAAAAGCCACCAACAAAGATACAAATGAAATTTCATTCTTCAACAGTTTGAATTCAGTCAATCAACATTTAGGCATCAACGCTGGTTTAGTTAAAATGGCTTGTGAGGGTCTCAGTCATTGCAAATCAGGTGTGTCGAAGAAAGATGGCCATTCCTATACATTCGAATATATCAAACAAGAAGACTTACCAGCTGATTACAAAAAATCAGCTAATATCAGACCACGAAGATTATCAGATGAGGATAGGAAGAAACACCAATTGGAATCTATTAAAAAATGGCAAAACAAGGAATACCGATGTCCAAACTGCACTCGAATTTATAATAATGGTTATAAAAATGTTCACAAGAAACATTGCAAAAATAGTCAAAAATAATGATATTTTTGGCTATCATTAATAGCAATAATCAGTCTTGATAAATGTACTTCGTGATATAATATGATAATCATACTATATCATCTTATCAATATAAGATTACCTAACTTGTGTTTAAAACATATTTCCTAAATCCTTCATTGGAATCCAACTGTTGAAATCATCACTGTATCCCTTCCATTTAACCAAAGCTTGTTTCTTCTTATAGTTCCTCCGAATGACTTTATCAATGCGGAATACATCCTGTTTGGCTTTCAATAATTCAGATTCATAGAAACTCCCTTGAATATCTTCACCTCTGAGATCTCTCATTTTATAAGTTATTGGATTTGTGTATTGGATCTTATTAACTATGAACACTTCTTCTGTCCAATTTGGTGTATAAATAACCCTTATCAAACACATTCCGTTTATACTTGGATATTCTGACCTTATCACTTATTTTGAATTTTGGTTTCTGTTTTGATGTTTCCATATCACCGTATAAATTGAAGTAAACTATACCATCATTCTTTTTCTTTGAAGCTTCAACCGGTGTCATTTTTATGCTTGAATGTTTTGTGTTATTATATTGTTTTGCTAGTTCAGGTAACATGTCTAGATACATTGTATTACCTTGAATTGTGAATTGTTTCCACATTTTGGATTTAACTGTCCTAGTCCATCTTTCAACTACTGATGACTTCTCTTCATTCTCAGTTGAGTACATTTGTATCCCATTTTTCTCTAATAGGTCTTTCAAATGTTTGTTATAGAACTCTTTGCCCTTGTCAACCCAAATATATTGTGGTTTTCTACCTTCCTTAAATATTGTTTTGAATGCTTCAGTGACAGATTCACCTTTCTTATCTTTTAACGGAACGATCCAACCATATTTGCTGAATACATCAATAACCATTAGAAGATATCTGTAACCCTTATTCCATTTACTAAACTGCTGCATTTCAACCAAATCACTTGCCCATATTTCATCGATATGATTTGTGATTACACGCCGCCGAGTGAAATTCCGTTTTATCGGTGTATGTAACTCATCAGCTAATTTTTCTTGCCAGTTTTCCTCAATCGACGGCTTTCCCGTTTTTTGGCTTCTTAACACACATACCTGATTTGGACCTGCTATAGCGTTCCTAGCCACAGTATGACCCCATTGTCCATCTTTCCATGGAATTGCATTGAGAACTTTGACCATCTTACGATCGGCTTCATTTTTGCACTTCACTTGATCACCTTTTGGTTTATTACCACAAACTGAGTAATCAACATCGTGCTGCATACTTACTGCATCTGTTGTACCTGTTGGCTGTTGATATATCTCAAGTATCTGACCAGTGTTGGGATCATACCTCAGTTGCTCTTCAAGAGGGTTTCCAGGTCCTGTATACTTATGTCCAGGAATCACAAAACCCTTTTTAGGTGCAACCTTGAGAATAGCATTATGGATGTCTAACCCTCTACCATAACCTTTCCATTTAATCCATGAGTTGTATGATCTGCTACCTCCAGCATCTTTGTAAGCTTTGTTTTGTCACTTGTATTCAGCAACCAAGGCTCTACCCTCTTTTGCACTCACTTCAGGTCTTTTGAACAATCCAGGTGCAGTGACAACATTCCAAGCTTTCTTCCAATCTACAAATGGAAATGGTATTGGTAATCCTTTACCACTATGTGTTGGATCCAATTTTTTTGATAAGTCTGATGTGTAACTATCCAAAGCTTGATCAAGATATTGGTTAGCCGTCTCTTTTATTTTTTGTTTGACTATATCTGATTTAACAGCCTTTGCAGCACCAGCTCGTCCAAGATTGAATAAACCTTTAACACCACCTTTGAGCAATGCCTCTCCAAGTAAGCCCCTATCTTGTGAGGGCTCAATCAGTTTCCCTTGTTCTTGACAAATTTGGTCTTTGTTATCCCACATTCAGCACAAGTGCACTTTAACATCGTACGCCCATTTTTAGCTTTAGCATATCGTTCACTCCCTGGAACGCATTCAGTTTGCTTCTTTTGTTTAACACAATATGATTTCACCATTTTATATATATAATTTAGATATTTATGTTATAATATTCAATGAATCTCTCATTGTCCATTGTATCATGTATATTGAACACTTTTAATAAATCATAATATGAATTTCCTTTATTCATTTCATTCAAAAAGTATAAACAAAAGTATCCACATGTGGTTGTATTTATATTTTGAATTTGATTATTTTGATGAAGCAGAGTTAAATTCTTTCTTTTCGCATGATTTACCATTTCTTGAAAAGGAGGCATACCAAAACTATCAAAATAATTTATTACACCATCTTTTACATAAGTAGCTACCCAATGGCTTCTACTCATATATGATGGCTCAAGATTGTAGATAAATAGTGCTTGGTTATGATTATGTGGAACCTTCCCATCTCTTGATAGAACATCATTGATTGGGATGTTGAGATATCTACACCATTTTAGCAGATCATGATTGCTTAATGGGATGTCTTCATGGAATTTAGGTTTCACAGTATTGCTCCTAGAAGTGGAATTTGTTTGAACGGGCTGTTTGGTCCTAATAGTAGACCCTTTCCTTTTTTTTGTTTGTCTTTTTTTTCCCATACCAACTTGGTTGTCACCCCAACTGCCAAAAAACGGTGGCGACCTATATGCCCCTATTCTTGGAGCTCCTTTACCACCCTTACTGGGAGTGGAGCGAGGGACGCGAGGAAGTCCTATTTGAGGAGCACCCCTTCCGGTCAAAGCTTTTAAAACCATTGGAATCCCAATACTGGCAAGTAGAGTACCAAGAAAACCACCTGATTGTTTTTTTGTTGGTCTTATGTGAACACCTGAACCTGTTTGAAGAGCGTCCAATATATCTTTCTTCTGTTTTACAGTTAGTAGGTGTTTGTTTGCAATAAGCTTATCAATCTTATTTTGTGGAATGAGGAAACCACCTTTTTGTACTCCTTTTCCAGATATCTTTTTAACAATTTGTTGTGCTCCTGCACTGGAGGCCCCTGCTAAAGCTGCTAATCCCATTGTTTTCGCAATGGTTGGCCCAAATGCACGCGCAAGAGCCAGAGCTGAGGTTAGTAAACTACCACCAACTTGCTTTCTGATATTAGTCTTGGAAAGTTTGATGTCCATACCTTTATTCAATTTCCGATTCTTGTCCAATCTCTTCTTCACTGTAGCTGGGACATGTAGAGTGTCATTTCCATTAAGAGAGTCATTAGTTTAGCCTTATGACTACTGTTTTCTTTTACTATAAGCATAACCAATATTCTTCTTCTGATTTTCTGATAGTTTAACATTTATTGCAAAAAGCTGAGTCATTTCTTGTATATAATATATGTTATATAATTTCCTATTACAAAACATATCTGAATTAAGAATGTCTCATTCTTATCAATGTTTTTATACTATAACCAATTCATTTCCCACCTTGTTGATTACGACTGTCTCTTCGTATAGGACGATAGCGTCTACGCTAAAAGCATCATCGTCTAACGTATTAGCATTGAGTTTATACCTGAATATCAACTGCTTTGGGTCTCTAGTTACTTTTTCTGTTTGAAAGGACAAATCAAAGTATATGAGGGAATAAAGAGAGTTGTAGTTAGCTAGGTTGAGCTGTGTGCCGGTGTTGTAATTATTCTTTCTCATACCATAAGACATCAAATCGTTGAATATCCTTACTTTTGATTCTGAATCGTATTCGGTTTCTGGATAGAATATTCCATTCCCGTATTCCAATCTACATGTCGTCAAATAACGATGGTTAGCAGCAACGTTGTCGGCTGAATCTAATTTCAAAGTATCAAAGAGGTACGGATTCATATCTGCTTTGTTTGTTTTAGGTCGTTGTAGATATACAAAGATGGCAGTAACATTATCAATGCTGGAGGAGATCTGGAAGAACCCGCTGCTATGTGTTGGTCCGGAAACCTGATACAATTCTCTTTTATACGTCCAAGTCTTCTCTTTCATAAACGAATTGACAAAATTATCAAATAAGCTGTCCTTTGGTAACAATCTTGGGACCCATAGTAAGAATCTATTAACAACCACTCGACCATCATCATTCTGTAACTCTATATTGAACTCGAGTTGCATTGGGACTAGCATTCGTTCATGCAACTCTTCAAAGAAACTGTAACGATTAAGAGGTATGATTACATTAACATCTTTGAGAACATCTGCGTCTGTCATCAAAAGTTTTCTAGCCTGATAACCTGTATTAGTGTCGGCAGAGGTGGAATCTGTATCAAGATACCAAAGAGAGTTTTTGGCAACGCTACGACTAAAATCATCACTATATTCGAGGAGGTTCTTCACAAAAGTAACTTTATGGAGATTATTAGTATCATACACAATCTTACCAGCACTCTTTATCATAATATGGTTAATCAATGAATGGGCTCCATTGATAACTGCTGCACGATCTGCAACAACATAGCGTGCTCCATCAGCCAATTTTTGCAACTGAAATTGTACCTCGAAATAAGCATTATACCAATCGTAGTATGAAGACCTGTCATTAATCGTAAACTTGTACCCATTTTTTTGTTGGTGTTGACCATTAGCTGGGATCCGAATAACATCATCTAATTGATATCGAACCAACTCATACCTTTGTAAGTATTCACTTGTTCTGAAAGCCATTATATTATTATATTACATAATTTTTACTCTACTCCTTCTTTTCAAACCTGATCCTGATATCAATCTATTGATTAACATATCAGTACTTTCTTCTTGCTGTGGTGGAACAATTTTAGCTCTTTGTCCTACATCATCAATTCTCATATTCCTAAGCTTTTTCATTATCAGGTCTCCCGACTTCTCAGATGTCTTTTTACCTACCCTTTCACCTACTGATTTTAATGCCTTCTCACCTGATTTCTTAGCGAACTTTTTTACAATAGATGACGCAGCACTCTTCATTGGTTTGAAAATATTATCAACGATAATCCCTGATCCTACATGTTTATCCACAAAAATACCGAGTTTTGGATGATAAACCCTAGTAAATTCAAATGGTTTCATTATATTATTATGTTATATTATTCTATCCTTTTTGTATCAGCTCCATTCAGGTTAATTAATCTTCTTTTTCCATCAGTGATGTATATCCTGATACTACTTATACTATTCTTATTAGTGGGATTGAATGTAACTCTTCGTGGTTCAATGGTGAATGAGTAACTAGGTTGAAGCACAATGATTGAGAAGGAATAAATGATGTCTGTACCTTGACCGTCTACAAGTGAATCATTGATAAGGTCGCAATGAATATTAAGAATGTCTGTATCTTGACTGAGATTAGGCACCTTTGGTCCTATATTCTGTTCATTTTTCAATATTTCTTTATTAAACCCAATTAGTTCATTGAAATTGCTTGTAGTTAAATCAAGTTGATAATTCTTGGCTAATGTGACTGTAACCCTAAATGTTGTATTATCAAATTCGAGAGTGATAGGATACTCATTATTATTAGCACCATCTTTGACAATCTTCGTTATGTCCTTGATGTATGTATCAAAGTCAGTATAGTTCCAGACTCCTGATGGGAAAGTGATGTTGTGAAATGTTGAACCGTTATCAGAGCTGTACTTTATTAGTTGATTGTTGTATGATGAATTTACATTGAACCATGTGAATGACATGTTAATGATTCGGTTCAAGCCAACTACATATTGGGAATTTCTATCCAATATTATAGGCCTGTTGAATTTAGTTATAAAATTCTGAGGAGTGTTGTTTCCTTGATCTTTAACATTGTATGATGATAAAACAATCTCGCGATCCATGTATATATAATAACTTTACACAATTATACTTTGAAATACTGTTTATACAATTTATTATATTGTGGTCTATTTATTGTTGATATTCTCAATAATATGTCCAATATACTAACTCCTGTATTTCTCATCTTAATTGATGTGTTGCCTGTAACGGTTTCACCAATGATCAATTCTAATTTCTTGAGAAGCTGTTTGGGATTGTTGAAAAACATAACATTTCCACCTCTCTGTCTTCTTCCTCGGCCTCTAATACCAGAACCTTTTATTGTTTTCAGTTTATTCCTATGATGAGTAATGTATTCATTCAATACAGCTCTATTATTGTTTATCCGTTTGTTTAACAACTGCCTCTCAGCTTCTGATATTTTCCCTTATTGTATTTTTTTGTAACACTTGACTTATAACCTCTAAGCTGATTCCTCCTAAATTCCGCAACCTTTAATATTTTATTGAGATATAGTTCGCTTTTTCTAGGTGTCATTTCCGGCTGATTGAGAACCTTATCAACACTCTCATAGTTCGTTAGATCTAATTCCTCCAACGATTCTTTATTTATATCTTCATCAGCTATTGTATAATCAATTTCTTCATCATCATCATATTCAGGTGGCTGCTCCAATTCGGTTGACTGGTTTGGAAAATATTGAGGATCAACATAAATCTCCTTCTTTCCTTCCAAAAGATCCTCCAACGATTGTTCATATGTTGGCGGTTTTGGTACTATTTGTTTCTCCTGTTGTGGTGGTATAGGTTGTTCATCGAAAAGATCACCCAAATTCATGTCTTCAACTTCATCCTCAATATCAACACCATAATTTGGAACTTCCACTTTCTTCAGTGGTCTTTTTCTCCTTTTAGGCATCCTTAAATCCAAGTTACTGTCAATTACATCATCTAATTTACTTGTCACTGGTTTAAAAACCTTTTCAAATGAGGATTGGCTTGTCTCCTGGCCGATTTTATGTTGTGTGATTAGATCATGGACATAATTGATTTTATTCTCTAATTTTGTTTTACTTTTTGCAAGTTCTTTCCATTTAAGCAAACTCATTTTTGTTATATTATTACTTTACATAAAAATGACAAATCAAATATAAAAAACAATGTTGAACATCATGTTGAACACCATGTTAAACACCATGTTAAACACAATATTAAAATAATATACCAATATAATATAATGAGAATACCGAATTATGATGTTGAAGACGATGTGATCTCAAACTTTAGACAACTATATGATTTCATGCCTCATCAATGTTTTCGGATGCTGATTTGCGGTCCAAGTGGTTCAGGGAAAACAAACACATTAATGCATATGATCTACAATCTGCTTTATTTTGATAAAGTTTATCTGTATGCAAAAAATTTAGAACAATCTAAGTATCAGAATCTCATGGATGTCTTTCAGCCGATAAGTGATGAGGTTGGTTATGATGTTATTGAAGCAAGAAATGATGAAATTATTCCAGTTCAATATCTTGACTCTGACTCACAAAAAATCGTCATTTTTGATCATTATGTATGTGATAAAAACCAAAAACCATTAATCGACTATTTTATACGAGGACGGCATAAAAATAGCAGTGTGATTTATCTAAGTCAAAGTTATTATAAGACGCTAAAAGACATCAGACTGAATTGTTCTCACTTCTCCATTTATGAGTTTCCAAGTGCTAATGAGAAGAGTTTAATTTGCCGTGAAAACAGTATTTCAAAAGAATCATATGAAAAAGCAACCAAGGAACCATATTCCTTTGTTTATATCGATAAGCCACAAAAATTCACCACTAAAAATTTCAATGAAAAAATATAATCTATTAATATAAATGAGTTATTCAAACGGACTTTTTCCTTCATCATCATCAGCCACTGGTAAACGTGGACTACCTGGGTTACCTGGTGTTGGAATCAATTTAACAGATGATGGTAATTATGATATTGAAGGGAAGCGATTAACTGACATAGCTGACTCAATTGATGATAATGATGCAGTCAGTTTAAAAGTGTTGAAAGAACATACTAAAATCAGTCAAAATAGTTATCATTTACAACCAAGTTTTCGATTTTATAAAGACTTTGGTGATAAGAGTCAATTAACTGTAGGTTCACCACCAAGTACATTACCAGACCATTTTTTTCAAAATCATAAAGCGCATAATGATGTATATCTCAGTGATGCTGGTGGTTTTAGTGTTGATGATACAATAATTTTTAATGTCCACGGTGACAGTCATTATACGATTAATACATTCGATAGTGACAAAATATCCAATCAATATACTAAATCAATTATTCAATTCACAACTGATGGAAGAGTTGGAGTAGATGATGGGATAAAATTCCAAATTAGATATTATGGTTCTCATTACAATAAAAATATAAATTTCTATTTTATTCAAGAGTGATTAGGGTAAACAGTCGACAATTTTCGACCATACTATTTTTAATGTTCGTGATGTTGTTGATAATCATATGATTCTCTATTTTGAGAATTTGAATCTCAATGGCAATCTTATTGATGGTTTAGGTGATCCTGTAGCATACGCTAATGCTGCTAATAAGAAGTACGTTGACACTGAAAACGATAAGCAGGACATTGTCATTGCTGACAAAGCCACTAAATCATGTGTTGATAGTGAAATATCAAAAATCATTATTGACATCACACCATTACTTCCCAGGGATGGAAGCAGACCAATGTTTGGAGATCTAAATATGGAAAACAATTATATTCTCAGTGTTAACAATATCTCTGATCATCGACCAGATGATGAATATAGTGTCATAATAAAAGCTTTGAGAAGTGTTGTTAATAAAGGATATTTGAACTCAAATTTTATAAAATTAAAAGATAAAGATGGAAAACAATACTTTAATCTCAATCAAAATATAATAACAAATTGTGAACCCTATTATGATGGTTTTTTTGATGACAACAGTTCAGTCAGTAAAGCATTTGTTGATTCTCAAATTGCTAAAATACCACGTGCTGCAAATACAGACAACTTTTTTCATGTTGATGGCACAGTAGCAATGAATGCAGATTTTAATGCTGGTGGACATTTCATTGATAATGTTAAAACAATTGTTGAAGACGATGGAGAAAGTCCAAATTATGAACAAATAAAACATAAAGCTGTTAATTTTGAACTTTTAAAAAGTACACGAGACTATTTAGTCCGTTTCATTTCTGAGATAGATTACTTATTAACAGATGGAAGTGAAGCAATGACTGGAAATTTAGATATGGGAAATCAAAATATAATTAATTTGAAAGAACCAGAAGATTACCAATCCACATATGCTGCTAATGTAAAATTTGTCGCTAATGCAATTGTTAATAATAATACAATTATGGATGGTATAATTGATAAGAAAATAAAAGCGTCTGAAATAAATTTCATAGAGTCAATCGATAAAGAAAATGTCTTCAAAAGAGTGATGGATAATGATGAATTCAAAGAAGATGATGATGATATTCATAAAATAGGAGTTCAGAATAAAGATTTCCATTTGGTAAACAAAAAGACTTATGAATTCAAGATTGATTATGATTCCAGTATTGGTTATTATAGTACCAGACTATCGACTGATTTGGTATATTTACCAAAAGGTTCTTATACAATGATTTATGAAATGTATGTTGAAGATGGTATTACAATTGATGAGATAAATGCATCAAGTGGAATTCTATCATAACGAAAAATACTATGTTGTGTTTGGAGATTTTGATGTTTATCCATTCAAAATCGTTTCTTCCCAAAAGACTCATATTCAATTATCAATTTCCGGTTTTTACCATATTATTTACATTGATTTTTATAAAGGAATTAATAATGAATTCAGAATCAATAATGGAGATGTTTTCAGTTTATCCATCATACAAAAATCTAGTTGGACTCCATTTGTTCTTAATACTATTTTCCACATTGACATCAATACCAATCCATGCATTTATTTGAGTATGAGATATGGTGGAACAACTGTAAAAGGGGGTAATTATGCAACGTTTTACATTAAATTTATGCATGGTTAAATTTTTTTTCATAAAATATTTGAGATAAATATATAAGCTATTAATATATGAAAGAGTCACGAAGAAGTATTAACACTTTGAACGATACAATTCACAATAAGGGACCATTGAAAAACATATTCAACTGGAATCATATTTCAGATGAACTAACAGAAGAACAGGTTGAAGAATTAAAATCTTACTACCGCGCATATCATAAAAAGTGTTTTGCTTGCAAGCTGGCATTGAAACGTTTCAAAGAATGGAAATTATTGGGCAACTCATTGTCCATCATATTTGCATCTGGAGGTTTAGCAAGTAGTATAGCAACTGGTGGTACCAGTTTGATTGCAATCAGTACAGCAGCACTTTTGATTCAGGGTTGGATGTCACATAAAAATCTTGACCTCAAGATCCAAAATTGTATTTATGCTTACCAAAGCTATCAACATCTTCTGAATGAGATAAGGGATATGATGAGAAGTGGAAATTACAATTCATCTTATATTCGTAATACAATGAAGAACATTGATGATTATGTGACAGACAACAGTCCTATTATTGATAAGTATCTTAGTAAATACGATGAAAAATTTACTTGTTAATTATCAACTGGATTCTATCACCAACCAATGATAGAACATTTTTCCAAAATTTTTTAGAATATCTGATTGTCCTCTTCGACTTCGTTACTTGGATATCTTTGTAAACCACAATTCAAACAGGTATTCATACCATTTACAGTTTCCATATCTTGTTCACTACAGCATTGTTCAACTACTTTGTCAACTTCTCTAATTGTTGATCACAAAAAGGACAATTACACTCTTCCATGTTATTTAATTCATTATGAATATTAGTGTTGCAATTCATCTTATATTATAATATGATATTATAATTCAGTACTCTCTAAATTTAATTTTACAATTCTTAGCTTTCGTGTTATTGTATAAAATCCTTTTTTAAAGTCATATAATAATTTTGACAATATTGACAATATTGAAGATGTTTGAATAAACATTTATTCTTCCAAAAATAAATCATCACCACACTAACATTCAATATGATATTTTTTACATTTCTCTTTACAAATATCACATTTTTTTGTTTTAAACAGATTCATTATATATTATATATAGAAGATAATTTATATTTTTTTATATATTAATAAAATATTTTATTTTAAAGTTTTAAACCCGATTAGCAATTTTGTCTTTTACAACTTTTGGAAGATGTATTTTCAACATATCACGTTCAAAAGAGAGATGATCAAAATCACAACAATGTATAAATGAATACCTATGCTCAGTACAAAACTTACCACCACATTTACAATTAAAAGGAAACAGTCCGTATTTTTTTATTGCAATGATCACATCTGTTGTTTTTGAAGATCTTTTTGATTGGTTCCATTATGATTATATGTTATATTAATAACATAAGTATTAGTCCCAATAATGATTCAAGGTTTTGGTTCCAGACTGATGTCACGGGTTTTTGGTCTGGCTCCACATTTGATTTCAATATTTTATTCCTATATTTTGATTAAAGGTTTGGTTTAGTATTTGGCTTTTGGTTTGGTTCAGATTTAATATTTCTAAAATTTGAATCGGATTTTTTGATTTATATTTGTTTCAACATTTGTATTATGGTTTGGAAAATTGATTTGATGACAATGTTTGAAAAGTGGGCTGGGACCGCTCACTACTATACTACTTATGGATTATGCAAATTAGGAAAGAACACGAAAGGTATCCAAACCTAGCTGGGCGACATTTGCTTTATTTACATTGAAAATCGTTGTGATACAAGACGATAAGTGATTATAAGTGATTACTATTTTAAGAAAAAAATGAAGTTACATCGGCAAAATTACGAACTAGTTAATAGGTCAGGGAGAAATTGAAATGTCCATAAGCTTACATTTAAGAGCAAAACCACGAAAGGAAAGGAAAACTTCCTCTGAAATTAAAACATCTCAGCGATATTTGTCGTCAATGAACAAAGGAAACACAGTAGAAGTTTTGGACTTACCGGATGCTGTCCTTGACACTTATTGGCAAAAAATTTTTTTATATATAGATATCGGAAAACGGATGGCGACGATTATGAACCTGATACCCTGTCGAGTTCGCAGCGAAGTATACAGAGCTAGAGGTTCCTTTCCGAAGGCACGTCTCCTTTCACTGTCCTTTCACCATTCAAAAGGCAATTGGTGACACCGAAGCAGTACAGCAGTCAACATTAACAAATTCTCTTGTTGTAACACAAGCTAGTTTAAACTTCTTCAAGGACCATCAGATTTGAACAGCCGAGCGGATTATTTTTTTTCTGGTGAGGACATTCGCAGCATCTCTGAGCGCCAGTTCAAGATCTTTAACGGGCCAGTAACAATAATCCAGGAACCTCCAAAAAGGCGAAGAGTTTTCATCGAAAGTGACGAGAAGAGTAGTGCTGATTCCGTTTATATTGTATTTTCTTTTGCCGACACGGCTGCACGGCTTTTGAGCGAGTTTGAAGAACTTTTCTGTAGGAACTGACGTTTGGTGGTTGATTCTTGAGAATGTCGATGAAAATTCTCTCGTGATATACTAATACAACTGTACTAAAATACTTTTTGCAGTCGTATTGATCATTGTTTTCCAAAAATAAATATATTTTCTTGACGGAGTACGCGTTCGCTGAATTCTGTTATGCAGTTTAGTTTGGAAAGATGAATGAATAGATCAGCGCGCGCATCACCGGATGTGAAGTAACGACTTCCCCTTGAATTTAGATTTTTTTCTTCCTTCAGAACCATTTTGTTAGCCATATAATAAACAACTTAATAACCTCGACCGTTCGGTCGTTACTGGAAAATCTCAAACCTCGGCCTACCGTATTGACCTCGCTATCGCTCGATCAATACGGCAAGGCCTCAGTTTGAGATTTTCCCGTAACGACCTCACTCTCGGTTATTAAGTATTTAATAATGAGCTGAGCATGCTTCTTCTCCCATATGAGGAAGGTGGAAAAGACTTGCTGAGCTGAGGTCAAGCACTTACATTCAAACACTATGACATCTATCAGTTTTAGGGTAAAACCCATAGTAGAGTCAATACTGCCAAATCTCCTGAAGCTTCCTCCCAGGTTTAACTGGTATAGTTTAAAAAACAAGTTTGCTTTAGGATAGATAAGATAATTTATTTAATTAATGTCAAGATCACACAGGGGGGTCTCCCAATCCCCGTAGCCAGGGGCTCATGATAAAAGTGTTTGACAATATAGTATTATAGTGCTATATATGTATGAATGAGTACAAAGAATACAAAGAAAGCTGATGTTGTTAATGCCTTACTAGTTAAATTAAGAATAACGTCTATCTATAAAAAAATGAACATAGTCAAAGCCAATTACTGCATTGAAACCCGGAAAAGTTGTGTTACTTCCTATAACCTTCATGGCTTGTGGTCAAGATGCATTCATGGAAGACTACTTATAGAAGTAGTTTAAATATCAAGCCATTTTCACTTTGTTTATCACATGATTGTGATGACCTAAATTAAATTAAATTAATTTGGTCTCACTGATTCATCAGTTAATCATTAAA
>CM042755.1:14051934-14059434 GCA_022496165.2 Catalaphyllia jardinei
CTTATCATAATGAATTTGCATCTCATTAGCGTTCAATCCTGGGCATATCTGTTCAATGCAACGTAATGCAGTTTAATACATTGTTCATTATTTTTACTCCTGATATCAAACTAGGCCAAATACATGTCTCTTAAAAATTCGCCTGCAGAAGCATTTTAAAACAATTTTCTCAAACTCATCAATAATTCATCAAGTTTAAACAATGTAAATCATAACTATGATGGTGTTTGCGTATCTGGTCGTAATTAGTATGAATGTTGTAATTTTAATTCGCCTTTCTCTCCTTTAGTTGTAGTTGAGAAGATAGGTGTACTTGTGTGTATAGTGTATCAAACACTGAAGATCACATCATATCACATTTCCACAACCTCATATTTTGCCACACATAATATTTTACACACTCGGCTTCATATTTGGAAGTGCGCTTCGACACGGTCGTTCTTGCTTGATGCATTACCACTGGACGAAAAAATGGATTTTCGCGGGTAGCAAAGATGGCGTAAAGACCGCATTTGCTTACCTTCGACCAAGCTTGCTTCAAAGCAAATTTCATGTTTAGCACGGTGTTTACTATAGCTGCAAAGGCGGTAATGGCCGCTTTTATCAGCCGTTTGTTTTATGTAGGCAAATGTAATGTAAAAGAACACATTTGTAAAGTATTTACGCTCACAGTAAATGTGTGACGAAAGTGTACATTTGGACCACAAACAGTGGGGTAGCAAATACGGTGCAATTTCCACATTTGCACGACTTTGCTTATTTTGCACTGAAAGCAAATGTAATACTTTCTTTGCATTCACTACTCATGTAAAGACGGTAAAGGCCGTTTTTACGTAGTGTTTGCTCATGCAGCAATTGCAATGTGCAAGAACACATTTGCAAAATGTCGCGGCTGTAAATATGTGGTGAAAGTGTACTTTTGCGCCACAAACACTAGGTATCCAACAAGGCGTATTTTTTTTTTTCCATTTATATTATTGATACTATAATCGTATCACGGCGGCCCACAACTGCCAGGGCAAAATCTTTTTACTCACGGCAAAATCAATTTCGCCACGCAAAATCAATTTCATCACGGCAAAATCAATTTCGCCACGGCAAAATCAATTTCATCACGGTAAAATCAATTTCATCACGGCAAAACCAATTCCGCCACGGCAAAATCAATTTCATCACCGCAAAATCAATTTCGCCACGGGAAAATCAATTTCATCACCGCAAAATCAATTTCGCCATGGCAAAATCAATTTCATTATGGCAAATTCTTTTTCACTCACGGCAAAATTAATACAATTCACCAAAGCAAAATAATTTTCATGCGCGGCAAAATAAATTTCGCTAAGGCAAAATCATTTTGGCTAACTTGCTCACGTGACATTAGCTTGCGCAGCATTATGGGAGTCAATCCAACATGGCGAAATTGCTCGTGCTTAACTTAACATCAGAAGCATATCACCTAGAAGCGATTAACTCTGATCCAATGCTGGTGTTGCACACTGGTAGGTCACGATATGGTCGTCTCTTCCGGAGTAATGGCGGACACGGTTGTTGCGTTCGTGTTGATAATAGTCTGTCGTTTCTCGACCTTTTCCTGCGCTCATCAAGAAATCAAACGAGTTTTTTTTTTTCTTGGAGCCGCTGGTGCAATATCAAGGCTAGAGATTACTGGAGTCTCAATTGTAGGTAACCATTCTTTTTTTTGTTTCAAAACAAGTTCTGGGAATCATGCTATGTTGAAAATATTGACGAGCACAAGCGTTTGACATACCACCTTTTGGTCGTATGCTGGGAGACAGGGATCAGTACTGAGTTTATTTTTGCATGGAAATTTAGTACGATAGTTCAAGTTTAAGAAAAGTTGGGGCTCCCATCGTTTATACAGGGCTTAAACGGTCAAAATCGGACTTGGAGTTGGGGATTTTCCGTGAATATTTGCCATACATGATTTCGCGGTATTTCGCTGGAGATGGTGTGAATATACACTTTTTTTTTAATTATTTTTTTTTTGTCACGATAAGTATATAATTTTGTGGCTCGGTTTGTTCCTTTAATGTTTTCTTGTTAATTTTTTTTGTAGAGTGCATGTTATCCCTTTGTTTGGCCGATGTTCGGACCCTCTCGTCACAACCAGGAGAAAACAATATTGTAAACAAGCAAGTACATATAAATAAATCTGTAAGAGCCTGGGTCTCGTCAATGTTTAGTTCGTTGCAATGTAAAGATTTCGCGTCGATTATAGTAACTTTTTTCCTATCGTGTTCCCTGCCTGTCTTGAATTGTTATCTCAAATGTTCAGTCATCTACAGTAAATTGACTGTTTTTGAGAACCCCCAGTTTTTCGTGGTTCGGGCAATTCCAAGTTCAATCATTCTCCCCCAGCTTTTGACTGTTTGTTTTGGTGCACAGAAAATCTCTATGGTGGGGCCTTGAAATAGTGATGTTTCTCGTTAGGTCACCTATTGTCATTAATTTGCCAACCAGAGGTTTATTGGCTGTTGAAACAATGCATGCTATTGTCCAGTGGCTGGAAAATTTGAATATCAAAAGAGATGTGACGTCAATGTTTGTAAACAAGAAACATCGCTATAAGTGCAGAGCTCCACCCATAAGATAGCGTCCAAATGGCATGTATAAAATGCTTGTGTTGTAATTTTATATATTTTAGAACTGTATACTAATGAGCACTAATATAACAAGAAAAAAGCAGCTTTATTTGGTAAATAGCTTATTAAAGTTTGATTTTGACTGTTATTCATGTACTCCTCTTTTTTGTATAAAGCGTTTTGAAATATTGATTCAGATGTGGTCAAAAGTATGTAATGGCCTCCACAAAGACAAGCGCGCAGAGATGATGTTTGCAGGAGAATTTCTTAGAGAGAAGACTCTTCCCTTTAAAAAAAATATAGAATCCATTTCTTGTAAACATTCTAGGCCCTTTTGCCCTGAACAACCCACACAATACTTGCTTGAAAGACTGTGAAATACCATCATGAATTTTCGGTTTTGGTGCTTGGGAACTTTACAAAGGATTAAATCTTGCTAAACGAATTTACAAATACATTCCTTAAATTAGGGTTCATTATTTGATGTTTAATAAGTCATATTTTTTCATTTTAAAAGTACCAAATTAAATTGATAATTCGTTGTATTTGACTACATTGTCAAATGCCCAACCCCCAGGCCACTCTTTGGGAGCAAATGAGTGCGTTTGAATGCTGTTAGTATTACTGCAATATTATACATAATTAAACATGCATTATTAGTAACTGTATGTTTATTTCACATATAAAAGAAACCTCAATACTAAGTCTTGTAATATTCAAGGGGTCATGAAAATTTTGCCATACTTATGAGGTGGCCGCATTGACAGGGAAATGTCACATTTCATTACAGGTCTATTTTAAGAGAGCTTTGAAAAGGAAATTGTTTGACCTTTACAGACGATTTAAAAAAAAAATAGTCTCATTAACATGTTTTTTCAGTATTTATTTTGCTTGATTTATTATTCATGAATGTATTTTGGTGACATGTCATATGAGAAGTAAAATTATAATGTATTATACAGGTGAACATTTCATTTGTTTAGGTATTTTTGTGAGAAATATTATTAACAGTGGCCACCCAGAGGCAGCTCTAACAAGAGAGGGCAAAGGGAAAATGTAATTTGTGACAATTTTAAATTAGCATAAAGTACTAAATCGCTGGCACAGAGCAAAGGAATGGGGGTGGGTTCGAGGTGCGCAGAGTTCAGCAGGTTGAAATTAGCTGCCATTAGTAATGTGAGTGATTCTATGGCTAGCCTTCAGCATGCGCAGTTGTAAAGTTTGTTTTCCCTTTCTTGGTTATGCATGAACGTGACTTTGAAAGTGTATATTTATCTTTAGTGCTGTCATTTTATTACATGACGTCACTGTGATCTACTACATTTGTGTGCCCTACATTTTACTAGGATATCCTAAAACCCAAGGGTGGCACCACTGCCTTGGTTGGGGTACACTTTCCCTTACTATTTTTACCTGCTGGTTTTTCGGACACTTTTGTTTCCAACTTTGGTGCACTTGGTTTTTAAATCTTCGAAACATCTACTCTAGTAAGTGTTGATACTGAATAAATGGCCTATCACCTAGCTTGGTGATATGCTATTGATTTTATTTATTATATATTTACTCTTTGTCAATTTATTATCTAGGTTTTTATTAGTTAATCGTTTTCGATAGTGCAGGTCCACAGGCCTGCTTTATCAAATAAACCATGTACATATCGGTATGTAAAATTCAACTTAATAGTGTCGCCCAGAGAACACACAAAGAAATTAAAAACTGTTTATTGACGGCTCACTTCTACAGTTGCACTGGCTTGATTACAGTCATTGAGGCGCTGAGTGACATGGAACCTGTTTTTTATCATTTAGCATTCAATGTAACAAATGTAAAAAAACATAACCTGATCATCGCGGTTGACCACAAGACTAGCAGTGTCTTAATTTCATAATTACCTTGTCACACTGTTTTGAATAAAGAGTTTCCCCTACACAAGCTGCATTGAGAGATATAACATAAGGACTAGCGATGAAACCATGAGCTATACTTTCACTGCTAATTTGCTGTACCCACTGGAGATAATCTTTCAATATTACTAAAAATATGACTGGGAACTAAATATTACAATGGTGAATGTCAGAACAAGGTGATTTGAAGCCATTCGATCAATCCAATTGATTATAACAATTTCAAGGAACAAGACAATTTAAAACAGAACATTTAACAATCAAAATTTATTTTACTAGCATCTGAGCCGAGGTTTCACTTTCATCAGGCTAAGTCTCTTTCAGTTATATCTTGTAATTATGGTACTTTTGCTGTTTTAGTGCTAATAGCACTGACCTGGCAATTCAGTTAAAAGAAACATCCTTGCAACTCACTGCTATAAAAAGGTAAGGTCATCAGTGTACTCAAGTTTTCAAATCTATTTTGATTTATATAATTCATGTATTACTCATACATAGGTGGAAGAAAATTAATGTCAACATCATTGCAACAGAAGTAATAAGTGTATGGGTTAAAATAAAACTGAATTTCAGATTAGAAATGATAATCGTGCATTTGCAGTCAAAACACCATTTGGAATGAGTACTGTCTTGCTAACTTCTAGAACCATAAACATTGAGTAGCTTTCAATAAAATTAAACAACTGAAATCTATTCGTTGGTTTGCAACGTTTCAAATGCCCGCAACTGAGAAGGGAAATAATTCCACCTCAAGCAGAAACAGATTTTATTTGTTTGCATTTCGTTTCAAAACAAGACATATTCTTCTTTTCGGGGTCCTCAAGCTCTGTAGGCCATAACCTTTTTAAAGTAACATTCTCTGAACGTACAATATCCTTAGCCTGCGACGGCATCTCCTTCGCGATTTCACATTCATCCTGGCTAGCTAACACCTGATAAACAAACTATACACCTTATTCCAAAATGGCCACCAGTTTAGTATTCTTTTGTTTTCTTGTAAATTAGTCGTTGTTGCCTCGTTCTTAAACTAGAAATTCAAAAGAATATTTTCCCTTAAACGAGGCAACAAGGGCTAATTTGCAAGTAAAAAAAAGAATACTAAAATTGCGGCCATTTTGGAATAAGGTGTATTATCATCGTACGTGAAGCAAAGCAGACTTATCATATGATTTACCTTTCCCTTTCTCGGAAAATAAACCAAAAAAAGGTGTCACTGTAGTGTTTACAAACGAATACACGAAAGGCACGAAACACACTCGACTCAGGCATCTGCAGCTTCATCAGTCACGCTCGACTCAAAATAATCAGAAAAAGCTCCCTGATCCTTTCCGCGGACCCTGTTGACAATATCAACTTCCTACAGCGCTTCCCTGAGAAGGCTCATGGCCCGAATTGTCCTTCTTTTACGGTTTTAAACACACGCTCTCTTCTAAAAGGCCGCCATTATTTAAACAAACTTACTTCAATCCGCTGATTCCATATTTGGGCACAAAAATTCTTTGCTTCTGATTGGTCAGACGAAAAACCCGAGCATTGTCCCGAACATATAAAGAGAATTTAGACGCGTTTTGCGTTCGTCAAAGAACGCTTTCCTAATGCAGTCAAAATCGACATTATTGGAATTTTTGGACGTGTATTCATCGTTACAAATTTGGGCCCCCCCGAAAAATTCTTCAGGGGCAAATTCTTCAGATGCAAATGACGCCATTGCAATCGACCATGTGCTTTGCCTGTCTCACGTTTCTCCTTCACCTGTCGGCCTGCTTGTTATTATTATTAAATAATATTATTTGGAATAGGTGGAAGAGTACTCTGAGGGCAAGATCCATAAGAGTGAACCTGAACCAGGGTACGGAAATGTAAATGCTGTGTACTTTGTTAATCAGGCTAGGGGAAGTACTCGAATCAGTCTCACGGTCGGCACGGAGTTTGTTTAGGACGAACGAGCACTCGATTGCAAATATTTACTTATATTTGAGCTTCCTGCCTAGAATAGTGTTCGTAAAAAAATATACTTTTACATATTAGCTTTAGCAAATAAACATTACAAGTTAATGTGAGAATATTTAGGACGCAATCTGAAGGCTGATGTAAATATTTTAGTCCTTTTCAGGTCTGAATCCTATTAAAGTAAGTCCTATTAAACTTCTGAGTCTACGGAAACTGGGGCCGTCACGCAACGTAGTTTGTACCGGGACCTCTTCAATCAGAATGGCATGGACGTTGTCACTGAAATATATTTCTGTAAAACCCTGGTTGTTGATGGAAAAAAGGTTGAGTTTTAGAGGTTGAAAGTCAGCTAGGAAAATCATTGAAGGTATCTGTATAAAAGTTTATACGGCGTCGAACGCACTCTCATAATCTTTGATTACTACTAGTACATAGGTGATATGCTTCTGTTTACATATATTGCTCAAACTGTGGAAATGTGCTTGCAACAGGGGTTTCACGAAAACTCAGACCACGAAAACTCACACCACGAAAATTCAGACCACGAAAACTCAGACCCCTGAAAATAGATAAAGAAAAACACGATTTAAAATCGTCTCAATCTGATTACCTAAAATGTTTCATGGTCACGCAATGTTCATAAGCGGGAACAGCCAGAAAGAATCGGGTTATTTATCTTCTCCGGTTTATTGCTGTCGCGTCTGGTGGATACCATATAACGGCCCTGTGTCGTCTATTTCTTGGGCAAAAAATTCGCCAGCGAATGATATCAAAATATCGCCTGCTCCTGCTATTTTAAACCCTCTCAGTTTTCCACTGTTTGGTCGAGGGGACAGCAATAAACCAGAGGAAATAAATATCTTCTCGCTTATTTCTGGCTGTTGCCGATGAACATTGCGTGACCATAAAATATTAGGACGAGTTTAAATCTTAAAAAAGAAAAAAATGAGGGGTCTGAGGTCTGAGGTATGAGTTTTCTGGGTATGTGTTTTTGGTGACACCCCTTGCAACAGCACCGTCTTTCTTTGATGGATGTATATAGA
>CM042755.1:14064434-14069434 GCA_022496165.2 Catalaphyllia jardinei
CTACCTCAAATGTGTGGCAAATTTGTCTCTTGTGCCGATTTTAGAGCCATTCTGACGACGTTTAGTGAAGTTATTTGATACCGTTACTCCTCCTAAAACAATGGAGAGGCAGACCACTCGATCCATCGCTGGCCAGACGTCACTCCACAGGTCGCTTGCTCCTCAAAAGGAAAAGTCCCGAATCGCAATAGTAACAACAGTTCCATAAAGCCCAATAAATTTCACTCCAAATACGTGTGCTTCGGCGGCCAAAAGACTAGTGAAGAACGAATAATTTGGCTTAAAATTCGCCTCTTCGACTCTCCTGAGAGGCTTGTGTGGAGGCCGGCGACAACGGCCGCTCGAAAAGTGGTTTCACCCTCAACTCTGATTGGTTCATTTGAATTTGAGCGCGCGCTGACAACACGACCCTCCACCGGGGGAAACGTGCATTTTGCCTTGGGATCGTTAGTGGGACACTTGATTTGCGACAAAATGTACGTTTCCCTCCGGTGGAGGGTCGTGTTGTCAGCGCGCGCTCAAATTCATATGAACCAATCAGAGTTGAGGGTGAAACTACCTTGCGAGCGGCCGTTGTCGCGGGCCTCCACCCAAGCCTCTCAGGAGAGTTAAAGAGGCGAATTTTAAGCCAAATTTTTCGTTCTTCCCGAGTCTTACGGCAAGTAGCCCAAGTTGTTTTGTTATTTTCTGATTGCACATAGAATAGTTCTAATGTCACACCACTTTTGTCACGTAAAGTCAGAGCGTTGAGAAAAGCAAACTTCGAGCCCTTTCTCAGACTAGGACTGCGGTATACTCTGTGAAAGAGAAACCTTTTATGTAAGCTAATCATAAAACCGAAGGTTTTCAAAATGGCATCCAATGTTTACGAATGTTTGCAACCATGGAGAGCATTTTAAACCCTTCAGTTCGTCGTTATTTCAATGTGTCACTGGTTCTAGAAATAAGGCACAGTTTAACCAATGTTTAACCATGTTGGGAACCTCGAAAACAATGTACAAGACATTATATTTCCTTCAGTATTATGTATTGACGTTTAAACGTCTTAAAGCGACGTTTGGACGCCGACCAGCCCGTCTGAGAGGAAGGCAGTTTCGGAATGTTTTGCTCATCCTGCGGCTCTGTCAGAAGCGAAGCATGACCAGTTTGGCAGAATTTACTGTGAATGGTTAAGTTGTTTAAGAACCGTGGGGAAACTTCAGGAAAGGCTTACAAAATAGGCGACCTGTTGCTATACAAATATGTCTTTATGCTAAGACTTTTGAACGTTGGGTATCTTTCGTTGTTGCGGCTTGGGAAGGACAAATAAATCAAGCTAAGGTAAAATTCCACTTCTATGTTGATAATTCGATTGCTGTTCAAATTCCAAGACGGAATACGGCTCATGGGCGCATGCTCGGGGCCCATGATGTATGAAATTGTACGCCATGAAAGCATCATCGAAATAAGCTATTTTTAAGAAGGAGTAGTTCCGTGCAGTGGCAGGAAATTCGGCTGCGGTTTACTCAAATTTCTGAGCATGTTCGTCCATGTTTCAGGCTCCATTGAGCTGATCACTCTGATCTGGGTATCTTTTCCTTCCGAAGAACTTGGGTATAGAAGATGCCAATTTTAATCAAAGCTGATGTAACTTTGAAAATTTAAGGTCGCTCTCAATCCTATGTACAGAGATTTTTAAAGTTTGCCAAAAGTTGCGTCTTTCATGCTTATTTGATTTTGATAAAATTTCGCCATGCCGTTTTTGAATTATGAGCCCCTAAGGCCGTAATTAAGAGGCAATTCCGTTGCTATGGTAACCTATTGCGTTACGAAAATAATAATAACGTGGCCGCCAATGACTGGGCAGTTTTTGGATACCATAGTTGCAGCACCAAGTGATAAACAGTTGTGATGATACACCATCAAAATCTAACTGCTGGAAACGCCTTTGAGGCATATACCTTAAGTGGACAGTATCCATTTCTCCGAATATGGCCGGAGGTTTAACAGGTGTTGAAGATTTAATTGTAGCCACACATGAGTTTTTCGGCATAAATCACATTGTCTACCACTCTCAAAAGATGTCATTTCAATATGACAGACGTCTGGCTAATAGAACACGGGTGAATTGGCAAAATCCGTTTATTACTCTTTCCTCCCCAACAAAATACCTTTATAATGCCGCAACAATGCATAACTATGATAATGGTCAAACAAAGCCGAATAGATATGGTTCTGTAGTAGTCTTTTATCCTACATTCAGAATTCGAAACAATATTTTCCTTCAGGCTTATAGGTAATTATTATCTGAAAAGAATAATTGTTGTAATGGCTGAGTGACTCCAAAGAATAGCTGACACAATAAAACAAGTTTATGTACGGCAGCTATTACCATACACCATGCAATGTTAAAGTTGGTTTGCATGATGTAGAATTCAATTTCACTTCATCGTTACGTTAAGTGACCTGTGTGGTTTCCAAGCTTTTCACAACGAGCGGCTACGGATACAGAGTTACCTTAATTGCCAGCAAGGTACAAAGAGCAATTTTTAGGATAAGCTGTGAAGGTGCATTACGTATTCTTTTTTTTTTCTTATAACTTGGGCCTGACACTGTTGACTTTTCTTTCTCTGTTTAGATCTTGATTATTGATTACATAACTTAATTCTTAACTAAATGCTCTGAAGTCTAAAATTATCGATAGCAAGAGATTTCCAAACATCTTGAGAGTGCTTTATGTTGCTTGGAAATGCCAGGCAATTCCATGAATCGTTTTGGTCTTCACCATGTTCTCGACACTTAGGAAATTTATTGGTGGCCTCTGAGTAAGAGAATATGACATTATAAAGAACAAAGAAACATTCAAACGCCCTAAGAGTATTCCATGTTTATTAAGAAATGACACTTAATTTCAAGAATTACTTTGATATGTAGTATAGACGAATCTTTTGAGCTGAGGATGATATCAGTTCGCCATGCCTATCTTGGTTAGGCTCAAATGTGCTAAATGCCTGGAGCCTCCATAATAACTCTTTTGAAAACAGTTTCACGCATAAGTAATTGCCTTTTTACGCATCACGAAAAAAGCATTCATCTTCACCGAAACGTTAAAAGCAAGCAGTCACGTTTCACTTAAAAAAAAATGCGAAGGCTAAATTATACAGCCGCTTGACGGGCATTGGTTCACTGTGTTGAACTTGACAGCCTCCTGATCGCATTGAAGAGCTGTCGTGCACAAGAACTCCTCTGTCATGCTCCTCAGAAATCATAGGTTATCTCTAAAATGAAACACTGAAAATGGAAATATTCGGGAATAGCTAAAAACAAGTAGGACTGAGCAAAAAACCTTATGATATATGAGACAATCGAAAATAGCAATAACGGTAGATTGTGATTTTCAAGGTTCTAAATAGTGCGTGCATAACAGGTATGAGAGGTTCTTCAACTCACTATCGAAGGCCCAAGACCGAAAGTGAAGGGTATTTAACTTCTCTATCTCGGCAAAACACAGAGTGCCAAATCATCATTAAATTAGTGATAAAGGAAGTAAAGACGTTAAATAATTAAAGAGGGTAAAAGGAGCCCAAAAAAGGAGCGAGCCCTGACTGTTGTCCTTGCTCCCAGTTCTACAATTTTTCCAAAAAGGTCATTAATTCACTAATTCACTAATTCGTCACTAATTCTCCTGCGACGTTAACTAGCTATATAGTCTGAACCGTTAACTTATTAGAACAAGAGTTTACCCCATGTTGTTTTCATTAGTTTTTTGGCCACAATATTTGTGTCTCTCCGCGGGGCACAATGATGTTTGGTTTTTCCATCCTGCACTCTTTGAATTCACTATGAAAGCTGAACATCACACTCCTGGAAAAAGATGATCTTTCAATCATCTATGGTCTTTCAAATTCCTTTCTTCTTTTATTCAGTGGTTCGGATTTTACTATCGTGAAAATGACAGTGAAAACCGTCAGCTAAGTTTGCTAAGGGACTATTTCATCGTTGGCTTAGAGAAGGTAAAAGTGAAATTGTGTTTTCTCTCGTTGGTGGCTTGTACGGTCATTTGAAACAAGTACATGTTTTGGAAAATGGCACATCTAACGAGCGCTTGGACGCGTTTAAAAGCGCACATGAAAGAAGCTATCCTTGCTCGGGGATATATCAGACGTAGAACAATGAACTGAATTGACATACCAGTCTACCCAAAGCGTCGTTTGTGGAGACACATGTCTAAATGACGCATGTCTATATTTCCACGTGCGATACGACTTTGCCAAAGCGTCTGTTCCTTTGTGGCTAACCCCCTGATGTTCAGACAGAACACGATGTTACCTTGTCTAGCCCCAAAAACACAAAGAAAGCTCGCATTTCGTCTAGGAACGCTTGCCGCGCAGGCTTCGCAGGATCCTGTGTAGGAAACCTTGTTGTGTACGTATCGCTATCGTACGTTGAAATTCGCACATTTAGCTATACCATTGCAATTGGCGTATATCAGGCGACAAATAAGATATTGTATAAACAGTTACGGCCTGGAGTTTTGTCTGCAGAATTAACAAACAAATCATGGCTCCTGATTGGTGCGGCTAGGTAATAATGGCTGACAAGTATGTCAAATTCGCTTGAATGATTTGAACAAACTGATAGGGAAGGTTAATCACGACGGGGGAAGATTAGTTAACTCGTGCTAGCGCCTTCTAGACTTTTGTCAGATTTGAACTTAAAGATATCTAGTTAACTACAAAAGTTCTCACAAAGCACGGTGAAGTAAAACAAGGATCCGATTACCGAGTACAATAATACACGCTACAATTAGTTCAGCAACGGTTGATCGAAACGCTTTATCTGGTTCGTAACTTGCCAATAAAACATTTGCTTCTTCAACTTACTGAAATGGTAGGAGAACAAAGGTAAAAAAAGTTTTAACAATCTTAGCTTGGCAAAGGTCAAAGGTTTAAATTAGGATTTGGATTGTTTAGATTGATGTTTACGCTGCCCAAAACATTAACAAAAAAACTCGGGGCTAA
>CM042755.1:14076934-14099434 GCA_022496165.2 Catalaphyllia jardinei
CGATAACCGCGTGATTGTATTCGAAGAACTTTGCTAATATGCTTATTGATCCAGCTCCAGCATTAGCTGCTACTTGTAAAGAATCTGAATATTCATCATCTCCTCTCGAGCATGGATTATCACTCGGCTTGCCATTTTGAATTTTTGAGCATGTCCGCTGACCACCTTAGGATGCTACCACAGGCAGACCACCAGGGGAATAGTGTTTTTTGTTTACAAAAGGTATTTTACGCAAAATCATGCATAACTTGAATGGGCGGTGTTTAGTTACAAATTCTCTTTAAAAAGCAAAAAAGTTATTCAAAAAAGAAAAAAAGTTGCACGAAATCCGAAAAGTTGCTCCAAGGACTAAAACCTGCTGCAAATCTGAAAAGTTGCTCAAAAGTTGCCGAGAACAGCCCTAGAACAGGTTCGAGAAGCCAGAAGAAGAAAAATAAAGCAATTTCTTTTAGAAAATGATCCAGCAAGAATTTTTGAGCAGTCTTAGTCGGCAGTCGAGCGAAACTAAACCACCCACACCAAGACCAAGTTGAACTTGGTCTTGGTAAGCCCAGAACCATTGCTTTTTCTCGAATTTAACAAACCCAATAAACAAAATGTTTCTGAGATAAATTTCTTTCAAAAATTCAACTTTTCCCAGTGTCAAAACAACTGTTGACACACTGATTGATGTGAGCAAACCTCAAAACAGCACTTCTTAAAACCGGTAAAATAAACACATAACCTTACTTTCCGTTGTGAATGTTTCTGTCTGTTTCAGTGCACAGCAGCGAATTAAGTACAGCTAACCACAGCTCACGGCCGACAGGGTAGCACCTAAAATGTGTCTCCGACACTATATCAAACTGATTTGAGAATCACCAACCGCAGAAGACAAAATCTCCACCGTCATTTACGCTACTTCCATTCAAAACTCGAATCAAACGGCCTCTAGGTTGACCGCAACCACAAGTTTTCCGAGGGTATTTTTTCAACTCCTGCAATTTTCAAGGCAACGTCCAAGCTTTTCAGCTTACAGGGCTGCTCTGATGACAAAAACTGACTTGATTTTTCCAGCATTTCCTTCAAGATTGTTAAACTTCGCAGTTCAATTATGCTTTTGCTGTAATTTTTCATTCCACGAGAAGCGTTGCCCGAGTCAGGTTTGACAGTGGCCAGAGTGGTAGCCAGAAAAGAGTGAAGACTGAGGCAATGTCCATGAAAGAATTTTGACTGAGGCAGTGTCCGTGGTTAAAATTCTCTTCCTAGGTATTTAGGGTGTTTGTGACGACTATAAACAATAAAAACGAAAAACAAATTACCGAGGCAAGTGCCTCGGTTTGCCTGTTACTAGCTACGGCGCTGGTGGAGTGATTTTTTTTGTACCAATCACAATTCTTTGCTTCGTATTGTACCCAATGAAATTGCTTTATTTTGCATAGATCATAGATTACGTCAAATGGCTTTTTTTGTCGTTGCCAAAGTGGGCTAAGGCGGCACAAAGGCCGGCTTTCGCGTTGTTAAAATATTTTAAAATAAAAAAGGCTTTTCGTTATTATATAAAACCAGGAGCCCATTACTAGGAGCCTGCAACTCCCATAATAAGCCGATACAACGGCATTTTTACAGACCATTCTGTTTTTAGGGGATGCCAAGGGCATCTCCTAGTTGTTTTGAGGGTGCGTGTGTATTTCCCTTGGGACTGAAGGAAACTGGATTAACTAAAGGGATAACCAGTTAGGTCAGCGTATTTTGGTCTCTTGACCGGTTTTTACGAGGTGAAGTTAAATTATGAAGAATTGTGAAAAACAGGTTTTTGAAACGTGGCGGGGGCAAACAAGACGAAGTATATCAAGGCAAGAATAACCTGTTTTGCGGGCTGGTGTTGTTTACCGGAAAAATGCGTTTGTGACGCAGCACGTTTTGTTGGATTTGGGGGTTTCATTTGGTGAGTGTGTGCATATTTTTGAACATTTTTGCTTCTTTTCTTTACTCAGCTTTTAAAAGCTCTCTATCTTGATTGAAATGCAATTCTCTGTTTGCAGATGTACGGGGAAAAACAAATAAGCTTAGTTTGATTTTGTGGTAAGTGCGTTTTTGCCTACCCTAGATAACTTTCCAGCTACCTTTGAACTGGACTTGGCCCAAACATTTACCGAGACTCGAGGTTGGCAAGAGTAGAAATCGACAGTTTTTGTACTTTGAGGCTTTAATTTGAGGCTGCTTTGAACTTTATGTTTTACTTCTTAACGGGGTCGTTTGTTGACGTTATGATTAAGGTGCGTTTTCCCTTTTCAGGACAGTTGAAAACTCAAATTGGGTCGGAACATGTTCTCCAAGGTGAGTTATTGGTGTTCGTACACTCTTCAACGCCTCCAGGGAGGCTTTACTTAGTTGAGGGAACTACATTTAAGGGCATGTTGATATTTCAAATGGAAACTTGATTTAATACCAGTGTTCGAATTTCGGCGACCATAGCGCTGCAAAAGCGACAGCATCGTAATCCCGTTTCCTCGCAAGTTCTTTTTTATTTGGTTTTTATGGTACTCTCAGTCTAGAGGCATTTAGGGGAATTCGGGCAATTTATCGATATTGTCTATTTCGCGTTGTTCTTTATATGATTTGGATGAGAAGCCTTCTCCATCAACCGATTTTAAAACGGTAACAGCTGTTTGTTATCGGGTAAAAGGCGACATTCGATCTGGGGTGGAATGTTTGAGTTTTCACTTAAGTCGTTTACACAGTAACAACCTGTGAATAGAGCATGTGTGGTAAAATTTGAGCAGGGTATTTTCAGCAACAATGGCTTTATTGGTCTGTAGTAAAATAAAAGGTCGAATTTTATTACATTGGAAAGCAGGTGGATGTTTTTTGTATCCCACGTCACGTCCTTTGAAACATTACGCATTCGTGTCATATGCGTAAACACAACGCCCGACCGGGGGGGGGAGTACTTCCTTATATGGGCTATGTAGGTATGTGCGGCCCCAAAGGGTAGGGTTTTTCACCCGTTTTGGTCATAAATAGGGTGTCGATTATAGCCAATTTTGACCATTTTGGTCATAAATGGGGTATGGTTTTTGCACTCTAGCTTTGATATGTGCATGTTTCTGAGAAGAAGTCACTTTTTCATCATTATCGAAAAGAAAATCAGCAAAAGCCCTTCACATTTATGCTTACAGTCTGGTCGGAACTAAGGAACTAATTGTAACGCAGCTCTGAAACAGGGTTTTGATTTAAGGGTCGGGTCATAAATAGGGTAGGGAATATCGCAGATTTCGGTCATAAATAGGGTATGAGTTTTGGGAAGCGGGCCGCACACTCCCACTCAATTTTTCTGGGAGCAACCCCCCTCCCCCTCCCCTCCCCCTCGGGACACAACGATTCCTTCTTGAAACCGTGTTAAAGCAAAAGTATGTATTTCTTGCACTTGAAATATTGTTAAGAAACATCACCGGAAAAAAAAGCAAAAAAACAATCGGGCTATACAATCCTTTCCGCTGACAGTATTTAATTGTCGATTTCATGGAAGCATTTCGCAAGAAATGAATCACGCACATCCTCGCGAGGACTGAGAGAAGGCGAGGTGTTTCGCGGTTGACTGTCATTAATTCAAATCTGCAAGCGCTATTTATCAGGGAATAATGCAATCTTAATTTGTACATTTTTACATGACATAAGACTTTAAGAGATTGATTTTTGTACTCATTTTGCCACCCCATTTATTTTGAAACACTGCATTGTAACGTTTGCAGATGAGTAAAAGAACTGCGAAGCAGGCAAAGCAACGGTGAGTTCCGTTTTTTAATAGGTGGGTCAAAGTGGTTTATTCAGGGGGTTCATCCAAATATGGGTAGTGTTTTCAAGTTTGCCTGTGATGCTGTATCAGTCATAAGTTTGAGCCCTGACAGTTGTTTGACCGAAAGTTAGGAGAAATTTTAGGGAAACACGTAAAAGTTTAACATTTCTTTCCTTGGAAGTCACAGGGAGTCATTAACTAGGGAATTCCAGAGAACTGAAGTAGTACTGGCTATTTTCGGAGGGATCGCTACTTTCCGGGGATCGCTATTTTGGGGATTTATTGGCGGCCACAATTGGGGGTAAAAAAAGTCTCTGTATCATTATTTTTGTCTCAAAACCATGGATTTATTACTTTAGCTTTTACTGCCTACAAGTTAAACATGTGCTATTACGAGACACTCACAAGTTTAATTCAGAGAGGTAATGAAAACTAATATCCGATATTTCATATTTGTCATTAGTGAATCAGTTGATTAATCGAGGAAGTAATTGATTATCTATACCATGAGTTAGATAATCTCCTACATTACTTCTTAATTATCTGCTTTTTAGGTGAACTGAGCATAAAAGTATAGCATTCCACCATTGTTTTGGCTCGTGAGGTTTGCAATTAAAGTGGAAATATAATGAATGCAAAGCAACAGTTTTTCTATCAGTCACTTTCTCAATTACAAAATGCATTTTCAACAGGCTATGAAAACTTACTCTTACTTGCAAGGAGTCTGCAACAGCAATTTCAACAATATGCTTGCATAATCACCAGCAGATTACCTTATCATTATAGTGAGGAAGCTTATACTATTGATTATGAAGCTAGAAACATTTATCCATTTGATGCACCAAGTAACTTGATACCAGTCAGAGTTATTGGGGATGGAAATTGTTTGTTTAGATCGTTCAGTCTCCTTATTTTTGGAACTGAGACAAACCACATTGAAATGCGTGCTAGGGCTTCTGTGGAGTTGATTTGTAACACAGAATACTACCTAAATGAGGAGCATTTATTTCATACAAATTCTGGTCAGGCCATATTTTGGATAGCACACTATTCCACTTCAGCTGCTGATTCGTATTTAAACATGAATATTAGAAGTAACCAGGTAACTGTGTTATGGAACTGTATCCAACAAGCTCTTGTGTTAAATTCATGGGTTGGCATGTGGCACATTTGTGCCCTTGCTTCAGGGACACAGTCACGTGTTAGAAGCATTTACCCAGCTGAAAGCGTGCAAATCAGTCGGATAAGCCAAGTAAGATGTTTTAAATGTTATCATACTTCCCAAAATTCAAAATGCATCTCTGGATTTGTTCTCTTTCATGTGGAGTCGAGTTGGTACAACTCACGGTTTGTGGCAACCAAATCATTTTGTTCCCTGTCTTCAAACTTTACAAGAAGGCATGACCGGAACTATGAAAACCACAAATGAGCCACCTAAGCCTTTAGAAAACTGCGGGACTACAAGGAAACGTAAAATGAGACCTCTCGGAAGCACTAACGATAACAATAAGGCATTTCCCCAACTCAAAGCAAATCAAAACAAATCACCACAGGGTAGAGATGAATTTTTAGATCATTCAAAAGTGATTATTCTGATGGAAATTCACTAAATATCAAAAAAGCCAACCACAAACGAGAGAAAAAGAATGAGCACTATCGATATAAAAGAGCAAATGAGAGTCAAGAAGAAAAAGCTTCACGACTATACAAACGAAGAGGGGCTGATAAAGTAAGAAAACAATCAAGGCTGAAACATGACCTGTCACCAGTTCAATTGTTCTTAAAGTCAGTAAGTGGTATTGCAGTTTTGTTTTGTGTGTTATGTCTGACATTTGGTTACCCAGACAGCTTTCATTATGTTACCCAAGACAGTGCACTGTTAAGTGAAGTACGTGATTTCATTGATGGATGTTCAAATACCTGCATCAGAAAGATTCCACTATGTCGATTATGCTTTAAAATGCCTCCTTGTAACAGGTTGAATAAGCTTGATGCCACAAGTGTACCATCTGTTATGGAAAACTTAACATTCATGGAGAAACGTTTTATAGCTCAAAAACATGTTTTTATGACAGTTCTATCTCTTCCTGCTGGTGGACAATATACACAAGATGGACTTTGTATCAATCTTCCAGTGGATTTTCAAGAGCTTTATCATAAAGACGTTATAAAGACGTTATAATAGTTAAGCGAGCATCGTCAACTGCATCACAAAATTCACAAATCAGCACAGAAAATGTTGTTCGAAAAACAGTACTAAAAAATTGTTTGATGTGGTTAAAGAAACATAATAGGCACTATTCCAACATTGATATTTCAATGTGCACTGCTAAAATAACACATCTTTAATCAGAACTGTTAGAGTCGTGTGAACAAGCTTCCTTAGCACAAGCTTTACACCAACAAATTATGTTCCAAAAAAGGCTCACTATCATCACTGATAACAAAGAAATCATCAGAACTTCCAGTAATTTGTCTCAAAAAAACAAAACAAAACCAGCTAACATGTTCAGTGAGAATGAAATAGAGGAAGTGGCATTCCCCTGGCTATTCCCATATGGTGTAAATGGTTTAAAAAACAAACAGGAAACCAACTATCTCAGTTCTCCAGTACTCTCAAAATAGATTGCTTGGCAAAGAAAATAGATGGAGAAAAACATACATACATCTTTTGGGCTCTGAATATGTATGAACAGCATAAACTACAAGAATGCATATCAATTGCAGTAAGAAAAAGTAGTATGTGTGACCTGCCCAAGGGGCAATCAAAAAGCCACAATTCTAACCAAAAGTTTTCACTTGACCACAATATAATTGACAACTCATATACCTTTATTAGACAAATAAGGGGAATTGCAGGCTTCTGGAAAAATGTTTTGCAAAACGTACTTGCAAAAGTAAGAACACTTAGACCTCCTACCTGGTTTGTAACTCTAAGTGCAAATGATTTACACTGGCCTGATCTCATGTCATTTCTGCAGTCTGATACAACCTCTGATATCACAAGAGATCCTGTAAACTCTGCAAAACTTGTGAGAGAAAATCCAGTCATGGTGGCACAGCATTTTGCCAAACGGTGGAGATCCCTATTCAAACATGTTATTTTGAATGGTAAAGAGGGAGCACTTGGTGAAGTAACTGACTGCTTTGTTGGATAAAAGATGCCCCCAACCTTGCATCAGCAGAAGGGAAAAAGCAGTTTCCACAGTTCATAGATCAGTATGTGTCATCTCCAATTCCAAACAAAACACAAGACATTGTCTTGACCAGCTTAGTTCCAACTTTGCAAATTCATCACCATACAGAAATTTGTCGAAAGGGTAAATCGCTGCGCCGTTTTAATTTTCCAAGGCCACCATCAGTCGAGACCAAAATAAAACCAAGCATCAATCCCATTGCTTCCAAATCATTTTATGAAACAAGAAGAAAAGCAGAAGAGGCCTGGGCAAACCCGTACAATCCAACAATTTTACAAGCATGGCAAGCAAATATGGACATACAGTTTGTGGGTTCAGTCTTTGCAACTGCAATTTATGTTTGTTCCTATGTGTGCAAAGCTGATCCAGCAAGACTGAGAAAGACAGTTAATGACGTTATTAATAAATTAAAGTCTGATTGTGGGTTTTCCAAAAGAATACAGCTTTCCAAGTTAGGAACAGCAATCTTCTCATCACGAGAAATTAGTGCTCTAGAGGCTCCATTTCGCCTTACTGGCCTTCCGCCCACTGACTCGTCAAGAGCAACGGTTTATGTCAATGCAAGAACACCGAACAAAGGTGTTCGCATCTTAAAACCACAGCTTCACAAGATAGGTACATCTGCATTAACTAACAGCAGTTTTGTTGATGGATTACCAGAAAATTATGCAAAAAGACCAAACGAAGACCTTTTCAACAACATGTCTGTTGCAACATTTGCCAGCTGGTATACCTGGTGTGCAAATCCAAATGAAGCAGTAATGAACAACAAGGAACAGAAAATTCAAAGAAGCAAAGTCCATTAAAAGATGGTGATGACTATTATTATATGTTTTTATTTCTTTTTCTGTCATGGAGAGATGAAAATGAACTAATTTACCCCTATAAAACTGCTATAGAAGCATTTGATCACAAAAAAAATAACATTTTGAGATGTCTGTAGCTCAATTTTCTGACTTAGCAGAAGAAATAGAGAGAGCAGTTCAAAATTTGCGAATAGTAATGGCTGAAAATGCAGATGAGATAATTGCTTCTCTCACCCCAAACACAACTCACAATGCAGCTAATGAGCTTGCTTGTGACATAGAAGTTGAACCTTGGCAGGAGCTAATCAAAATCAGAAATAATGACTCAGATGACAGTATTGACCAAAATCGTGTCTCTGATAATGATCATCAGTGGAAAACTTTTAGTTTATATAGAATGACTGACAAAGATTTCACCATGGCTATATCACAGTTAAGTGATGAGCAAAGGAAAGTATTTAATTTATTAGTATCTCATATTCAGGAAAGGAAAAGATATGACCAGGGTGCAGTAGCTGAAAAGCCAAATCCTCTGTATTAGTTTGTGACAGGACCAGGGGGACAGGAAAATCCTTCTTAATTTCTGTCATAAATGAGTATCTCTTAAGAGCTTCTCATCACAATAGTATGACAGTAATTAAGACAGCACCTACCGGGGTTGCAGCATATAATATTCAAGGGGTAACTCTTCACAGGGCATTTTGTTTGCCAGTGACTCACAAAAACCAAAAGGTTGATTATACTAGTCTGAGTGCGGAGCGTCTACAACAGCTGCACAACTTATACCAAAATTTATCAACTGTTATCATTGATGAAATAAGTATGGTAAGCTACAAGATATTAAAGCAAATTCATTTGAGGATCTTGGACATACCAGACTGTCATGAGTCAGTGCATCCATTTGCAGAAATAAACATTCTGGCTTTTGGTGATTTTTTTCAGCTCAAACCAGCCATGGGCCAATATCTATTTACTGAACAGCAATGCCCATTTCAACTTTGGAGAGACTTATTTCAGATTCAAAACTTAACAAAAACTCATCGCCAAAAGGGAGATTTGCTTAGTAGAGTCAGAACTGGGCAACAAAATGGAGGGGATATTGCCCTGCTTAAATCAAAACTAAATGTACATTTAAGTGACAAAGAGTTTGACACAGCATTGAGAATATTTCCAACTAATATGCAATGTGATGAATACAACAGTGAAAGACTACAAATTCTTCTTCAGGCCACTTCTCAAAAGGCCTTTATAGTGAAAGCAGATCTTCTTTTGAACAGCAATAAAATTCAGCCATATGAATCTGAAGAAATGTTTCTTCCTCAACATGAGCAAGATTGTGGTGGACCACCACACACAACAGAACTTCCCATAGAAATGCGTGCAATGCTTATAAAGAACATTGATCTGTCAATAGGGTTAGTAAATGGTGCAATTGGAACTGTTACGCACATCCAACTTCCTGGAATAGTAAATCAAAGAGTAGAAAGTAATAACACAATGCCTCAATCAGTGTCAGCGAACTTTGATGCTTGAAAAACTGTTACATCTGGTGACAAAGTTGTAGAGGTACAACCAGTCACAACCAAATTCTTTGGCTTGAGCAATTCAGTTTGGCAAAGAACACAATTACCACTGAAGCCATGCTGGGCTGCAACAGTACACAAAGTTCAAGGTCTCACACTGTCAAGAGCTGTTGTCGATATCGGGGAAGCAGTTTTTCAGGCTGGCATGGCATATGTTGCTCTGACCAGAGTAAAATCACTTCAAGGACTTTCATTGACTGCACTCTGCGTAAAGAGAATATTTGCCTCGGAAATAGTGAAACAATACTATTACCTTCACTTCTTGAGATAAACATAAACGAAGTAAACTGTCAAATCAGAATGCATTAAAGCTCAAATTAAATAATATTTGCTAATTAATTATAGCTAAGCTGTCAAAGGCATTAATTGAAACTTTCCAATGAAGCATGACTTAGTAACAATCTTTCTTAAGAACAATTGGTACATATTTTGCTAGATTGAAATTTTGGACAGTTAGTCACCTAAAGTACATTATATATGTACAGGGTGTATGTCCACGTAGCTACAGAAACTAAATGCAATATCCATGTACTTTATTTTTGTTCTCTTCAACAGGTCTGTTACACCAAAAAAAAGCAGTGACCACGGAAAATTTTGTTAAAAAAAAATCATTGCAGATACATACATTCAAAGTACCTTTCTACAATCAGTGAAGTAATGATCTAAAAGAATGTTCAATATATGCGTTTACGCATGACAATGGTGAATGCAAGTCTCAATTGAAAAAAATGTAAAAAGAGGTATAAAATCCAGTCTTGTTCACCTGTATATTATTGAAAGACTGATATAACTAACTAAAGGCAATTGCAATAACACTCCATTGTCACAATAGGTGAATATAAAACCTGGTAAAACATAGTGTTCCCTTTCTTAAGTGACTATCATAGTGCAATATCAGTATTAATTTTATCACACTCACTGCATGGACAAGTACATGACATTATGTACATGAAAAATTTAATATATAATTTAATATAACACAGTTCAAATCACACAGCAATGATATGCAAGCATACGGCTATAAAATCCTTAATTTCCATTTTCTGTCACGTTAACATTACTCTTCTACAAGTTCAGTAATTGTTATTATCCATTTGTGAACTTGATAATAGGCATCAACAAGTGGAAAATTTGAGAGTGGAGGTAAGGAGAGACCAATGGTGTTAAGAGGAACCCTGTTAATGTGGTCACCAACAAGGGACAAAAAATCTGGCCGTATTAACAGGGTGGACATAATAAAGGGGGGTTCATGAAATAAGAAAATGACTAAGCATTTGTTCAGGGTAGAAAAGAGTGCCCAGAATAACAAGGTGACCGCATTAACGGGGTGGCCATAAGGTGGGGATCCACTGTACTTTAAGTGTCAGTGAATGATTAAATTTAAGATTCCTGTATCATTAAGCAACCAATGTCCACATTTGAAAACGTACTCCCCCCGAAGTTGATTGAGTGTACTCAATTTTCCTGAAACTAGAAGATAGATTCTCTGAATTGTGTGCAATGTAATTGAGGTCATTTATGACATTATCCGTCAACAGGCAGTACATACATGATGTGTCTCCAGTGACCCCGGCTGACACCAGTAAGTACAAAATGTAAATTCGATGCTGTTCTTTTTGTCCCACACCATACCTCAAAGTACTTGGTTTATATTGGAACCATAATCGCCATTCTCAGGGATAAGCAATGAAATATTTCTTATACAGTCATTTAAATATAGTTCCATAAATTTTCACCAGATACTTCAGCTGGCACTGAGGATATGGATCCACCAGCTATGAGCACCACCAATTCATGTAAGTCAATAATTAGTTGCATGCTATTTATACTGTAGCTGCTGTTTCTTTTCCTATACTGTCTGTATATTTATCCACTAGAGGTTATTTTTTCCCAATATACTCCATCGTATTGCAGTCTGGTATCTCATCCTAAAAGTAGCTATTTTTTGTAACTTTAGGCCTCAATGACATCAAGGATAATGAACCATCACTGCCATTGCTACTTCTGGTACTGAAAACAGAACTGAAAGATACAGCTGCCACCAAACTCCTTGAGATAACTGCCACTGATGGACAAGCCAAGGCAAGGTTGCTTGCCTGGGGAAGCATTGTCCAGTTTTTCCATACTAAAATAAAAAAAAAAGAAACATATCTGTTTGAAAGTACTGTGGTAAAAGCCACCCCCGCAAGATATGTAAAAGCAGACATGATACCATTTGATATAACTTTAAATTCTGGAGCCACTGTTTCGCCCAAGAAAGCAAACATCCAGATACCTGAACCAAATTTTACCATGACTGACACGTTGCAGTCAATGATCAATCGGAGAACAAACCTCAGAGCCCTAATTGTAGATTACGATGAATCTGTGTCAAATGTGTCACTGCAAAGTGGGTCAGTTGCAACTAAAAGAGAGTTAACTATAGCAGACAACACAGGTTTTAAAATACAAGCCACTTTATGGGGTGAAACAGCCAATACTTTCAGACCACAATTAGGATGAGCAGGTGTGATTGAAAATGCTTTAATTAAGTCATACCTGCAGAATGTAACAGCCTCTGTAGACAAGATAGCATATTGCAGTGACTCCCATAACCAAGAGCTTGAATTGTGGTATGAACGTCATGGAGACGATGAAATTGAGCAGTTGTGTGCTACCTCTAAACGCCGCTTAGCGAGTAATGAATATCCATTTCTTGATAATATTTCAACCCTGTCTTTCATTGAAGATGGAACCTGTGTTAAAATAGCGGATAAGATCATATCTCTCGAGTTTACAGAGTAGGATACCTGTGGTAACTGCAAGACTGCTGTTGTTCAAATGGGTAGTGACAACTTTTGTCCTAAATGCAGCAAAACTAATGTTCCGATCGCACAAAAAGTTTTATTTACATTGTCATTGTCAAATTTTGCAGCTTCTCTGAAACTGTATCATGACAATGTGCCAAACTTGCTCAACTTGAAAGATTTTATTCACCTCTCCAGATCTGACCAAGAAAGTGTTATACAATCTCTCTGTGCCACTTATACAATCTTAGTGATGAAGAGACAAAATCGACTTAAAGCAACTGAGTATGTTGCCCTAGATTTTGAGAAGGAGCAGTTCTCAAAATTGCAGAGGAATTAAACCTATAGTGACAAAAATAAGTAAAAAAACAGTTGAGTTGACCACATTATGTTCTGCTGATTGACAGTGTGTAACATCACTTATACAATCTTAGTGGTGAAGCGACAAAATCGACTTCAGACAAAGAGTATGTTGCCCTAGATTTTGAGAAGGAGCAATTCTCAAACATACAGAGGAATTAAACCTATAGTGGCAAAAAATAAGTAAGAAAACAGTTGAGTTGAACTTATTATGTTGGTCTGATTGACAGTATGTAACATCATGATGTCAGTACATTAACTCTAAAACTAGCCGAAAGTAACTTCATTTTCCAGCAACCAAAATAAGATGTAATACAGACTACACTTGATTCCTTAAGCAAAATACAGGGCACAATGAAGAACTTACCAAATAATATTTTTTGTGTGTATGTAATTTACACACTGCACAGTAATGTACGTGGTGGTATTCAATATTAGTTTTTATTCAAAAGCTAAGAACATCATTTCTTTGCTCTACATAGAAATGAAGTATTAAAACAAAATTAATGTGCATTATTCAAAAGTTGTGTTGACATTTCAGCATCATTTAAGCTGCATCGTGGTTGTGTACTGCAAGCTTGCTAGTTCATTGAGGTTTATCAGAGTTTTAACACATGTGAGATTTTCTGGAGTCACTGAATATTTCATTTATAGCTTCTTAAGTTTTTTGTTTTGTTTGTTTGTTTTTATCAGTTCAAAAAAAGTTATCAGTTTGCCTCTGTTTCTTGAACAATCTTCATTTCATCTTATTGTTTATAAAGACTTGAATGTTTTGAAATTGCAAACTTAACTGATAAAAACCATTGCCTAAAAGGACCAATAAACCACTTGACAAACTGAATTAGAAATACTACATCCTCTTAAAACTTCTGACACACATTGTGAAGACTGAGCACTAAAGTGTAGTTGTCATTGCCACCTCTCTCCAAAAGGATCACTCACTTTTAAAACTCTGGTACTATCTTTTTCAAAATGGTCATGTGTCTAGAAACTGTTATGTAATTGCTCTCATCCCACATGACATATCATACTCCTTACATGTGCTTGTACTGTCTAGGTGGTGTAAGCATACTGATTAAAGTTCACTTTGGTGTTAACCAACCTGCTGTCTACTGATATTTGTCATTTCATATAAATACACTTCTACACAATGATAACCCAGGCTACCCAGCGTAACCTAAAGGGCTTCCCTTTAGTTGTACCTGTATGATCAAGCTAGTAGTCACTACACCAGCAACACTAACCCCAAAAAATTGTTGCTTGGTCTAGTGCATAATCGTTATTTACATAATTTCCAGGTTTATCTCGTAGTGGGTTAAATTACAAGCGGTCTGGTTGTATTTAAACCTAAGCTTATGCTTACTTTCTGCTTACAACCTGTAGAAATTGGCCGACCACTTAGATCTCAGATCTAATGGCAGCCAAGTATATCACATTTCCTCTTTACCTTAAGCTTGAAAATATGCCCCAAAATGAAAAAAAGAACATCAAATGTACCTGTTTACTTACCCATTAAAGAACTTCGGCTACGCTGCTTTTCTTGCTTCGTTTATAAACAGTTGTCTACGACCAGCATTCTCTTCTTAACATAACCGTGCTTCGAAATGCTTGCCAACGGCGATCTGCGCGAGGTATGGAAGGAAGCAATCCATTTATCACCAGACCTCCTCGTTCTATTGGTTCAACTGCTCCTAACATTATATCACGCCTTCTTTTGACGCCTAAGCTACGTTTACAGAAGCTGCAATCCAAACAATCATATTGTGCGAGTCAGGTTTTGCAGCCGTTGACAATGAATTTTTTGTTCATTCATTTCCTTTGTAGGGTGGGCATAGTCCTTACAGTTTGACCACGGTCACTTTTCCCAGACTTCAACTCTTTTCACACTTTTGTAGCCCCCCGATTTAATAGTTAAAATAACCCTTTTTACCATAACTGCAAAAATTCTTGCGCGCTCATTGCCTAATTATCATTGCCAATAAGCGCAAAACACATGAATTTATAACTTGTGCGATCTTGTTCCAACGAGCGAGAGCGGACAATTTGTTATTGTAAAAAAGAGAAAAAAAACATTTTCAGACGTCAGTTTTTCATGCGTCTGTCCTATCTCAGTGACACACGACAAACAATGTCAATAGTACGATGACTTAATTACACTAAGGTTATAAATTATCCACAGCATCCCCATTTGTTGCTACTTTTCCAGCAACAAACCTACTTGTTAGATGTTTTTCCGGCAAAACAGGCCAGTTCCAGTTCCAGTGAGCAGGCTTCGGTGAGGATAAAACAATGCGGCCTCACGCGTGAACATGTCCAAATCATTTCGACATGCCGACATTACTCCGTGCTTGTGATTGCAATTGGTTTCTGAGGTTCCCGTGAGAATCTGAATTCAAGAATCTATCACTAGACAGACGCAAAGCAACTACATGGAATGTATTTGCTAAATGGATGCACTCGGGAGAACTGAAGAGCGAAAGAAGCGAAAGAGTAACACAAGGCGATAGCCGATCTTGAGTGCGTAGCAAACCTGCCAAGTGATAGTTGCATTGGTACACGCTTATCATTTCTTTTATAACATTGAGGTTGAAACTCGCTCAAGTTACATGAAGTCGAAAGCACGATAAACCGAACGGAAATGTTCATTAAAAAAACAATTGATTCCGAACAATTGAATACAAACTTTTGGGAGTTAAGCTCTCTGTCCTTTACGACCTCTTCGTCGAAACAAAAGATCAATATGGAATGGAAAATTTGTTCAAGCTGTGAAAGCGAGAGTGGAGAAGAAAGCGAACAAACGACCCTGGCTTTGAGCTGTTTAATTTGAGATGCTATCCTTTAATAGCAGATTTGTAGGTTACACGTAACTTTCCACTTTGTTAAAGTTGCACGTCTAAGGTTGAAGTCGGGTACATAAATGACTTTAGAAAAATTATCTTCGATCGTTACTTTCGTTATTTCGGTACAATATAAGCTTAACTGAACCGAAAACTGAGGCTTCAACCAAAATGTCAGAATATATAAGCCTATAATTGTACACGATGCAGTCGCTCCTTCAAGAGGCAATTGACGAGATCGAGCCAGACTGAAACCCGGGCGAACTAAAAAAAAATATTGTAGACGTTTTCATGTGACGTGATCATATTCCAAAATTCAGTAATATCATCTTTCCTTCTGAGGTTCTATTTTCATCAGATAAAAGACCCTACAGGAACTCGACATTTCACAGTGTTTTAGCTCGACAGGGCTCTTCTTCTTGTAATAGAGTACGTTTGAATTCCGAAGCTTTTGCATTGCTTGACATGAAAACGCATGGCGGCCCGAGAAAACTGTTGCGTAGGTCAAAAGACGAGTTATCGCTTTAGTTTTTGCTAACTAAACAGTGCTTCCACTAGAAGAAGCATTTATTTCAATGTGTCAGATCTCTGGAATCAAAATTTTTCGTTTCAATAACAAAACTTAGTGACAGATGTATGTTTTACTTTACGGGCCACAATGTTTGTGTCCTTTCAAAGGGCACAAACATGGCGTTTCCATACAAAGCTCTATAAATTTGGGTAACACACTTCTGTAAATAGCGCACGAATGAAAAACAGCAGAGAATTAATTTTTGGCGAGGTTGTTTATACATTAATCATCTGTCCTATCCCAGATTCTCGACTTTATTCACTAAATGGTTACGATTTTAGTTTTGACGGGTGAAAACCGAAAATGTGTTACAAAACTCCTTTTATTAAAGCTCGATCAGTAAAAGTATTATCTTCCGCGTTTTGGAACAACAAAAACAATTCCTATGTAAGGCTTCCCTTATAAAAAAAAATGGTAATACTCTTGGTAAATGTCTTGCTCGCCGAAATAAATAGCTTTCTACGCTAGAAAAAGTTTTACAATAAAAGCTTGTGGTGCATTACCATGCGATTTCGATTTTTTGCTACACGGGCGAGTTTATTGTTTTTGTTGTGGTTCATGTTAGGAATGCCTTTGTTCAACCAGCTGATTCATCTTCTGCTCGCTTGTCTCATCCCCGGTGTTGAAACCTGAGACACTCACCAGTGACGTAAATCAAAGAAAACAAAGAAGTCAACATAATAGACCCTAACCCTAGCAATAGCTACAAAACAAAGAAATACTTCACAGGTTTTTACACTGAGGTAAACCTAACCTGCGATCAGACTTTTTTTTACAAGAAAGGAGGTGTGATCTCAGGCTAAGGTAAACCTTCTAGCTTAACTGAGCTCGAAATTTGGTAGCTCACAGGGATAATCTTTCTCATCCCCGGAAAATTGAACATATTTTTTCATATTATGGCAGAAAAAAAACATGGGAATTATGTTTCAAAGAGTGCCAACATCAATGGAAACAAAATTGCCTAGAAAAAGTACAAATGAACAAACTGACCTGAGCGTGCAACCCACAGGCAAATGGTAAAGCGTATTAGCCAATCAGAACGCGAGCTTTCGCCGAGGCTGCTTTAGTCTTTCTGTCGAAGAATTATCTTTTAATAAGGGTTGCTATCATACCACCAGTGCGTCCGCTCTGTTGTAATTTGCTCATCCAACAAGACTTCTCTACGTCCTTTGTAAACTAATTGCACTGAGTTCTTCACTTTACCGCAGTCCACCGAACCTGTTGTTCTGGTTAAACGCGTGATAGCTGTCAACTTAGGATACAAATATTGAAATTGGGGGAAATTTATTTAGAATTTATTTAGAGTGTTTCAAGGACATAGAGGTAACTAAGATAAACCTTGTACGGAGTCTGGGGCTTTTAATCACAGCCCGAGTGCTGTGTGGGGGATAGGAGCTCCACTTCAGTTATGTAACAGCGACCGGTGTAGTCGTCGCAGATTTGGCGGTTAAAGGCTGTGCCTCGGTATCGTTTAATGTGTAAGCACCCTTAAAGCTATCTACATGTTACCTTGGTACCTTCTTGGTCTGCAAAAGTGACATTTTGGCAGCTTTCAAGAGTCCTTTCTTATTATGCTACAATCACCTTCGTCACTCGTATATTAAATTTGGCTCTTCTCGACCATTATCGATTAACTCACTTCCCTTCGCAATTCTTTGCAGATGCAGTTCAACCAAACGTATGTTCCCGAAGAAGGATCAGTACAAGTAAATCAACACATGGAACAAATACACTACAATCAAGTGGGGCTGCAAAATGCCTCGGCCATCCCCGACTGCCCTGCCGCTTTTGAATCACTGCTACAGAGAGAACGTTTGGAGAAATTTCAACAAGAGACTGAGAAAACTATGAACTATCTGTATTGCAAAGGTCACCGACCCTCGAAAATGCCCCTGACTGATCGAAGAGAAAGGAATCGAGAAAGAGAGCGCAAAAGGCAGAGGCGTCTAAAGGCGGCGTTTAACGTGCTTCGCAGCGTAATACCCGATTACTTTTCCGAGAGAGAGCCGGGAGACAGGCTGTCAAGAATCCAAACTCTAAGACTGGCAAAGAAGTACATCGCTGCATTACAGGAATTAATAGAGACATCGTAATACTATTTTCAAACGTTGTTGCCTGATATCCTGTGGGCCGTTGTGAAGTATTCACCAGATGTTTTAAATAAACAAAATGTTAGCGACAGTAATTTATTCTTTTTTTTCTCTCTCTCTCTCTGTTAAACTGAATTTCTGTACATAACTTTGATTTACTTGTTTGAACCATTTTTTTTAATGATTTTCCGCTGCACCTATTGTGTCTACTTGTTCGTTGCGAGTTCGAATGTTTTTAGTGGTAGGTAGTTTGTAGTCTAAACAGAACACAGGGATGTCGGAAACAGCAACGAGGCTATTTATTCTACACGAACGCAGTTACTCCGCACAAGACTTCACAACAAGCACGCGCTAGGCTTGTAAATAAACTTGACCTCCGTCACTCTTGTATGAACACAGCCTCTCCCTAATACACGTAACCTCTCTGTTACACTTTAACAAACACGACCTTTGTCGATACTTTACAAAGCCTCGAAGCTTTACACGCGACCTTCGTCGCACTTCAGTAAACACTACTGCCTCACGAGATTATTCTCTCGACACCCCTGGGCAAAATACCACCTATAAACTACACCGATTTGCTTATATACTTTACAGCAAAAGGTTCTAGAACTTTCCGGTACTACTAAATAAAGTAACATTACAATATTACGCTATTTACAGCAGCAGACGTAAACGACTAAAATAAATTGCTTAGTCACCGTGACAAAAAACTAATTAATATGCACGAAACTTCTAGACGAAATTGGCATATACGCGAACCTTCTAAGTCACGCAATTATTTTTCGTAACATTGTTATACAAATGTAGTTCAAAGTCCGGCGCAGTTATCAAATTTGATAATCTGGACCAAAACAAACCATCAGCCAATCAAACACCAAGTTTAAGTTCACGCGACATGTTATCATAACAACCATCTCCTTTTTAACATGGCGGCTACTCGAATTCAACATTTTGATTCTGCGTTTTTGAACGGTTAAACGTAAGTAAGGTTTCGAATAGGAATAGAGGAGTAGAAATCTTCCCTGGGTAAGAGAATAAGAGCCAATCTTTATATCTCATAACAAATTGGAAAAGCTTAATCGAATTTCTGTCGACGGAAAGCGCCGCGGCGAATAAAAACCTCGAATGCTCGAAAATTATACCGATTTTTTTATCCGATCGGAAATTTGTGAGCGGCAGTCGTTCAAAAAGAAAACAGAGAAACAGCAAATTGAACTCCATAAAAGATATTTATTTTCTCAAAAAATGAACAAGCTTTCTTGGAGGCATTGTTTACGTCCTCTTCCTAGGCTCTCTCGCCCTCTGTAGTATAAACCACTGAACATAATAGGTACGTCAGATCTCGATGCCCCTTCCACAAAGTGCTCAAATAGCAAATTCCTTCTGTTGTCCTTCAGGATTTCTATCAAGAGCTAAACCGCCTAGGGAAACATGCTGGTCCTGGCTGTCTCACAAATACCTACAAATAATACACCAAGGAAAATATCAAAAAGGGACAAACTTTAGTTTCCTCACAGCCAGCCAGCCACTCGGTCGGTCAGTCATTTGATAAAATAATCAAATAAACCCAACAAGAAGGAATCATTGCATTAAATTTGTTAGGAGTACGTTTGTGTTGAATTAAATACATACATTTTAGCAAGGGCATTGATACCCAACAAAGGTCAGGCGAGTAAACCAAATGAACTAATTATAAAACAATTATTGGATGAGGTTTTTGTGATATCCAGAATAATCAAGGTCGAGGTAGGGGTTATCCGCCAAAGCCGAAGGCTGAGGCTGATAACCCTTACCGAGACCTTGATTATTCAGGATATCACAAAACCCAGTCCAATAATTGTTTTATTATACATTGAAAGAAAAAACTTGGAAGTCATCTTTCTGCTCCTTCACTGACGGCAAGCAGCACGAATCGCGCGAAGTTGACATGATTACCCTTAGAAATCATGCTTCGCGGTCATACATGAGATTACCCGTGACTTTGAGTGTTCTTGACATGATTATTGTATAATCTGCAGTTATTACGTCACGGGTGCGGATTTCGAAAATTCACTGTACACTTTCGGCCAATTAGAAAAGAATTAGAGAGTTCAATGTATAATAAAACATTTCATTTGCTGCCTTAAAAGCTGTATTGGTTAGAGCACTGGTCGAGAAGTACTGTCGATACATCTTGACATGGGACTTGTTTACAGTGGATGGCAACCGGTGGATAAAAAACGTTATATCTTGAATTAAAAACATGGCAAGCACAGTTCAGATCAAACAGAAACTTAATAAATTTAATGTTCAGAAAATTATTAATGTACACAAACAGCTGAAAAATCAAAAGAAAGTACCTCCAAACTTGTGCATGAAAATACAAGTTAATGTTTGAAATGAAATCTCATTAGCAGATTGCAAATTATAATTAGGACAAAGAAGGTTGCAAACATTTAAACCAAATATTTAAAACACCCCTATTATTATGCACTTTCATTAAACATCTTAACCTAGCCAGAAGTTGTGTCTCTTTTGGCAATATCTATCAACCTGTCTATTAGTTTGCAATGCAAAGATTTGGACTGCGAATCTTTATGGGGGGGCTCCTGGTCTTGTGACACCTCTGTTAGCTTAGGCACCACTAATAAGTTTTTATATATCCGTCCATATTCGCAAAAACATGCTCAACGTTGACTAAAGCACAGTCCCAAAGACCAGAAGTGATACGACCACCCTCCCCCCCCGGGGGGGGAGGGGGGCACTCTTGCGAATTTTGAATAGGGGTATGCCACGGAGGTTCTTGAAGGGACTAACAGACAAACTTCAAAAGCTGCAGAATAGGGCTGCTAGAATTCTCACCTTTTCTAACTATGATGTTCGCTGAAGTGTTTTGTTGGATGAGCTTGGCTGGGGAAGGCTAGTATATGTAAGACTCAAACAGTTGGCTATGACAATGTATAAAATCCATAAAAATCTTTCCCCATCGTGTCTGAGGCGGATCTTTACCAAAACCTCAAATGTACATTCACACAATCTCAGAAATTCTGAGTTCAATTATTATGTCATATGTCAAGAAGGAGCCTACACTACAGAGGATCTGTTCTGTGGAACAAGATTCCCTCAGACTGCCTAGTTTAAATGTTTTTAAAACTTCGTTTCATGGGAAAGATTTTTCTAATATACCTTGACCATTGTAACTCTTATTATTCATAATGTAAGTCAATAGTTTCCTTAGAGTATTTTAGTCTAGTTTTAAACACGATTCCTAGGAAGAACATGTAAAATGATATGATTTCGTGTGTAAATAAAGATTGATAATGATGATGATGATGATGATGACGATGATGATGATGATGATGACGATGATGATGATGATGATGATGATGATGATGATGAACGCTAACCCTATTTAAGGACTAAGAAAGTAAAACCTGATACCTTTTTAAGGCCCAAACCCGCAAAATGACATCCTATTCAAGGCTATTAAACAACTGTTGCACAATCATTTTGTTAATACTTAAACGGATACATCAAATTTGAGAACAAACATCCGTTTAGGATTGCGTTTCACTCTCCAGTATTATATAACACAATTTAGCTACCCTATCTAAAGACCTCACCAGGAACACAGGAACAAAAAGGTAAAAACGATACCCTATTTAATGGCCGAGAACCTCAAAACCCATACCCTATTCTGCGGCACATACCTATATAACTCATATATGGGAGTACCTACCCCCCCCCCCACCCCCGGGCGACCACCCTCCTGGCTAGGCGATTGACCCATCAAGCATCATCATCATCATCATCATCATCAATCTTTATTTATACACGAAATCATATCATTTTACATGGTCTTCCTAGGAATCGTATTTAAAACTAGACTAAAATACTCTAGGGAACTATTGACTATGGCATGTTTCGACGTTGACCAGCAAAGTAAAGATAATTCTCCACTTGCAGTGGAGAAGCATTATATAATTACATGTTGTACACTACAGGTCAATTTGTTCTTTAAGTCAGAATGATTCCAACCTAGGTTAAATTATATCAAATGGGACAGGTGAGTCTGAGTCTGATAACTTATTAGACCGGCAAATATGAGCAAATTAACAAGGATTGTTTGTGTGGCCTAGTGGAGATGAAGGCAGACTACATAGTAAGAGGTCTGGTGTTCAAATATAGGTAAGTGCAAAATTTAAAAACAAATCGGTGGGGGTGGTTAAGGGTAGAGTTAGGGTTAGGGGGGTTGGTACATGTATGAGACCCTGGCAGGGTAGGGTAGGGTTAGAAACTGAGGGGGATAGGGGGTGTACATGTTATTTTGTTAATAACCCCAGCCCCCCAAAAAAGTGAAAAAAATTAAACTGATATTAAAAATTTAATTATGGTTGAAACAAATTAATCTAAGTTAAAATAATTCTGAATTAAAAAACAAATTGACCCACAACATATATATATAGATATAAATTGTTTTCCTACTGTATCTATCCTGCAATAATGATGG
>CM042755.1:14101934-14109434 GCA_022496165.2 Catalaphyllia jardinei
CTCGTGAAGTTTGTTTTCCTGTCAAGTTAATCGCGTGGAACTATGGGTATACAACACAAACACAACCAAAGATTGGACGAACAAAGTAGATGTTCTCGGAAAATTCACCGAGTTATGAATTGCCACCATGTTTTGACGTCACGGGGTTATCAAATTTGACGGGGTTATCAACTGTGCCGGACTGGTTCAGGTGACGATGTCAACAGATAATATCGTGCATCAACCCATCGAAAATACATTTGGCAACCATTAATACATGTTCTTATGCTGAAAAGTTGCTGCAACGAAAGAAAAAGCCAAATTGAGGGTGAACTCTTGTTTTCAAACCATATTAAAGGTGAACTGTTGTCTGAAAGTCAAATAATTATGGGTACAGTGTCGTTTGATGTGAAGTTAATAGTGAAGTGTTGTTTTTAATCCTCACCAAGGAATTTTTTTTTCTTTTTGCTATTATCTGCTGGTTTAATGTTAAAGTTTTGAAAAAGCCAGGGGAGTTTCTGAACAAGGCGAAGCTGGAGTACTTCAGTTGTCAAGTACTGTTAAAAACCAGCGAATTGGAATCGATGAATTCATTTAAAATCACTACTCCATTTTCAAGACTTAAATGTTAATTTGACAATTATGACTCCTCATTGCCTTATACGTAATACTCTTTTTCTCTTTAAAATATATTATTAAACTAACTGATGTTGTTATCACAATGAGAGCTTAAAGGAAGTTAAAAACTATATTCTTGTATTGTATTTTATATTGTATTATATCTGAATTTTCATGCAGCGAGATTTCCGGCTACTTTTTCAAAAGAAAGTCTCCTATATTTGAAGAACCATGCAGCTGTATTGACTGATTGAAAGTGCTTAATTGGCTGATTAAATTGAGCCCTAGAAATAAATAAAGAAACACACTTAAACTCGCCTCAATCTTATCACCTAAAATGTTTGATGGTCACCCAGTGTTCACTTGTAGGCGGCGACAGCCAGAAAGAATCGAAATATTTATCTTGTCCGGTTTATCGCTGCCGCCTCCAGTGGATACAAAACTGGCTTAAACAACATTATAGCGACTTTGTCTTTTTCTACTTCTTCGGTAAACAAAATTGCAAGGAAATTCCATCAAAATGTTGGCTGCTATTTTAAACCTCGTTAGTTTTTCACTGCTTGATTGACGTGACAGCGAGAAACCACTGTTTCCTATGAGCATTGCGTCACTATAAAACATTCAAGGTGATAAGAGTTGAGACTAGTCTTAATCTTTAAAAAAAAATTCGAAGGGTCTGGGTTTTCGGGGTCAGAGTTTTCGGGGTCAGTGTTTCCGGGGTCAGAGTTTCCGGGGCCAGAGTTTTCGGGGTCCGAGTTTTCGGGGTCAGAGATTTCGGGGTCAGAGTTTTCGGGGTCAGAGTTTTCGGGGTCAGAGTTTTCGGGGTCAGAGATTTCGGGGTCAGAGATTTCGGGGTCTGAGTTTTCGGGCTCGATTTGAGGTCTGAGGTCTGAGGTCTGAGTGCTCGAGGTCTAAGTTTTTGTGACACCACAATCGGCAGTGTTTTTTTTTAACTTGGAGCTCTCACTGTGTTTGTTCGTCGACAAATGGAGCCACAACGCTTGTTTTAAGGGAAAGTATTCGTGACTCGTTTTGCGCTGGGGAGTTTAGCAAGCTACACACAGCACATGTAAGCTGAAACAAGATGTTGTTTTATGTAATTATATTAGCCTTTGTGAACCGCCATTTTGATGGGGTTTGGGCATTCTCTTTCATAATGAGCGCAATGCATAGCTGCATGAATGGAAGTGTTCATGATCAGTCTCACGTACATTCAGGGACAGAGAGTTCGAGAAAACCGTTGACTCGCCGGGGTAATTCGAAAGGCGAGGATACATACCGGGCGTTTGTCGAATCCCTCGCTCGCTGGGCCATGCAAATAAGAAAAGCAAAAAAAATAGTGGTAACAATCGCCAACAAATTAAAGCCAACTACCAGCAAGTCATTGCCAAATACAATCAAGTCTTTGCTGAGTCAAGTAGCAGACGTAGGTACGATCAAATGTATATTAAACACGAGCAGGCATCCGAGTGCAGCAGCTCTACATGTACGGATGATTAGCATACCAAGAATAAATGTAAATTCATTGATGAGGAATGATTGATAAGAAAACCAACCGATAATCCAGCGACCACTTATGCTTTGTATGCAGCAGAAATGAAATCTATGATGTCGAGGGGCAGGCGGGTTTCTAAAAAGTGTAGGTTGCATTCTAGAAGAAACCGCCAAAAGAGAATCCTCTAGAATTCCTTACAGAACGTTATCAGACTTTTCATAAAGACAATAATCATTCCAAATGTTGCCAAATCATACATTAAGAAGTGCATTTCAAGTTCTTCAAAGCTAAATGTTATGTTGTTTGAGTATAAACGTCATTATTACATGTACCTTAAACGATTTGGAGGATCAAAGTGTGTATTGTCCTTAAAAAAGTGCTTTATCGGGCAACACTTGCACCTGTCTGTTGTGCGACTGAGCACATTAAAGCACAATAAGTCAGCTTTGTTTTGCATGTATGTTGATGAGAGAATGTGAACGTTAAAGCAGTATTTAAACAGTGTCTTCAAACCTATCATGTAGCATGTAGCTCATAGAGTTCTCTCTCTAAGTGGTGTCATTGAAGAGGACGCAGGTCCATCACATCAATGAAGTGTCAATGCGTATTTATCAGTACCAGATCAGCTGTTTCAAGTCAGTGCTCAAGAAGCTGTGTACCTTGTATTACAAATGGCAATGAGAAAATCCACCCGTGATTTTCAGTTTATCGGCGCTTCACCTCCAGATGAAAGGACGTTCTTGTTAAGAAGAATGGATAAACCCAAGGAGTTGCCTGACAATTTACCTGATATAAGAGCTGACAGCGTAACTAAACGCTATCAGAGGACGCCAAAACAATTAGAAAAGTTGTGTTTTGCTGACTTTGTTGCATGGGGTTTAACTATGTTAAAGATGAAATGCCGTTAGTACATATTCTATCACTTTTAAGGAGCCCTCACACTTTCCATCAGAGATAAGTAGTAAAATCTGGAAGACAATAAGGTCCTAGCACGCGAAATGCTCTCTGCCGGTTGCTGTCCACGTCTCAAAAAACGCCCGCGCTTATAACCTTTTTATTGAGTCTAACCAGGGCATGATTCAGGCTGACTGGAGTGCAGTCAGTTTCAGTTGGTTACTGAGGTTCCCGTGGGGATCTGAATTCAAGATAAATTAAACTAAAAATAGAGCGGTCTCTGAAAACGCCGTGACAGGAATATGGGGTAGTTGCAGGCTCCAAGCGAGTCCAGCTGAACCAAAAGAAGACCCAAAGTACAACTACCATTGCACAAAGTTGTGCTTTGGCCTCATTCTGCGTGAGATCAATGATGCCATTAAAGAAGGCGACAGAGAACGCCTTATGGGATTGTACAAAGTAGCTCTAATAATTTTCAAATGTTATGGGTGCACCAAACATCCTTATGTAACCCTGTTACTTTTAGTCAAAGTAAATGCTCTCCTCACTGAAATGAAAGCAGATCAGCTAGTTAGTAATAGGTTCTTCAGCACTCATGGAAATAAGGGTAAGAACATCCCACTTGACCTTAAAATGGAACAACTAAACAATTTGCTGAAGGCTATCCTCAAGGTATTAGGCTCTAATCTGAATCAACTCATAGAATTGCAAGATCAATAACTTATACAGAGGTAATTTTAGCTAGCCTAGATTCCGATTGCACGGTTGGGGAAACTGGTCATCACAGACGTCTAAAAGACACTGATGAAGCTGTGAAACAGATCGTAACAGATCTTATTAGCGAAGAAGCATTCCAGAAGACACCTGGACGAGAGGGTTATCCATCATTTCCTAACTTCGACAGAATTTTTTTGGCTTCCCTTGACTACAGGGAAGTGTATACGTGGATGACAGACAAGTTTAAACTATGGGAAAAAATGTACCAGAGTTGAAATAAAAATGTACTAAATTGTGCACTGTATTTTTGACAAGGGCACAATGTCATATTTGCTATTAGAAACTTGCAAAGATAACTAATAAGAGTCACATTTTTTTGGAAATCACATTAATTTAATTTATACTCAGCTATTTTGTTACAGTTAATGATACTCTACAACAATACAATTCAACTTTTTCTAGCTAATAAATTTCAAGTACACACAGGAACTTATCAGTGTTATTTCCTTGGAAGATGTAGATTAAGAGTTGATGTGGACAACAAATTTTGCACATTGTGGAAACGTTTCAAGGAAATAATAAATATTTTCCAATGCTGTCTGTGTCATTGTTTTCTATCAAAATATAAATTGTAAATACACCATACATGTATCATAGTTTTGCACTCGAGTATATAATATTACATAAAAGGTATTATTAAAAGAAGACCCTGTTAGGGTTCAGTAGCATATGTCAGAATGAGAAACAAAAAACACTTAAAATCTACTCATACCTGCACCAACACAGAACTACAAAATCTATAATTGCAGCCTCGGATTAACTTGCAAATTGACACAAGATTAAACCATGTAAATCTATGCTGGAAAGCTTTCTTCAATCTGACAAGTTCAACTGTGACTGAAACAAGACATTTTAATATGGAGTTCAAGCTATTAAGATTTCCAACTAGAAATACAAGTTTTCCAACTCTTCAGCGACGATCCTGTCTGGATCATCACAGTACATAAGTTCATCCCAAAAGGTTTCCATTAGTTCCATCTGACAGACATCATCAACCATTCCATACGTTCCTTACAGTCTGGTACATCTTCGAAAATTTCATCGAGGATTTCTAATATTGCTTTAGCATGTGAAATGGCAAAAAACGGGCAGTTTCTCCAATACATCACTTAATGTGAAAATCTCCAAGCAAAATTCAATTAAATCCTCAATCAAGGAATCTGAAAACCCATGAATTGTAACATGGTCAAGTACCAAATAAGTAGTACTGCTGAGGGAGTTTTTGTATTCGATGATAGCCTCTTTTACAATTTCCTTGTCCTCAGCGGAGACAGTCCTGACGTTGCTTGCTGGTACTTCAGATGTATCACTTGGGGTTGTAATTTCAAAGGGCAACAGTTCCATACCACAAATGTCGCCACCATAGTTGCAGCTTTTTGCACAGTTTCCGTTTCTGCCAGCTCTTCCTGCCTGTTGGATGTGGTCTACAACACTTCTTGCTGGTCCAAGGAACATGACGTATTTTACACCTGGGTAGTTTACTCCCATGCTGAGGGCAGATGAAGCAATTACAACCCGGACTACACCATCGTTACCCTTGAATGAACTTGAAACCCGACTCTTATATTTTGCCCAGGTTAGAGAGTGGAAAATTCCCACAATTCTGTTTGCCGGTACTTTGTCTTGCCCAGTAGTATAGGCATAGTCTCAGTAGTCATGCACCTCTTCGGAACCTCTAATTTTATTTGCTCCCGGAGTCATCCACCTCTATTGTTTTCAGGACTAGGGCCATTGTTTCTGTTGTTTATTCTATTGTTTTCTCGGCCAATCCTGTTAGACCTTACGAGAGGTGCGTGGCGCCTCCATAGTCTCGAAGACTGGTAAGCAAGTATCCAAGAATAGATGCCATGTCTTGCATGGTATTGCAAAATATGATTGTTTTTGGAGTTTTCTCACTTTTCTCTTGCATGATAGAGGCTACCAACTTAAATTGGCAAGATATTTTTCTCGCTTCACTTTAACCACACTCAAACGAATGTTTTCTCTGTTAGAGCTCACAAAGATTGATAATGTTCCTTTCTTCATAGAAAGAGATTTCTTCACATGGTCGGTCATTTTTGTGCTCGCAGTGCCTGTCAAGGCCAGAGCAGGTGTATCTATCAACATAAAATTAAATCTAATTAATCCCCATGCTATTCTGCTATACAAATGACAATATTATTACCAAGTTATACCCTTTAGGAACAGGATAAAGATAATTGATAAGCAAAATATTAAAAATTCCCCTCCAATTTTGTTGGCTCTATCAAGGTGCGTGCTGTGTAAAAACAAAATTCTGAAGTTTCATTGTTTATAAGAGATTTCATTGCTAGAAGTCACAAGAGATTATAATAATTGGTCTAGCAAACGAAAACAAAAATATAAGCTTACAGAAGAGTTAAATGGGAACGCTCGGATAATGACTAAATGTACCAGTGTGGCAAACAATCTCGAGGCTTACCATCAGAGAATGAAGTAAATGCAGTATATGACTAAACTCGCCCCGTAAGCAAAGTGATCGAAGATTTCCGTAGTCCTTGCCGAAAGCCTCGCAAGTCTTCTTTCGCTTCTTTTTAGTCATCCCCCTACAAGCAAATGAAAGAATGGCCTTAACATCAATTCAAAACTAAAATAACAAATAACTGAAAGCGTCAGGTAAATCAAAGTTGAAATCAGCTCACCATGTTTCAACGGTGTGACATTCGTCAACAACAATGAGTTTGACATGGCTGTGAAATGGCTTCGTACTGTCTTTCAAAACTTTCCTGAATCGCTCATCCAGTACTGCATGCCTTGGCGGAACCCAAAATCACTCGATACTTGCCTCCTGCAATTTCTTCTTCCGTTTTCTCGTCACAACGTAGCATTACGGCAGAAATGCCCAGGTCTTCGAAGTCCTTTATTTGGTCTTCCATTATGCTAGTCAGTGGCGACACGACACCAAAGATGTCAATTCATCCTCGTGCATTTTCACCAGAGTAAATAGCTCGAAGATCAACGAGTTTTCAAATCCTGTAGGCAATATTGCCAAAACACCTTTCCCATTAAGGACACCGACAACAGCTTGTCTCTGTTCAGCCTTTAAAGAACTGATTTTCAACAGTTTGAGCTTCTCCGAGATGATAGCGTCGTAATCGTGATCCAACATTGCATTGCTCGAGACTCTTTGTTATGATACGCAGGAAATTTATGATGGGTTATTTATCTTTCTGTCAACTATCTGTCATCGGCCGCATATTGACCAATCAGGTACTCCGTTGCTGGGCTGACGAAGGGTTTGAAACGCTAAAAAGAGTCTGCAGACGGTTTTTTTCTCGTCTCGCCTTCTTCCCCACTCGGCCATACCACCCTTGTCTCGCCTTCTTCTCTACACGGCCAACGCCATATCGTCCTGACTAAACGCTCGTCCTAGTGACCCTTAGAGAAAAAACCAGGCTGCCAGCAGACTAAAAGTGTACATGTAAGTTTCTCATTTCCAAACAGCCTTCTTAACTCAGGCCTCCCAAATTTAAGCCCCAAAACCCCTTACGTTGTTGACATTAAAAAATTAAACTTATACTGGGTTCACTTTTGCTGGAAATACTGCCACACAATTTACTTCTTGTAAACATTAGCCCACCATATGTCAAATCACCCAGGCAGAGACCTCCTCGTTGAAAGCAGTAATCATTACCCGTACCTTCTCAACATAGCGGAATTCCTCTTCATGTACAATGTCAGTGATAGATGCATAAGCAGATGCCTGGCTGATATCTCCA
>CM042755.1:14114434-14124434 GCA_022496165.2 Catalaphyllia jardinei
TTGGACAAAAACAATACTTAGTAGGGGAGGTAGGAGAAAATTGTTCAATTCAAGTTTAATGAATAGATTAATCAGAATCGAGTGAGTAAGTACTTGGTGTATCCCTTATCATAGTGTATTTAGAACGTAGCATAGTATATTTATCCCTGTTATAGTGTATTAGCTACACTATAATATCTGGAAGGGATACATGAAGTACTTAGATTTAAATATCGTTATCGTTTATTAACGCCTCTGCAGGAATGTTGAGATGGCCAAGTGAATAGCAAGCTCGCCTTAAAATCCAGCCACCGAAGTATGGCCGAAGTTCGAACCCAAGCCGGCGCGCATCGCCTTGTTTCTTCCCCACTTTTCCTTCCGTTTAACTTCTGCATAAATAAATAAACATTTAATTTTCGTCCACGCCGATTGAAAGTCCACGCAGATTCCCGGATTCATTGCGCATGCGCGCATGAATCTACGGAAGTAGATTCTCAACCAAGCTGGCTTGCCTGGCACTACAAAAGAACAATAACGACGATTGTTATTTGCCACGTTACCGCCTGAAATGCAGCTGTTTGCCTGACCAAAGTCGGCCATGTCAACACCCTCACCATCAAGAAAATCAAGGAGAAAAAAGAAATAGAAGAAACAGAAGAACGTTACCGCGAAACGTATCAGATAGCATGTTTCAAGATTTCAGCATGTTTCAACATTTCAGCGAACTACTGATAAGTTGGCATATCGCGACATCGTCACGTACGCATGAATCGACCTGAATTTTCATCACTCGCAGCAACGCTGCACTCACGACCAATATTATCGCTGGGCTAAGGTTTTTAAAGTTGCCTCACATTCAAGAGAATATAGGAAAGGGGCATACCTCTAAATCTGCAGCCAGGTAAGCGTTTACAGTAAGAGAATTTATCCAGTCAGTTTGCATATAGACTGGAAGAGTGAGACTGCAATTAAGTACAATTGCATGTATTTTAAATTTCGTAAACTGAATCAGTGCAACTTTCAAGCAGTCTCACGAGAGATGACTGCTAAGCTGTTTTCCTACAAAAAAGTCCGAATAGGTGGATTATAATACGAAATGGGACCACAAAGCTTGACTTATTTTCCCGATTTAATTAGCGCTTCATTACATGGAGCTACTTATCATGATAAACTTATAATTGCAGTTTAGACCAAAAATAATGCAATGGTAGATTAAACAATTATTGGATGAGGTTTTTGTGATATCCAGAATAATCAGGGTCGAGGTAACGATTATCAGCCGAAGCCGAGGGCTGAGGCTGATCACCCTTACCGAGACCTTGATTAATCTGGATATCACAAAAACCGAATTCAATTCAATTCAATTTATTTTCCTCTTGATGTAGTTACTTACTAAATGACAGGCATTTGTAGTTGCTAAACTATGTTTCAGTTGCACAATACTAATCTTGCAACTGCCAAATTGCAAAGAAAATTAAGCCACAGGCAGCCCAGACGTTTGAACACGATTAATACGTGACATTAGTCTGTTGAAGATTGCGTTACGATTTAAGCAGTTTATAAGGCAATGTGTGAGAATGGTTCGAAAATTGCTCTAACTGCTACGTGAAGAAATAATTTAAATAAAAATGACTTTCCTCATGTTTGCATTGAGGATTTTGATGTCTCTGGGTTCCTGGATGTGGTTACTCGTAGACATCAAAATAACTCAATGTAAACACGAGGTAAGTCATTTTTGTGTGGCTTACACGAAGTGTAATGCCACTTATGGCGTCATCTGATTTTGTTTATTTGTTTGTCCACGAAGGTCGAGCGCCTGTCACGTGGTCTAGTGCCGTAGCCATTTTGCTTTTGAGCGTGGTCTCTAGTACTTTTTTTTCAGGTGATCGTTTCGCGAGTAAGTTCTCCTCCCAGAAGCCAACACACCCATACCCGGGTTTTGTTATAAGTGCAGCTCGTGGAAGAGCTTTTACATTGTCAAAATACAACATTCAAGTTCTTAAATCTTCCGTACAACACTGGAAGGAGTCATTTCGCCCTCGAAGGCTAACATCTATCGGCTTTATCTATCGATGCGGACCGGGTTGCACCACTAAGACTTTCAAAGTGTTTGAAAGTGCCTGAAGCCACCTGAAAGTTTCATAAGGTGAAATAGGCTGTATTGTACTTGTACGGAAGCCGATAAGGGACAATCCCAAAATATCTACGAAATCCGAAAAAATGTTTTTAAAATCCGAAAAAATATATTTTAAATCGTAATGTTTTTTGCAAATCATCATTGAAGAGTTAATCAAATCTTAGAATCTATTACAAATCTTAATAAAAATATTGAATCCACAAATATTATTTTGTAAATCCGAACAAGTTTACAAATCCAAGAATTTTCGCAAAATCCAGAGAAATATTTTGCAAATCCGAAAAAATATTTTGTCACGTATTACTTGCACCAGCAGTCTGCAGACGTCAGCGGTTTGCCGCATCCAAAATGGCGGAGTTTTGTGTTTCGTGTTCGACTCGTGTGGATATCTAGGGTATTAGAGACCCTGGAGACAAATTTTGCTTCAAATGTGGTTCCTGAGTGCAAGAATGAGTACACCCGAAGATGAAAGTGCTTCGTCCTCTTCATGTACGAAAGCATTATCGCAATATAATACGTGGCCGCCAAAGCGGAAGAACGCAGAGGATATAAGCTTACAGACTGAAACTTAACAAGCCAAACAACTAAGCTTGTTATAAAAGGAACATCAACGATCCAGGACCCAGGATCCAGTTCAGTTTTCAAAGTCCTTACGTTCATATAGATCGCATGGTACTCTCGCCCAGAGAGTGAACAATGGTATCGTACCTAAATCCCCTCAGTTCAAAGTAATGTTCTAATACCAGCCTCTCGCTCGTCTGCGGAACTGCAGAGACTTTCCTGTTGGTGTCTCTCTCTATTGTTCCACACTGCCGACAGAATACTCCATTGCTCTCAAACTCTCTGCCACATTTATGGCAGAACTGACGTCGTACTTTGTGTAATAGACGATTACAAACTCTTTATTTATACTTAAATCATCCTAAAACGATTATAAAATACTGAATCTATTGTAACTAAACTCAATAAACACAAACAAGGCATCAGGGACGAGCATCTCGTTTATTGATACAGCAAGCGTTTTGCATCATCACCATAAAGAAATTACAGCAGTGAATAAACAATAAAGCAAAGTAGAAAGAGATGCCTTCGAGTGGCTCTTGCATAACTTATAAAATCTTGATAGCCTACAAGCTCCTAGGGATTCATCATACCTGCAAGCACGCCTAAAGTTAAGTACTTCTACAATTAACACGAATCATACATAATGAACATACTCCAGTGTCATTGGCAAAACGTTACAAAATACGGAAAAATATATCAACCCACTCCGCCATTTTGGATAAGGCAAAATGGGGGAAACAAATTCTGACGCTGGCTGATTGCTGGCGCAAGTAGCACGTGACAAAATATTTTTTAGGGATTTGGAAAATATATTTTCGGATTTGCAAAATATTTTTCTGGATTTTGCGAAAATTCTTGGATTTGTAAACTTTTTTCGGATTTACAAAATAATATTTGTGGATTCAATAATTTTATTAAGATTTGTGATAGTTTCTCAGATTTGATAAACTCTTCAATGATGATTTGCAAAGAACATTACGATCTAAAAGATTTTTTCGGATTTTGAAAACATTTTTTCGGATTTCGTAAATATTTTGGGATTGTCCCTTATCGGCTTCCGTATACTTGCATCCTCCTTGCACTGGGGTTCTCGTTTGAACATTAACGGTCAAGGATTTGCTGTCATGACAATTTCGTGAAAACAGAGGATATCTTATCACGTTTTAAGGATCATTTTTTGGATTGTAATGCTTTTGATGTTCCAATTAAATGTATTTTACTTGCCCGTACTGAAACAAGTTGTTGGACAAAACAAAATGTGGACTGATGTGATATTTTGGTTTTCACAAATGATTTTCTACAAGCAACAAGAACAATGCGTGCTAACTACAATCAAGGAAATCAAGTACTCTTTTGTGAAAATGCTGGTAAGCAATGTGTACTGAACAATGTCACTTACTTTTGTTATTTATCATCACATAGAAGATATCAATTTGACAAGTTCATGACACCAAATAATCATATAATGTGCCATACATATCTATTCAAAATTCTCTGACAGAAGTGTTTTCAAATTTTCTACTCAACTACAATTGTTGTTTGATAACCATTGGAATTAATACAGTTGCAGTGATTAAGAATCCAGAATCAAGCTTTAACATTTTTTTTGGTCATTCCAGTGATTTGCACGGAATGCACTATTAATTAAAGGCACTGAAAACCTTGTATCATTAGTCTGCTTATAAATAGGGCTTGTTCCTATAAAATTAATGGTGTCTTTGTCGGCGATAATGAACTTGTTTTGCAAAATGTCTATGTTTCTTTTTGGAGTCCAAAGAGAAACGTTTGCCTTTCAGTGATAAAAGAAACCAAACACAACCTATTAAAAGGAAGCGATAGTTTTTAACTGAACTTTAGAAGACAAAGAAAAACTATTGTTTGCTAGATTTGAATATGAGAGAAGGGAAAATGAAAGTGAAGAATCTATTTAAGGAAAAGAAAAAATGTGCAAATGAATCTTCTGAATCTAGAACAAAGAGACTGGCAACCCAATCTCAGTATCAAAGACAAAAAAATGCAAATGAATTAGCAGAATGTAGAGAAAAAACACTGTTCAGCCAACATCAATATCAGACAGAAAACAATTATGTATGAATCATCAGACCATATTAAACAAGAGAGACTGCCAAACCAGCATCAATATCAGAATGACAAAATGCATATAGCTCAACCATTACTGATGAAATCAGAAAATTTCATATTACTGTTCAGAGTACATTTGCTCTTTATTAACCAGTTGTGGTATAAACACAGTGTCATTACTGCTGAAGGCCTTAGACTTTCCAACCCTACTGTAGAAAAATATTTACTGTGCTAACTGCTACAAATGAAAACAAATGTTCAGGTATACAGAGAATAAAATTATCGAAATTCTTACATGTGTAAAAACACTCGTTTTTCCCCATTTCTCTCTCGTTTTTTTCGTGCATGTCGATTGAGCCAGTAATGCACAGTGAATGTCTGGTTTGAACGTGTTTTCAAGCTCCCCTTGTCTGGCATTTCTGCATGTGCATGTGTTTATATCCAAAACATAGCTTTCAACACAAACATTTTGCTTGGTTGAAGGTATATAAATATGAATCAAAGTAGGGTCCTCGAAAATCCTTAACCATATGTACAATTGTCAATACAGGCAATTCATGAGAATTACAATTCAGAGTTTTTATTGACCATCATGTGAAAAAGTGTTTATCTCTGGAGAGATACTGTCAATCCATACTTTTCCTCTGACTGACACATCCAGAAAGTTACTTCTTCCATTGTCCAGTACTAAATTTTCAATGTAAGTTATGGTAAATCCGATCCAAATGTTACAACTGACTTATTACCACCTAATTCCAGCTTATAATCTTCCCTTCAGTATTACTTCCATTACATGTTACAAGCAAGGCGACTTGTAAGCCACACATGTACGCATTGCGGACCGATTTTTATTTAAAGGTCAAATGCAACGAAATTTGGAGAATTTTTCTTTTGTTGAAAATCCTTTTCAAAAACATCAGCCATACCAACAAGAAGCAGAATCATCTCTTAAAACTAGGTTTTGCACAAACCGTGGTGCTCAACTAAAGAAAATCCGACGGTTTCTGAGAGCTTCACGAAAACATCTCACAGTGATGCCACGACAATGCAACGGTAGAATTCTCGCAAAAACACTCACAATGTGAACTAAAACTGACCTAAAAAACGAGGAAAACTTGACATAACTGAGGTTTTAACTGGTGGCCTCGTGGTCACCGTTCGAAGAGGCCCCTTAGACGCATGCGCGAACTTAAATATGTCTCAACAGGGAACCCAACAGTAACATGGCTCCCCAAAATGTCAGCCTTGTATTACATTTTCACACATACACAAAATCCTAACTGTAATACGACTGCAGATATAATGTTCTTCCTTCGCAAAGTTCAGGCTCCTCGTCAGGGAATTTCCCGGTCTCTACTGCGCTTCTACGAGCTAGATAAGCTTATTGATAGGTCTTTCCAATTGGGAACCATTACTTGTCAACACTGTCACTGACCGGACTTGACCATGATCGTCTGGATGGGTGTCTATCACCTTAGCCATGGGCCATCTGTTTCTAGGAGACTGGTTTTCTTTCAACAGGACATCTCCAATCTTGAAATTTCTTCGTGGCAGGGTCCATTTGTTTCTTGCTTGCAACTGCTGCAGATACTCTTGCGTCAGAGACTGTGTACGCCTCCATCTCTTTCTGCAGTACAGGTCTTCTCTCTTAAATTCTCCAGGCGGGGGCAGCACAAGTCTTGTCTTTCCTGTAAGCAGCATACTTGGTGATAATGGTGGCGCCGAAAGCGGGTCGTTAAGGGTCTCTACAGTCAGAGGTCTGTTGTTGATCGTATATTCTGCTTCGCAAAGAAAGGTCCTCAATGACTCTTCGTCCAGACGATTACCGTGTTCTCTCTCATGACGTGTCTGATTGACCTGATTTGTCTTTCCCAGACACCACCAAAGTTGCTAGGACATGCTGGATTCTTAATCCAATCAATACTTTCCTCAAGGAGTTCCGCTTTGATCTTCTGATCATCCATTTCTTCGATAGCTTTCTGATCCCCGTCTACAGATGAAACGTCTCAGCGTATTTATGAACAAATCTTATTACAAAGAATCCGCTACCTCTATGTGGACTGCTCGGCTCGCTAAGCAAGTAAACAGGGTGCCATATCTCTTCACGACCGCTCTTCCTCGTTGGACGTGCCAAGGGCCGAAGAAGTCGACCCCGCAATAGGTGAAGGGTGGTGCTGGCTGTATGCGCGACTTTGGCAAATCTGCCATCTTCTGTTCTCCTTGGCTCCCTCGAAGGTAACGACAAGTTAAACATTAAGAAATAAACTGCCTGACCATTGCATTTCCACTGACAATCCAATAGGCACTTGCACGAAGTTCATTCAAAGTCATCCCTCTTCCGCCATGATGCGTTCTTTCATGTACATGGTTGATGATCAATGAAGTGATGTGGCTCGACTTTAGCAGGATGATAGGGTTCTTCAGAGTCACTGACAGGTTAGCTCTCCGTATTCTTCCGCCAACTCTCATGATACTATCACTGTCTAGGACGGGATCTAGTGAGCGAAGAGAACTTGCCTTCCTTAACAGAGCTTTCTTCTCTTTGTCTAATTCACGGCTACCGTACTTAGTATTCGCTTGAATGATTTGAAGACTTCTTATTTCGGATGGGAACGCGTCATTTTGCACTTGCTTTAAGATGTACAATTCTGCTTCTTGTAGATCGGCAACATTGAGTCCTGGGCTTATGGATGTACCATTGATTAACCTTTCTTCAGATGCTCCATCTCTGGGTGCCTTCTTCTTTACCAGGACTTCAACTCTAAGCTTCCGCTTGTACTTCAGACAAAGCGCTACAGCCACCTTTAATTTATGCCAACTGGAAAATCGCTCAAGCTTCTTGAGAATATTACTGTTCTCTTTCGCCACGCTAGCGTTGACCTTGAAGTTTTTGACCTCCGGAGAATCTGCATCCACGTGTTCTTTATATGTTTCTTCCTTGAGCCAGCTCTCGACAAAGTCATTTAGTGACATACCTCTTGAGCATTCGTCAACGGTATTCAATGCAGTTTCCACATAGTGCCATTGTGAAGGGGTGGTGTGCTCGTGAATAAGTTGAACTCTGTTGGCTACATAGGTATGAAAGCAACGAGATTCATTACTTATAAAGCCTAAAACGACTTTACTGTCCGTCCAATAGTGGTCCTTAATGTCCTCATATTCCAATTAATTCTTCAACTTGTCATCAATATTGACAGAAATCGTGGAAGCGGCCAATTTCAATCTCGGGATACTGACTGTCTTCTTTGGTGTTACACGGGCCTTTCCCACAACAAAGGACACATGTACTTTCCCTCTTTCGTCTTCAAGTCTCAAATAAGAGCACTGTCTATACCCACATGTTGAAGCATCGGACATACAGTGGAGCTGCGCCGACACAATCTTTCCAAATTACCCGGGTTTGAAACTTCTTGGCACTTTTAAACTTTCAAGTAAGCAAAGTTCATACTGCCATTTTTCCCATCTGCTTCTGGTTGAATCGTCAACTGGTTCGTCCCAGCTGTTAGAATGACAGATGTCTTGTAATATCTTTATTCCAACAAGAACTACCGGAGCGATGAAACCTGAGGGGTTGTAAATAGAACTAATCGTCGAAAGGATGCCTCTACGTGTGCAAGGCTTATCCTTAAGTTCAATCCTGAAGTTGAACGTATCTGATTCGATGCACCAAATGACTCCTAGCGCTCTTTCAATGGGTAGCCTATCCTGGCCAAGTGTGAGGTTCTTCACATTTTCGGCTCTGTGTTCGTCAGGATTCGAGTTAATGATGCGTTCCGTGTTGCCTACGAACTTAGTCAAGTCAAATCCTCCATTCCCGCAAACTGCCTTGATGTCCTTCGCTAGTTCAATAGTTTTGTCTTCGGTGCTTGCAGATTTCAAAACATCATCCACATAGAAGTTCCTTCGCCTACTTCGGTTCTGTAGTTATCTTCGTTGTCGTCTGCTGTACGCTGAAGTGCGTAGTTGGCACATGCAGGAGATGACACTACACCGAAAAGATACACGGTCATACAATACTCTTCGGCTTTCTGCTCCAAATCTCCATTTGGCCGCCACAAAAATTTAAGGAAACTTTGATCTTCCTTTCTGACTCTCATTTGAAAGAACATCTTCTCAATGTCCGCCATAAAGGCGTACTTCTCCTGCCGGAATCTGGCAAGGGCGCCGAGAAGGTTACTAGTGAGTTCCGGTCCTTGAAGAAGTTGTCATTCAAGGAGTGTCCTTCAAATGTGGCCGAACAATCGAACACCACACATACTTTCGCCTTTTGCGGGTGATAGATCCCATGATGAGGGAGGTACCAGGTTCTTCCAACTTCATCTTTGAACTCATCGTCCACCTTGCGAGCATATCCTTTGGAGATAATGTCAGACATAAAACTGCAGTAATCCGCATAATATCTATCATCGCCCTGCAAACGCTTTTTTAGGCCAGTCAGACGCTTCTCTGCTTGTGCATAGTTGTTAGGGAGCTGAACGTTCTGATGTTTAAATGGGAGGGGCATCTCATAATGCTGGTCTTCAAGGTGAACGATACCACTTTCCACCGTTTCACAGAACTTGATGTCTTCACGTGACATTGCTGTCCCTTTTTCTCGTTCAGAGAAGTCCAACTTGAACATCTGTCTAACTGCCTGTGGGGTTATCTGCTCCTTTACTATTCTCTGCGAGACTACATACCCTCGAGGGGTCATTAGAGTGTCCTCTTGACCAACGCGATTTCTGTTGCACGTAATCTTGCCATTCTGTTGCGAAGTATAGAGGGGACCATTAAAGTACCATCCGAGGAGTGACCTGAACTGCGTACGGGTCTGACTCTTCACCATAAACGATTTCTCTTGGACGTAGGGCACTTGGGCAATTCAATCCAATAAGCAGACCCACTTTGATGTCCGCCATATAGGAGGGTATCTCCGAACTGATTTTCTCCAAATGAGTGCCAGAAGAATGTACTGGAAGAGACTTTGAAACAGGTTCCAAAACTGAAATGGCATTTGATAAGTGTGAACTAATCACCGCTGCTTTTGTTGTCATGGTTACAACCGACCCTGGTGTTGACAGGGAGGTAATGTTTGCATCCTTCGTAATGTTAGGTGGGAGTAGACTGGACACTGGTAATACTCGAAGCTTTTGTACATGTAAACAAGTAGGTGTGGACACCAACTCTTCATTGTTCATCTGTTCATAAATCCTTTCTTCTTCCTTTGCCTTAGCTAAACTCTTCTGAAGCTCCAATTGT
>CM042755.1:14129434-14140160 GCA_022496165.2 Catalaphyllia jardinei
TTGTTGTGGGAAAGGCCCGTGTAACACCAAAGAAGACAGTCAGTATCCCGAGATTGAAATTGGCCGCTTCCACGATTTCTGTCAATATTGATGACAAGTTGAAGAATTAATTGGAATATGAGGACATTAAGGACCACTATTGGACGGACAGTAAAGTCGTTTTAGGCTTTATAAGTAATGAATCTCGTCGCTTTCATACCTATGTAGCCAACAGAGTTCAGCTTATTCACGAGCACACCACCCCTTCACAATGGCACTATGTGGAAACTGCATTGAATACCGCTGACGAAGGGTCAAGAGGTATGTCACCAAAGGACTTTGTCGAGAAATCAGAATGGATCAAGGGTCCCGCCTTCCTGAAAGAACCCATAGAGAGCTGGCTCAAGGAAGAAACATATAAAGAACACGTGGATGCAGATTCTCCGGAGGTCAAAAACTTCAAGGTCAACGCTAGCGTGGCGAAAGAGAACAGTAATATTCTCAAGAGGCGATTTTCCAGTTGGCATAAATTAAAGGTGGCTGTAGTGCTTTGTCTGAAGTACAAGCGGAAGCTTAGAGTCCTGGTAAAGAAGAAGGCACCCAGCGATGGAGCATCTGAAGAAAGGTTGATCAATGGTACATCCATAAGCCCAGGACTCAATGTTGTCGATCTAGAAGAAGCAGAATTGGAGATATTAAAGCAAGTGCAAAGTGACGCGTTCCATCCGAAATAAGAAGTCTTCAAATCATTCAAGCGAATACTAAGTACGGTAGCCGTGAATTAGACAAAGAGAAGAAAGCGCTGTTAAGGAAGGCAAGTTCTCTTCGCTCACTAGATCCAGTCCTAGACAGCGATGGTATCATGAGAGTTGGGGGAAGAATACGGAGAGCTAACCTGTAAGTCACGCTGAAGAACCCTATAATCCTGCCAAAGGCGAGCCACATCACTTCATTGATCATCGACCATGTACATGAAAGAACGTATCATGGCGAAAGAGGGATGACTTTGAACGAGCTTCGCGCAAGTGGCTATTGGATTGTCAGTGGAAATGCAATGGTCAGGCAGTTTATTTCTAAATGTGTAACTTGTCGTTACCTTCGAGGGAGCCAAGGACAAAAGAAGATGGCAGATGTGCCAAAGTCGCGCATACAGCCAGCACCACCCTTCACCTATTGCAGGGTCGACTTCTTCGGCCCTTGGAAGAGGAAGAGCTGTCGCGAAGAGATATGGGGCCCTGTTTATTTGCTTAGCGAGCCGAGCAGTCCACATAGAGGAAGCGGGATCTTTAGAAACAGATTCGTTCATAAATGCGCTGAGACGTTTCATCTGTAGACGGGTTCAGTCAGGGAAATTCGTTGCGACAGAGGAACAAGTTTCATTGGTGCTGAAGCAGAGCTCAAGAAAGCTATCGAAGAAATGGATGATCAGAAGATCAAAGCGGAAGTCCTTAAGGAAGGTATCGATTGGATTAAGAATCCAGCCTGTGCTATGAACTTTGGCGGTGTCTGGGAAAGAAAATCAGGTCAATCAGAAACGTCATGAATGGTCCCATGAGAGAACACGGTAGTCGTCTGGACGAAGAGTCATTGAGGACCTATCTTTGCGAAGCAGAATTACACGATCAACAACAGACCTCTGACTGTAGAGACCCTTAACGACCCGCTTTCGGCGCCACCAATATCACCAAGTATGCTGCTTACAGGAAAGACAAGACTTGTGCTGCCCCCGCCTGGAGAATTTAAGAGAGAAGACCTGTACCGCAGAAAGAGATGGAGGCGTACACAGCATCTGACCCAATAATTCTGGTCGAGGTGGAGCAAAGAGTATCTGCAGCAGTTGCAAGCAAGAAACAAATGGACCCAGCCAGGAAGAAATTTCAAGATTGGAGATGTTGTCCTGTTGAAAGAAAACCAGTCTCCTAGAAACAGATGGCCCATGGCTAAGGTAATAGACAACCATCCAGACGATCATGGTCAAGTCCGGTCAGTGACAGTGTTGAAAAGTAATGGTTCCCAATTGGAAAGACCTATCAATAAGCTTATCTAGCTCGTAGAAGCGCAGTAGAGACCAGGAAATTCCCTGACGAGGAGCCTGAACTTTGCGAAGGAAGAACATTATATCTGTAGTCGTATTACAGTTAGGATTTTGTGTGTGTGTGAAAATGTAATACAAGGCTGACATTTTGGGGAGCCATGTTACTGCTGGGTTCCCGGTTGAGACATATTTAAGTTCGCGCATGCGTTTAAGGGGCCTCTTCGAGCGATGACCACGAGGCCAAGGAATTTTTAAAAAAATCATATGCCTCATGTTTATACCTTCCCATTGTCTTGGCATTAGCCGAGATGAATAATGCACTAACGTACAGGCCCAAAGAGATTCGCAATGAGTCCATTTGGTAGAGCAACTGACTGAAATTTTACTCCATGTACATGTTTGTGTCCACTGTATACAGCTCTTTGCATTTCCCCAGGGCGACAAATGGGCCTGACCGTGCCATCCACAAAACCAAAACAATTATCCAGGGGGCACCTTTTGCAAACACTGCATCTGCATAGACTAGTAGAATCAAGAAGGTTGTGATTGTACTCGGTTATTCTATGGCCATGGAGGTTGTAGACGAAGTCAACTACTTAACAAATAGATTCCATGTTGCCGTGCGTCTGTTTTATATAATAACGAAAAGCCAATTTTTTGTTTCAAAACATTTTAACATAACGCGAAAGCCGGCCTTTTGCCCCGCCTTTTTCCCGCCTTTGCACGAAATAAAGCCATTCGACGTGATCTATACATTCAAAATGAAGCAGTTTCATTGGTTGCCATGCGTAGCAAAGAATTGTGATTGGTCGAGAAAAATCACGCCACTGTCAAACCTGACTCGAGCGTCTCTCCTCGTGGAACGAAAACTTACAGCCAAAGCAGAATTGAACTGCAAAATCCACAAATCTTGAAGAAAATGCTGGAACAATCAAGTCAGTTTTTGTCATTGGAGCAGCCCTGTGAGCCGAAAAGTTTGGACGTTGCCTTGAAAATTACAGGAGTTGAAAAAATACCCTCGGAAAACTTGTGGTTGCGGTCAACCTAGAGGCCATTTGATTCGAGTTTTGAATGAAAGGAGCGTAAATGACGGTGGAGATTTTGTCTTCTGTGGTTGGTGATTCTAAAATCAGCTTGATATAGTGTCGGAGACACATTTTAGCTGCGATACTCTTGACAGTGAGCTGTGGTTAGCTATACTTAGCTCGCTGCTGTGGCCTGAAGCGCATCGGAAAGCAAGGTTATGTATTTTATTTTACCAATTTTAAGAAGTGATGTTTTGATGTTACATTCCTGACATCAATCAGTGAGTCAACAGTTGTTTTGACACTGGGGAAGTTGAATTTTTTAAATAAATTAATCTCAGAAACATTTTGTTTACTGGGTTTGTTAAATTCGAGATAACGGAGTGATTCTCGGCTTACCAAGACCAAGTTTGTGCGTGGTTTAGTCGCGCTCAACTGCCGACTCAGGCTGCTAGAAAATTATTTCAGTATCATTTTTTTTTAAAAGAAACGGCTTTATCTTTCGTTTTCTGGTTTCTCAAACCTGTTCAATTCCTCGGCAAGACTTTTTTGTACCTTATCTTTTGCCCAGTCACGTAAAATATCATCCTAATTCTCAAAACTTTCCGCCATTTTAAAACGGCAGAGGGAAAAACTTTGTAATGGTGACGTCAATCGTGCATCTGTCCTCTAATAGATTATAGGCGAGAACCAATCAAAATGCGAGAATAACTTGGGTTATTATATAATGTGTTATAGATCATGCTCATCACACGAACAGGGTGACCAAAAAGGGGAATCAAATCTGAGTACCATTAGTCACGGATCCCTGGCTGCAGGTGAAAGTTTCAGGTAAACCGGCCAAGGACTTCTGCCAGCATCGGGATATCTCCTTTATGGAAGCGAAATTCCGCTTTACATTCGGCGTCGTCCTTATCTTCAAGATCAAATTTTCCATGTTCTTCGTACGGAAATTCGGGATTTTTTTATCGATTTGCATCGTAAAGCAAGTAAAGTTCCTCGTCGTCTATCACTCTGTTGTCATGACAGAACCAAGGCATCTCTTGCATGCTTAGAATTCATTTTAAGGCGTATTTTGACACAAAGAACATAAGATAACGAACTGAACAAATCGAGCGACAGAGTTAGCGGTAAAGAATTTTTTTTACTACGCATCAGCTGGATGATGAATTATTTAAGGTGACATATAAAACTTACGTCTTGTTTTGAAGCCCCAATAACCAAGATGTGTGAACAAAAAATGCTTCTTAAATCAGCGACATGAATTGTTTAACATAAACCAAAATAGACAAAATGATCTGGAAGCAAAATGGCGTCCCCATCGACAACAATCTTAAGCTATTTATCCATCGCGTGGGACGGGGACCTAGGCCCAGTCCTAACCCTCCTTTGGCGCGCCGTCGTCCTCACTCCCGTCCTGGATCTTAAGGTCCCTATTATTCGACGAGCACCCCTTTGTTCTCATTAATATCTATGTTCCAACTTATGCCAATCATTAACCAGAATGGTTTTCTCAACTTAAAATGTCACTAACCCCCATTTTTTTTTTCTTTTAATAAAATCGACTAGTTTCCCTGATTTTATCAGGGAAAAAATTATCTCGATTGATAAAATCCTTGCGTTTCTACCGGCGTTTGGAGACGTAATTTCTATGTTCACGACCCGCGCAAAGTGGGAGCTGGGTCGGGCTACTAGTGACGTCACTTCAAGAACCGAGCTGAAACACTCAAGAGACTTTTGACTCAGCTTGGAGAACTTTCAAAACATTTTTAGGTTATTTCTGATTTCTATTGTATCGAAACCGAACAAGATTTTTACGTGAACTATCATTACAATTTGGAGGCTAGCTACGATTTGGACGACTGCGTTGTATATTTCTTTTTTCCATTTCAAAGTGCGGGTCGCCAGCGGGGATTGCCGCGTTGTAATTTTTGCCACGATCAGGATCGACAATTTACCATTCCATTTGGGTTATAACGGTACAAGTAATGGAAGTAGAGTTAACTTGCAGCTCTTAAAGAGTTATAAAGATGTCAATGGACACGAAAGGTAGGTAAGTTGCCTTAAGGAACGTGCAGATTTCGGAGTGCCAGAACATTTTTAGACTCACACACTAATTTCCTCCGAAATACAAGTAAAAATGCGATTCAGTCGTAGTCCACTTCTGCCTATTTCGCCAGATCAATGATTGAAAACAGTTTTAACATGAGAAATAAGCAGATATGTCGGCAAACAATATCCAAAGGCGAGGTAAATTTTCGCTTCATTACGGTCTCCTGACCGTAGTAATTCACTGTGTAATTTTACTATGCATGAACACAAGCTATCTACATTTGCATATTTCGTACCACTAAATCATGGCAAATCCTTCGTTAGGATATTGAAAAGAGGTTCAGTATAGTATCAGTTAAAGAAATACATTTCCACTTCACTGTTATTTTGAATAAAATGCCCATTTTACGTACGCTTGGAGTTCTCGACTTTTTAGTTTGCGTTTCGGCTGACAATCGCATTGTTCTTTCAGCCCAACGAACTCCGTCAGTAGGTCTAGAGTCGAATCCTTATCGTCTGATTTACTTTTCTCACATAGTTACAAATGCTTGATCCATTCTAAGTTTGAAATTTAGATATATTTCGTTCCTCAAAGACAAAGTTCAAAGAACGAAACAATTCTGTACTTGGTATGGCTATTGAGATACACGGTGGGATTACGGCTTCGGGTGTGCCTGTGTTTATATTAAAATTACAAATACATAGCTAGTTCACCTGTTAATTCAAAGGCTCAACAATCTTAATTGCTTCGTTGTAGGACGCAGAGTTCGTTTACTATTCGTTTAAAAAATGTGTTAATTTCGATTTTAAAAAAAAACGATGCGTTTAGTTTTCTACCGTGGGAGTTCATGTGATGGACTCGGACGATCGATCGCTTGCGCTTGGAATAGTCGGATGGCTTCCAGCTTATCCCAAATTCGTGTCGTATGCAGTACCATGAAAATGTCAAGCTTTCCACAAGATATAGAGAAGAATATACAAGTCATGAAAAGCTATAAGTTTTTATAGTTTCGGCGAACCCGAGATCGAATAAATCCTAGACGGCTCCCAGACATTCGTTTCGCACAGATCAGCCCACTTCTTTGGTTTTTTTCTCCCTTCTGGTCGAGCCGAGTTTCATCGGGATAGAAGTATCAAATGAAGAGGAATGCTCTATCCTGCGTATCCTGTATTGCTACAGTCTCCAACAACACATATTCCTTGCATTCTGCAACGATTTTGACACACACTATCGCATGCTCGAAACGAAACATTGTTATTCTTGAAATGACGTCAGAAGCCAACTCGTCCCATTCTCCGCTATTCCTCGGTCGCGAACATGGAAATGTGCAACATTACAAAACTTTGAACATTCGTAGAAAATTAACAAAAATGGCTACAACGATAATTTTTTTCGCTGTGGTGATCAGGAAAAAAAGGAAATTTGTATTAGCGAAAACAATTTAGGGGTTACATGCACTTTAACTAGTTTTTACAAGACTTTTCTCGGGACAGTTTAATAATTGGAGGTTATTTCAGTAGGTCATTACCGAGTTCTCTTATGCCTCTGTTTCAAAACGAGTCTAAGTGGAAACCTTTCATATGAAAATAAGTTCTGCATGCAGTTTCATTTTTATGCAAATCAAACTCATAAAAATGGTTTCGCACTTAGACTCGCTTGGAAACAGAGGCACAAGGGAACTCGGAAATGGCCTTTTGCGCACTCTCCAATAACGACAAACTACAGTCAAGCCTCTCCTCGATGGCAACCTTAAGAAGAAAGGAAAATCGCACTTGTAGAGTGAAGGCCGTAAATAGGGATGCTGGAGTGTAATCAGTAAAACCGTCATGTAAATTTACAGTATTTACTCAAATATAGATTTGCAATCTCAAAGTCACACTTCTAGGTTAAAATGAGTAACATAATTTTCTTGTAACCCACATTTAAGAACATGCTTGATCCTGCTTAGCTAAACTGGTTCTTATATTTTTGGGTATTAAAATGGCAAATTTCTTCCACGAAGGCTCTTAAACAACTGGGTTGTTACATGCCGATTTTTCCTGCATTTTTTAGGGGGAGGATGTGGGGTGGGGTTGCAACATTAGGATTTTTTTTTAAAGCATATATTAGAGAATATAAATACCAGTAAGTAGCACAGGCAGGTAAGTGTTTGGCCAAAACAAGAACGCCTGGGCAAAGGTTACCAAAAACCATCCCAATATAATAACGGGGACACCCAGAATAAAAAGAGCCACTGATCTATAAAGAAACTCTCAGGTTTCAGTAAAATTACAAAACCATTTGCCATATATAATACACACAACGAACTAAATTGCATCTTCAGCATGCAAGTATCAAGTACAATTAGCTATGTTTATTACACGACTCAGGCACTCAGAGGGCCAATAACTAAAATCAACCAATCAAAATGCTCTATTGTCGGTCCAATATGCTCTAAGTATTGGACCGGGCATTGTCCCGAATGATCCCGCACTTGTGAAAAACCTTCAAAACTTTCTTCATACAGTCGTATAATAAATCTGCGAAAAATCGGCCCTTGGTCTTTTTTGTACGGACCTCGCTGCGCTCTGTCCGTACTGTCAAGACCTCGGGCCGATATTCTCCCAGTACGGCCCTCGGGCTTGGTTAACAGGACATATATATCCTGTAACTATTGAACTGCACTCAAAGGGTGACAAATATCCAAGATGATCTTAAGCTTGTTTCACCAGTTATTATTAACTCATTGCAAGAAAATCTCTTTCAATGTATATTACTGTAAGCAGTCATCTTTGCAATATGTTCCATACAGCATGTCCTTTGTCAATTTTTAGTTGTACACGGTCAACGATTATTGCAAGCTATCATTAATTCTGTCATCACTGCTATCTTCTAAAATGACAGTACAATCAAACACATTTTGAAAGGATTTAGAGGTCGGATTTCTACCTTTTAAGGGTACATATGAATGTTGTGCCGCGTAGCACTATGAACACAAATGATGTAACAGAGAGTGCTAATTTAACGCATGAATAACCCACTGGGCGTTAGCCCTAGTAAAGGGAATCAGGGAACCACACGAGGTAAAGAGAAAATCTTTTGACCTCGGTGGGAATCGAACCCACGACCTCCCGAACAGATCTACCGTTACTCTGCAGACTGAGCTACGAGGTCGGACAGAGAAAGTCGGGGTCGATTTAGATGGTGAATCGCGGCGAGGAGAAAGTAAGGGTACATATGAATGTTGTGCTTGTAGTTCAATGTTTTAGATAGTTTCCTTTAAAAGTGATGTACACCTTTGCCTTCTATCCCACAAGATAAGAAACGCTAAAAGCTTGCTCAGATCTCTTTGTTTGTTTTCTTTTGTATTGTTTTTTTTTATTTTTTGTTTATTATCATTATGGCAGCTACATATATTTAAATAGTATGACAGGGTGCGTGAGCGTAGCCCGTTGGCTATAGTGAAAACTTAATATAAGTTTAGTATAATTAGAGAGTTGAAAAAAGAGTTTCCAGCAATCTGATTGGTCGAGCGGTTCCTTATATGACGCTTTATTATATGGAGGAGAGTGTTTTACTGGGAACTAAACCACTCGTAGATCCCGTACGCCACTTCATCCGGGACCCAAGTGGCGTATTTTCCCTATGTCACCCTTGTGAGTGTCGTATCGTTCAATGACGTCACGATTCCCGCCTTTTGCTTTTTTTGAATTGGTTTCTCGCGTCGCGTTTGTTGTTTAGAATAAAAGTCTCCATATAATAAAAAGAACGTTACACGTTGGCTCGAAGATATGAATTTTACGTTCTCGTGGCAAGAACAATATCTCACTCGTTCGCTTCGCTCACTCGTGAGATATTGTTCCTGCCACTCGAACATAAAATTCATATCTTCTCGCCACCGTGTAATATCCTCTATATATAAACCGCTCCAGGCGGTTTATACAACATTTGCGAGGCCTGCCTACAAAGCGCGCCACCTTTGCTATCTCGGCAAGTAAACATGGCGGGCAGTTGGTGAATGAATTTTTCATCTATTCGCAAGTTATCACTCTAAGTCCAGGATATTTGAAAGGATGGAGAATTTTTACAACGCCTGCTGTCATCCTTGGACCGAAAATCCTTTCAAGAACTCGTGTTCAAGGCAGTTAAGAATCGTAACCGCAGTGGTTTACGTTGATTGCCACGAGTGATTATCGATTGACCGAAATCTGTTTTTCTCCAAACTAAAGCTACTAATTTTGACACAATGATAACAACTGCGGATGAGGTCAAAAGCGATAAAACAAAGGTACCGGAAGAATTTATTTTTCGTAGTGTTTTGCTTGATTGTTTTACTGCCAAACTCGATGAGTAAACTGATTCAGAATCGATGTAGGCTTACATGTAAGCTTCTTGTTAAGACTATATAGATTCATACGTTTATGCCTTATGTTTTAGTTCGTTATTCTCTGTTGTTCAGCTCTTAAATTATACTAAAACAATTATTCGCCTCAGGCTCGCTGAATATTGTCGAATAATCCCCTGGACTGCTTCTCGGGGATTATTCTACAATATTCTCCTCGCCTTCGGCGAATAATTGTTAAATGTATACTTAAAATCTAAATTATATATAAAAATTGGCACTATAAATTCTGCCCCGTAATAACAAAAGTTGATTAACTATATATCTAAAAAATTGGTGGTTATAAAATGTTTAAAATTCTCTCAAATATATCACTTATTCGGCTGTCAATAATTCCTTGGAAAATATTGAAGAAAGGTAATTAATAAATGGAGAGCGATACTCATTGTTCATGTTGCAACTTTAAACGTCCAAGAGATGTTTAGTTTTCCCGCGATTACAGCCTTCTACATGTTATGAAGAACTCCCTTACTCTTAATTCCGACCAACTCCTTCAGCTCGACTTCTCAGCACCATCCCCCTAATACGTCCATTGTGATATTTTATTACACGACTAAGTTAATTCACAGGGCCGATAACTAAAATCAGCCAACCAGGTTGATCCGTTGCCGGTCCAATATTCTCTAAGTATCGGACCGGGCACTGTCCCGAATGATCCCGCACGAAGATTTTCTCTTTTTGTAAAAGTATTTACTCCACATAAAATGTTATTTTTCTTTTCTTCCAACTTTGTTTTTCTTCTTTTTGAAAACTTCAGACGTGAGTAAACGTTCAGTTTGCTCTACATAAAAATTGCGCGCTTGACGTTTATGATGTCTTCACAGTCTATCATTTAGGCTTTTCTTCTAAACAATTTCAATCGTGTAATAAATCTCTTATTAACCAAGCTTGCTCGGGACCGTACTGGGAGAATATCGGCCCTTGGTCTTTTTGTACGGACCTCGGTGCGCTCGGTCCGATATTCTCCCAGTACGGCCCTCGCGCTTGGTTAGTAAGATATATATATATTGTTGCAATTCATATCCTAGATACTTCTGCTTTAAATCCCAGCGAAGCGCTCCGTATTTCGTGGTTTTCTCCTTCTTCTCCTTTTTCTCCCGGTTTGTAAGCCATGGGCAACTCATCTCCAGCGTTATGACTCGCTTTGACACGTGGTTGATAATGCGTGCATCCACTATGTTGGCTCTAGCTTCTTGGTGCTCCGCGAATAGTAATAGTAATAGTAATAGTAATAGTAATAGTAATAGTAATAG
>CM042755.1:14142161-14157576 GCA_022496165.2 Catalaphyllia jardinei
GTAAATTTTCCAATTTAAGCAATTGGAAAGAAGAAGCCTGAAAAAAAAAAAATCAGGGCTTCAACGGGATTCGAACCCATAACCTCCGCGATACCGGTGCGATGCTCTACCAACTGAGCTATGAAGCCACACATTGGTTGATTGGTTGATTTTTTTCAGGCTTCTTCTTTCCACTAGGAAGGAGTTAATAAAACAATGACCCGTAACCCGCGTTTTAAACCCGCGCTCAACTGTCCTAACTGCTTTTGTCCGGGATTGTAGCAGAACGCAGCCAGAACATCATTACGTCAATTGGGGAGGGATGGAGAGGGGAAGAGGGGAAGAGAGGGTAGGGGCTATAGAGGCATGGAATGCGCAGGTTTGAATAATTAACATATTAAGATCATGGGTGACAAATTACTCCTTAATTTTGGCGCGAAATTTCAGCGTTAATTCACAATTTCACATGTGAAATTGCAAAATCGCCATGGCAACATCTCTTGCTAGTATGTCGATCAGTGCCAAGTTGGCGTCGAGATTTAAGACCATGAAGACGGCGTCCATTGAAGAAGTTACTAAATACAAAAAGGAGCAAAAAACTTAAATACCTGGAAGAGCGCAATTATTAAACTGGGAAAGAGTTTAAAATAGCCTTGAGAAAGACCGGGAGATGATTCTTTTTGAGCATTTGGATAAAGTAATCGAGCCGTTTTACGCCTCCGTTGATAGCAAAGAAATCCACTTTAACCAGATAACCAGTCGAGGTCTCCTTCAGCTGCTAATCCAGTCAACTTCAGCGGCGAGTAGTGGCCACTTCTACATAATTTTTCCACAACTGTAAGGTGGCGATAAACCAAGAACATGCCGGACAGGCTAACGCTACATGCACAACAAGCCAGGGTGCATTCCGCATAGACCCCGCGCCGAAGTTACGCCGAGGGCTTCGAAAATGTACGCCGAGTAGGCCAATAATTGCATACTACGCCAATAATTGCCCAAGGACCCAGATCTTTTGCCGCCCGCCGCCGCAAAAGAGAGGCGGATAAGAGAAATCCTGGACACTAGTTTGTTGAAGCGATGTCCATGCTCGCGATCAGGAGCAAAAGCATTTACTTTTCATCTTTGTGTGTTCAGTGGTCGTTTCTCTTATTTTATATAGCCATCGCTAAAAATCGAGGACATAAGAGCCGGCTTATTAATATTGGACTCAGGTTTTCGCGTATCGTTGACAAGGAACTATGAATTTCCGTTTTTATCAGTTATCACTTCCGCGCCTCATAATTTTAAAAGCAATATTTTGCATAGAAACAGATAATATTCAAGGTGTCCACTTAAACTTTTTCACAATACACATTACGTACATATAATATCGTGCTTCATTTGAACAATTTTGCACTTGCTAACTTGTCAGGAAATATACATCTTGTAATCTTTGCGTTGGCATTCACAGGTCAACATGACTTACTATACAGATGTCAGTAATTAGGTATACAGTGTAGACCAATAAATGCTCAAATTCCTAAAGCAAAGCAACCACATTCGAGATGAGCGTTTGTATCTATTGGAAACGCTGCAAGAACATCGCGAACAGTTGCTGAATGTTCTTGTTACTTTAATAGTTGCCACGGGGATACGCGAGGAAGATTTGCAGACAATTTTAATGTAATACAGCGTCCTTAAAGATACCATCATTTCTACAGTAGAAAACTTGGATGCCGTTAAGCAATATATCATTCTTGAGGATGATGATGAAGATGAAGTTGTTAAGGACTAACGAGAACTAATTTCCACAACAAAAACGGCTCTTTTACGAGCCACGACGTAAAAGAAAGTCTTGATCAATGACTAGTTCAAATTTTCTTAAACGCTTTATTTCAAATGAAGTCAGTTATTTTACAATTCGCTACCAATACGATTTTTTTTTCTTAGGGGGAGAGGCTGGCAATTCGAGGTTGTGCGACCGTTTTGCGTTTTGGTCACTGGTCAGTGCATTGTTTTGGAAAATATAAGTACGGAATATTACACAGTCAGAAAAGCAAGTTCTAGTGTTTCTTCCAATCAACGGTTAGCGAGCCGCCAGCGTTCACTGAAAATCAGCGAAAAGCAATAGCCCACTGCCCACACGGCAAAAAGCGTGGAAACACGGGATGCGAATAGGCGCATGCACGCTCAGTTAGGGGATCGTTTTGGGGCGCAAAAAGTTGACAACGATTGCGCGTGCGCTGGGTGCGCGTGCCTTACCTAGTCCCAGGTTTCCACTCTCTTGAAAGCGAACAGATTCACCTTCGAAAGTATTGTGAGAAAGTACTGTGAGACGTAAATTTATTTTATTTATTGGCCACAGCCGCCACAGGTCAAGTAGCCTTTCGTGGCTATGCCAGGTTAGTAAGGGTACGCCCAATCTCATTCCCAGAGCTTCGTTCCCCTTGACCAGCGGTCGAAAAACTAGAGCTCTGGGAGCTCTAGCCGTTATGGTTATTATAGGCAGCTAATACCTTACTTACATGTTTTAAATCTTATGTATTTCTTGTATTTTATTTTTCTTTTCTGGTATAAATAAAATGTTGTAATAAAAATGTTGTTGCATCCATTTTGAAATAACAATGGGAAATAACCGAATTCTGGTTATCCGGTTCACTGCACAGTCTCAGTCTGCATCTATTTCATGCTATGGCGCATGCCTGAAATGGTTGCTCCCAGAGCTCTCGTTTTCTGACCGCTGGTCAAGGGAAACGAAGCTCTGGGAACGAAATTGGGGTACGCCAGTTACGCCAAATATTGCCCTTATCACTCGCTTCTGTACTTCGACATCTTGCCGATCGCACGCCAATACGCCGCAAGATTTTAAAAGCCACGCCGTAACCTAAACTAAATGCACCCTGGACAACAAGCCGTGATGTGTAATTTGTCCACAGCCATGCTCCTTGCAGGAATTCCAACTCTGTGCATTTTCGCTTGACTTTCATTTAGGCAAGTTTTCTTAGACCATAGAGTAAATTTTTAGCAATAATTTTCAAAACATACTGTCAAGATTTTATATGGCCTCGTGCAAAATTTTAGTTTCCAAAGGGCGCCGTTGTCATTCATCAGTTCACGACGAATTTGAGCCAATCATTTAAGAGAGGTTTGTCATTTGGCTTAATTTTGACGGAAACATTGGCCGTTTTACACTAGAGGACGAGCAAATCGTATAGACGGACAAATAGTCTGATGCGAAAAAGGGACGAACGAATTTTTCGACGAAAAAATCGTCTGATATTTGGCCGTCTGGAAAGACGATTTTTCTCACACGATTTGTCCGCCGAGACGAACAAGTCGACGACAGTACGACATAAATTTACATCAGACTGGTGTTCCTCTAGTGTGAAAAGGGCCAAATGAACAAGCCCAAAGAATTCGGAAGGTATTTCAGTTTTTGTGAAGAAACTCAGCTCAAAAAATTACGAACTTAAGCAAGGATTTATCCTTTAAACTAAAAATAAATTTTTCTTAATGTTCTCGGTTTTTTTAATAAAATAACCAGTGGAATACTTAAACGCGGTTCTGAGAGTAATTTGTCACCCACGAGATTACAAGGTAATCAAATGGTTTCCTCATGAAATTAGGAAATAATTTCACTTGCGTTTAGTCGAAATTCGCGAGGGACATTACATTTCGAACGAACCCCCTTTGGAGGTCAATAATGGAGGACTGAAAACAAAAACTGTTGATATCAACTTTTAGCAAATAGTGGAGGAATGGAAAACAAGCTTGTGTTGTCAAAATAATCCCATCGTTTAGAGTGCTTCCTTAACAGGCGTTCGGGATTTCATAAATGGAGTCTCGAAAGACGAAAGGCGCGGAATACAATTTTGGGAGACCCAGATGAGCCGGGACAGAAGGAGGGGGGGGGGGGTGGGGCTTAAGCTTCTACCCTGAAATTCCTTTGCAGCACACGTCAAGCTTTTGTAAAACGTTTCGTGTACTAAGTTAACAAGAGGTGGGAAATATTGTTGTTTGACACTCCATCGAGTTTGAAATATTGACGTGCACAATGCTGAAAATAGCATTTCCGGGCCTCTAGATTTCACAATTTTCTGGGGGGGGGATGCCCCCAGACCCCCCCCTTTCCTCCCCCAAGAGGCTCGCGCCTTCGGCGCTAGTATTTAATCAACCCCTTAATAAACATTCCTGTCAATACGAACACCCTTCCAAAAACCTCAGCTACGGGCCTGTATTATCGCACTTGTTCAGAGTCATCGGGAGCATTATCCTGTTGATCGTGAAGATGAATGTCTGTAGTTTTAGTTTCTACATCATCTGGCAAAGGTTTCAGTTGGGAAAACTACTTTCTCTGCTGGTGTATACGAGGAACGGTACCATTGAGAGGAAGTGTCCCGGCCTTAAAATTTGTTGTCTCCTGACGCATGCTACGCTGACGGACGAAGCTTCCATTGTCACCAGCCCATTGTTTCATTCGGTCTTTCTGTCTAGAATTAAATTTAGCTGTTTCGTTGGCTTCAGGCGGCTCATTCTTGGAATAGCATGAAGAGGCGCTGCTTTTTGGACAACCGGATGATGCGATGAATAGTCAGAAGCCCAAGGAACAACTTTTTTTCTTCTTTCAGTGCGTACTTATTGCAAGGTGGTTTGCAGTTGGTCTTTAAAGTGGCTCATTGCATGGAGGTTCTCCACTTGAGCCTCAGATACATGTGAAGATCAACTGTCTCTTTGTCGGGGAGATCTAAATTATCCCATAATTAAGTCCTTCAATTAGATTGAGGTAACATTTGTAACCTGTATAATAGCTTTTTCAACCCAGAAAACGAATTCACTTCCTCATGCATCCCAATTTCCACTTCCTTCACCTATTGCAGCAAACGGTTAATTTTTACAAAATCCCCTCAAGCTGGTTGGCAAGCCCCCCACAAGGACATCCCAATCGAAAACTCAGAAATGTCAAGATTTGGAACCTGTTGCATGTGTTTGCTTGCACGTTTATATCGTAAATAAGCCGTTTGTAATTTGGCAGCAGTTGCTGACAAATGTTAAGTGGTGATTGTTCTAAGTAAACTGTTCAAGCTTTCTAAACTCAGTGGCTGAAGTAGTTTTTATTATTGTGGGTTAAGCACTGAACAGGTTCCAGTCAACTGGGTAGTTTGTAAATCCACGATGTTCTATTGGCATCACCATTTCTCGTCGCTCGTCTGTGTTCAGTCAGTCTCGAGTCACCAAAGTGAATTAGAGCGCCTTTTATTGTAGGAAAAACATCTAAATGCAGCCTTCTAATCGTTTAATTCTTGCCGATAGAATGTCTATTTTCACTTGATAGTCACAACATTTGATCTTTTAAACTCACTGCGAGTCTATTTTAGGGTTCGTCCTTGTCTTTGACTTTGACCAGTAAGTGTCGTAACGTAGTTATGGGTTCTAGGGCTACGTGCATGTAGGGCTCTAGGACCGCGTGACATGATATGGTCTCAGAAGCCGCGCATGCCCTTAATGTAAAGTATATAAAGTCACTGTTCTAGTAACAGATGTGACTGTCTGGTTTCTCAGATTAGTTTCGTCAGCTTCAGTAGGTCAGTGAGTGTTTCGTCGGCGTTACAGTCGGTTTTAACTTTTATTACACGACTAAGTTAGTTCAGAGGGCCGATAACTAAAATCAGCCAACCAGATTGCTCCGTTGCCGGTCCAATATCCTCTAAGTATTGGACCGGGCCCTGTCCCAAATGATCCCGAAAGAAGATTTTCTCGTAGTTTTTCTTCTTTTCTTTTTCTAAAAGTATTTACTCCACATAAAATGTTATTTTTCTTTTCTTCCAACTTTGCTTTTCTTCTTTTTGAAAACTTCAGACGTGAGTAAACGTTCAGTTTGCTCTACATAAAAATTGCGCGCTTGAAGTTTATGATGGCTTTGCAGTCTATCATTTAGCCTTTTCTTCTAAACAATTTCAATTGTGTAATAAATCTCTAATAAACCAAGCTTGCTCGGGACCGTACTGGGAGAATATCGGCCCTTGGTCTTTTTTGTACGGACCTCGATGCGCTCGGTCTGTACTGTCAAGACCTTAGGCCGATATTCTCCCAGTACGGCCCTCGCGCTTGGTTAATAAGATATATATACTGTCACTTATACTGTCTGGTGTGTCGCTAGTCCCAGGGTCTCCCTTCTTTCTCACCCATGGGAACGGGGTTGGCTCCTGTAGTAAACATTTTGATAGTCGTGGCCTTCTGCAAATTCTGGTTGTAGGAAGACATCGTCAGGTAATTTGTTGGTATGCGTCGATTTGTTCGTTGTTAATAGTTCGTTGTTGTCGTGGCTCACCAAAACAGTGTACCAGAGGAAGCTTTTCAGTTTCTTCTATCTCGTTGGTAAAATGGTTGTGGTCGTGAAAAGCGTCGAATTCAACAGAGATTTGTTTTTGGAGGCTGCAGCGGGAGAAAGTGTTCCGCTACATTTAACACCTTAGCCTGGCGATAACAACAATGGCGATAATAACAACAACAACAAAATGGCTTGTACGTCTTGCTTTTATTCAGGATAGTTATTTGCATTGAAACGCTATTTTTCAAAATCAGAGCAAATTTAAACGGCTGGTCTTTCTTCATTTATTCCGTAAGTATAAAATGCACCATTATCACTTTTTCCTTTAAAAACGAACATATTTTTGCGTTTAATTTCTGTGAAAAAAATTAAATATTTGTTAAGCAGCTCAAGTCACTGAAAGCAAATTGGTCGTGATTGTCTCTGAAATACCCGCATCCACAGAAGTCGTTCATGGTCTTCGTGTCGTTGTCATCCAGTAGTTCTGAAAGCGCTTCAATGTAATGAGTCGCCAATCTAAGAGTTTCAATCTGGGTTAGCTTGCCTTCTGGGCCTTTCCCTGACAAATAATCTGGTATAACGCTGCGAAGCACATCAAAAGCGCTATTCAAACGACCTTGTCTTTCGCGTTCTCTGGCGTTTCGTCGAAGCTGTCTATATCGCTTCACTGGTGCCGGTACGGTAATCTTCTGCCTCCTTCCGACATGTTTTCGCGTTTCTTCAGTCTTTGTCGGAGTTTGCTCTCGAAATCCCCACGGACAACTCTGCTTCTCCACAAAAGGGTTGTTCAACAATTTGTCTTGTTCCGGGGGACGAAATACAACTTGACTGACCATTACTTCCTGCTAAAAGTACAAATTATAAGATTCTTTTAAAATGGTGATAATAAAATATACTGTAGATTAAAGCTTTTCTAAGTTTATCAGAAAAGTCGAGCTAAGTGAATGAGTATTTTTATCAAAGATCGCTGCAAGTGATTTGGTGAAATTTTCATGTAGCAAGCTGCTGGTTTGAACAGAGCTAAGTCGAACGAAAAACTTGAAATAAAGAAGGTTGATTTATTTGGTTTTGAAACTGTGTCGTTTAAACAAGTTTTAGAATCTAACATAAAATAAAGCCTAAGTTAAGCTTAACCCTTTAGTGCGCAAGGGGTCTCCCTTTGACGAGTAAAATCGTCTGGCGTTAGACAGAGTAAAATCTATAAGTCAACATTGCGCATTAAAGGGTTAACTGAAGAACAATAAAAAGACTGAACTGTTCATATTCCTATCAGAGCAGAAAGAAAAATACAACTGACTAGGACAAAATTACAAGACGCTCATGTTTTTGATTGAGAGTACTATTTACAAGGCTGGCTTTGATAATGACTTGACTTGAAGTCCGCAATGTTTGTTTAGTTTTCCTTTGGTAATCAGGTTTATGCCTTGTGACTGTAGTATTTTTAGCGCCATTCATTACGACAAACACAAAAACTTTCCGATAGCCGGAATGTTCCGGATTTACCAGGCATGTAATGATGCTGGCATAGTTCTTTTAGAAACTTCACTTAGTAAATCCACCGAATTTGAGCCGAACTCAGTACAGAAAACGATTGTCAGTGAATGAGCGCAAAATTTTAATATGCGTTTTCCGTGTTTTGTGAACACGTGAAAAAACTTTTGCAGTTTGCATTGCGTGCTGTTGTGAGTCACAGTTGTATTCATGTTTCGCATGTACGTGTCGTATTATCGTGTATTTACGTTTTGCGTTTTTGTGCCGCATCAAGAAGCGTATCAGAATACACCAGTGATTTTCCCACATGCCTTATTCATATAGTATCTAGTGAATTTAGGGATGCGAAATCTGAAGTTTATTTACAAATCATGGACTCAATCTTCACTAAACGTATTTCACAGCAAAAAAAGCGCATCTTTAATGGAACGGTTAAAGTTTGCTTAGTTTCGGGTTTGATTTTAGGTAAATAAAAAAAAAACAATTCTAGACACGCCGTCTAGCGTTGTCCGTTTGGTGTTAGCGTGGGTAGTCAGCGTGCAAAACATTGTGCGTTTGACAAATTGTTAGCTTTCGTAAGAACTGGTCATTTTAGATCAGCATTATCACAGCAATATTTCCCAGAAGATTCTCCACAATCACCGTGTTCCGTAAAAAAGTTCTTGAAATCTCAGTTAGAGCGAAAAAGGTCCAGTTCTTTTGAAAACCGGAGCGAGGAACATGTTGCTAAATCTTAAGAGTGCTTGTTAATTAAACATTAGGATTTCGCAAAACAAGTCTAATTCTAATCCCTAAATCTAGCCAAAATGTTTATCTTTTTTGGAAGTAATAAGAAAGAAATTTCATTCTTACCTTGAGAACTTTATATTGTTAAAGTCTTCTAATATTGCTGTGGTTTTTTTACGCCAAATTCACTGACATACGTTTGCTTGGGCCTGCCGCCAATGACTTGACCGCTAATGATATCTGCTCTTTTAAAGCCTGTGAAAACAATGCAGAAAGTTATTCCCCACTGGAGGGAATATGAACTCATTATCCTCATAAAGGGGCGTTAATGAATGCACAGGGGGAATAGCAATACAAAAACGAGGGAATTTCGACAAGTAATTGTAGTTTTGTCTGTATTAAGCGATCTTAATCGCTTCTTATCTGATCATCTGAAAAATAAAATATGCGCGTCTTTTTCGGCGTTAATAAACAAGAAATTAATATAATTAAGTGAAAATAGGACAAATTTTTTCAGGACGTATTTGTTTAAAAGGGCTCAAAACAAAAAGTAAATTAATTTAGTCACTAAAGCAATTCAGCTTCAGCAGAGCGAATTTGGTTTTAAAGCAAGACGAACTTAAGTGCTATTAGAAATCTCTACGTGTGTTCAATGTTTGGGAAAAATAAAAAGGATTTTTTGAACAAAAAGATTCTATTTGAAAATATCTCTAAAATCTGAGATGGATCCGTATTCTAATTGTGAAAATTTCCTCGCATACTTCAAACTTCGTGTTTCAAACAAACTTGGAAGCGCTTCGGAAACAAGTGACGCGCATGCGCTAGAGAACATGAAATCATTCCAGGTTAAAAATTAAAGATTGATTTCGCTTAGATCGAAACAAGCGATTTGTGAGTAGTGAAGTGGTCACTTTCCAAAAAATACAAGCATTGAGGAAACGCTAGAAAATAATTTGAAATAACAAGACACCCGGCTCACTAAGAGACGACAGACTTCATAACGCCGGCTTTGGTTTTTTTTTTTAATTTTAATTTTAATTTCTTTTCTATCTAATTTAAAAAAATACACATATAACATAAGATGGCTGTTTTTAAAATGCTACACAAGTGACTTAGCCTCTGGCACCGGTGGATTTAAATGTCTAAATTGTAGTAACACAGTAGACGTTTTATGATGAACAATGAACAGTGCGCACAAATATTTACAGAAGCCGTGAAGAAAGTTCACTGAACAATCACCTAGTCAAAGAGTACTTTGTGGCGGTTTGCAAAATGACAATGTGACAATAATGACACACTCTGCCATCAAACCTTGTCATGGGGCATAACTCCTGTTTAAGGGTCGAGTGTCTCAGATTGCGAGAAAAAAAACGACACGCAAAGTTCAGGTTGAATTGAGCATTCATTCGAGTTTGGGACGGGGTGTGAGCCTTTTTTAAAAGCACCCCGGAACAGATGAAACGTTGCACGAATTGAAAAGAAAAAAACTTGAGCACATCTGCATCGCCTGATCACAACTATAAAACAATAAACAATCACTTACGAGCGATAACCCCCATTTAACCCATGTGCATAATATCTTTTCAGAAAACTTATCGGCAGGGTGTGGACGATGGAGAACGATAAACATAGGCCAGGCTGACCACACATGGCCTAGCAGCGCCTCAAAAAGAGTTCTTCGGGCGATTTCCCCATCAAACAGACAGGCGCGTGAGTGAACTGGGTTTCATTTAATAAACATGATTTCACTCAATGAGCCACATGTCCTGATAAAAGGCTTTTTGCATAATCATTTGAAATCCTTTGGAGAATGAGAGAAATCAATTGTTTTCGTTTATTATTTCGAAAGCAGGGTAAGAGTGTCGGCCACAAATGATGGGAATACAGGATTATGAATGGCTGGAGCCTTTTGACCGCTTATTATTCGTGTCGGAGGACCGAAGACTGCACGTGTATTCAATAACGCATGAATTTAACAAACATGTCTTGATGTTTAAGGAAACTGATGAGTTTCCCTTCCTGTCATGAGCTAGCGAGGCGACCATGAAACATTTGCCTGACGTGAAAACCCAGACAAAGTAAAAAAATTCAAATCTTATCATGTTTAGAATACAAGAGCCTAGTTTGTAAAAGGTTTTATTCAAAGAGGCGTCAAATAATCTATTTCCAAAGAGTTGAATAGGGTTTCGTAATCACGGACAATTAATGTAAACCTTTTACAAGTGACCGTTTCTTTTCAAGGAAAAAAAAAGATGAATTCATTTCCCTGTCATCGTGACAATAACGGAGTTGATGACTCTATGAGTAGAGGCAAGATTATTTAGAAGGCAAATACAAGTTCAATTTCAGGGCTCCGAGGTTCTGTGGAAGGATCCCTGTGCGAGAGATCAAATTAACCAGTTGGCGAAGCAGTGCAACAAAATGGCCATCGATTGACATACTGCAAGAGTGGGTAGCGATGTAATTTAATTCATGTGTTCAGAGTTTAGGACACCTGAAACATCTTAAGGTAAAATAAACGCCTCTCTGGCTAAATACAAAACGCCATTTTGTCGAGCGTTTGATGGGAAAATATTACATTTTTTCGTGCCGTGGTTCGGTTACCAGGCGCTTGTAGGCAATAAAGAGACCTTTTGTTACTTTTGATTTAATTAGCATTTGTAATGCTTGTTTTATTTTTCTGTGAAATCAAGTTAAATCAGAGCCTTTAAACAGAACGTTGTAGGATTATGCATGCGATTTTACCTCCACAAAGAAACAAAATGATGAAAAAAATTTACCGTTAAGAAATGAACTTAAATCTGAACTAAAATCTCTCGCATTTACATTTTTGTGTTTATCCTGAAAGCCCCGCTGACACTGCTTGTACAGTAGCTGACACCAAAATCAAAAGAACAAAAACAGAGGTAAAACGGAATTTAATACTCCTTACCGAATCTCTAATATATATTTTTTTAACGTGTCATACCGCAATTAGCCGACATCACGTGTTAGTGAAATATGGAGGAGTAACTACCAAAACTTTAATAACGCAAAGACATTGCCATTATAACATTTTGTTTTATAAACTTTGCTTGAGGCTTCTCCGTTTCACGAAGAACAATGGATTTATTTCATATTAATTTTTCTTATAATGACCGTATAGTGATGCCCAAAAAGAGGAGATGACTAATCCTGTCTTCTCGTTTTCACTCAATTCAGTTGAGATACTCTGAGCTAACACAGACTGATATGTGCTTGCCTTCTGAATGAAGAATCCAGGCGACACATGCCTCGAAGCTCCCAGAGGAGACGATCAAAGAATGGCTCATTTTTGATTAGTTTCGGCCACGAGTCTAAACAATGAAACACACAACTAAAATCAAAGTTCTACCTCTAAACGAGTCCACCTGCATTCAAATGTTTCCAGTTATTTCAGGTGAAAATATCAGGTGTCGTCTTCGGATATATCTTAGGCACGTTTCGCCATCGTGCGCGGTTTGAAAGGGGTGCTACATGGATCGTTTCCAAAATCACGTCCAATGCAAATGGGGCCATCTGGTTCGATTGCAAAGTTTTTACCACAAATACATCAAGCTAAAATCCGAAAGAAAAAAAGCATTTACTTTTCACAGCATTACTAAAGCGTTTGGAGGTGATACTTCAAGACTGTTTCATACTTTTGTTGCAGTTGCTTCTGCTACTCTGTTAACTGCCGTTGAGATTTTTTTGGACCATCCACTCCTCATAAAAAAAATACACAAAAAGTATCTTGAGCAGCAGGAATTAAAGAACACAGCAGTGATTCAACGTCTGGCCCATACTGACATAACATTACTTGTTAGTACTCAATGAGCGGGCAATATGGTGTTGTATCACCCAGTCTGTGTATCAGACACTGGCACGCTATTTAGCTCCCACTGAAATTATAACCCGATAACGAATTGGAGATAAGCTTTCAGACGCTGACTTAATGTTCTAAATTTCCTTGTTTACGGTCGGTTCTTTAACTAATTTTAATCATTCTTGAGTGTTAAACTTTTATTTCACTCAAAACGGGCTGACCTAACATAACAGCTTGCAATAATCTTGAGTGGTTGGTTTTGATTGTCGCTTATCGAATGATCTACTCATAGTTTACTGAAAACACACTGTTTACGGAGTCCTCAGTGTGTGTGTGTGTGGGTGTTATTTTTACGCCAAATTTATACATTGAAGAACAATATATACACACATGCTGCATAACAGAATGGCGCGTTTTAAATTTTGGGGCTAATGCCAATGGACTTTATTTTTTTAGTTCAAGTTGTTGTTCCCTCGTAAACCTAGAAAATTGACGATGGAAATCTTCTTCGGTTACGTTCCTGGACCTCTAAACGAAAATTTGGCAGAACTTTCCGTGGTGGATTGTTTGTTATGATCCCGCATAGTCTAAAGCTTGAGAGCTGTGATAATTGTAAAACAAACATGTTTTGACAGCAAATTGGTTAATAAGTTGAACCATTGTGTTTATTAAATGCGATCTGTCACACCCTCGTACAGATTTGAAAAGATTTTGATAGCACAAAAGAAAGTAAATGGTCAGACGTCCGTCACAACGCGCCGAAAAAGCTTCGTTTAAAAGACTAACAGAAAACTGCTTGTCAAACTACACATTAGCTCTAATGCTGGGAAACAAAAGATCTCTTCGACGCCACTTGAAAATATGGTAAAAGCCCTCTGTTAAGCGTCTGATCGATCCGAGCGTAAAATGGCGGAGAGGTCTTTCAATAACACCTGCTAGGAGAAAAAAATCGTGCTTGGAAAAGTGTCCGTGTCGGTGTAGAGTTTCACTTGTGATCCTGGCATCAGCAAACTTAACAAACTTGCCATTGATTGAACTTCCTTTAGCGCGACTGTGTGCTCATTTGCATGCTATCGGTAAATCTGGTTACTATTTACTTCGTATACAGTCCGGAATAGCGGTCTGGAGCCATTCAATCAAGGAAACTCGCCAGATACTGCTCTAACAAGAATTGCTCATATTGCTCTGTCACACTAGCTGTTACTACTGTTTGTGGGCACAGCTATACCATGAAGGTTCGTCACAGTAGAAGCAAAAATCCCGTACATATGACCTATTAAGAAAAAGTTAAGTTACCGTCTTCTGTGCTTTTTAACAACATTGTTGTTTCACTGTGTGACGCTAGTTGGGATAAAACTTTAAATTTATGTTTAATTGATTTATAAGCCGTATTTGAATCACTTTTAGCGCAAAACAAAACAAAATGAACTATGCACTTCCGATGTTGTACTGATGACCTGTCTGCGTGGGGAACTTGATGAAGAATCTATTGACAACACAGACAAACGTTAAAATGCAACCATTGGCAGTTTTTCGTCTTTTCGTCTTTTGGTTTCGCACTCGGCCCTCTTTTTGGCTCGCCCAACTCGCAACTGGGCGAGCCAACTGGCAACTCGCAACTGGGCGACTTCTTCATTATGTTAACGTTTTAATGATTTAATAATTTGGTACAATCTGTTTAAAAATTATGTAAGTCTCCTATTGTAAATTTATTATTCATTTTTAAATTTACTTTTCATTTTTCATTTTTTCTTTGTATGACTGTTCCGCCCAGACTAGCAATGCTATTTGCGGAACAGTCTTTCTTGTGCTGAATTTATACCAGAAATAAAGTTGTTGTTGTTGTTGCAACGTGTGTCACGGCTTTGCCGCTCAAAACTCCGATCGAGAGTCAGTCAATTACTCCAAATTACAGGAAAAATCATTGCAAAACTTGCAATTCTACAGACATTGGCGACATTAAGGATGATTCTTTTTTTTTCCACCGGGAGTTCAAAAGATCGTCTTTCTTCTTCTTTTTTTTAACTTTCCTGCTTTATTTTTGACTCTAACGATTTGTAATCGCCAGATTAGAGAAAAGGCTGATTTAAGTCGGCCATTGATCAGATTGAATTGCCCTGAAATAGCTATGTCTGTCTATGTCCTAGCCCGTGATCGCGGGATTTTTTTTCTAAAATTCTCTGTGACTTGATTTATCAAGCTTGTTTTAGGACTATACCAGGAGAATATTTACATTTCAACCCTCTCTTACATACGGACCTCGCGGTTTTCAGCCGTACCGTCAAGAGCTCTGCAGTTAGTTATTTTCCCAGTATGACCTTCGCGCTTGGTCAATAAGACGAAGTAGACAAAAAAAGACGAGTTAATTACATGAATCTTTCTTTCGATTCATGAAATAAAAAGCATGCAATTTCGCCTGACAATCAAATTGCGCTTTGCTTTGTTTATTTAAGTTGACTGGTATACCGACTTTTGAAACAAATGTAGTGAGTCAAAGAATTGAATATAAAGCCGGATTACGCCGACACGAGATCTATACTTAATATCACTAAAGACATAAAAGATCATCAAAACTAATTTAAAAACGTCTTGTGGGAAAGCTTACTCCTAAAGCTGTATTTTTATTATCAATTGGGTTGTGGGCTCGAGAACTTCTAGATTTGTATGACGTGCTACTGGATGAGGCCGAAGGCTGGACCAGAAAGTTGGAGACCGAATAATACTATTTGAATCAGTAGAACTCTGACTAAATTTCCTTCAGATAATTAACGTTCTCCAGTTATTTCTCTTCTTATAAAAAAAGGATCATTAAACTTCACGCTGTATAGAAAAATATTCACACCGATTGCTGTTTGAAGCTCTAGGAGGCGAGTGCTGTGATCGAACTCGAACTGAGAACTCTGTAATAGAGAGAATTGAAATGGACCTTGATACAAAAGGAGGGACTAGAACGTAATCTCTTGAAAACGTCTGATATACAAACGTACCCTACCCCCCAACTCCCTTATGCAAGCTATACTGGGCGGCCCCAAATGTTGCACTTATGTCCAGGATTGAACGCAAGTATTGTTTGATTAGTACTTCGTGTT
>CM042755.1:14165086-14167612 GCA_022496165.2 Catalaphyllia jardinei
TTTGAAGATAACAAGGATGTCAGAACTAATGATAGCTTGTAATAACAATTGACTTTGTAGTATTTTTATAATTTTGACATGTACTGTAGTATTCAATGTAAGTTCTGTATGCACAATAGCACAAATAAGCACAATAGTTATTGTGTATAATGGTACTTGGCGATGTTTTGGTCGTAACTACTGAAGAACACGGCAGAATCAAAATATATGTGGCTAAGCCCGAGAAAGTGGTCGAATTTTCTGTTCAGGAAACGTTGAAATATCTTTTGCAAAACGGCAAGCACATCGATGTAACCGGAGCAGGAAGCTGCTATTAGAGTCTAGTCCGTGGATAGCATGTCTTCGCAATCCATTTATCAAATACTTGTATGGGTAATGGAAAATTTCAAAATCTTTTGCTTGTATTCTCATGGTCTGTTCAGTGTAAAATGGGATTGACCGGCATACACAACTCCTTTGGTTCGTAACATTGTACATTTGCCGTTCTCTTTTCAGTCTCTCGACCTTTCTTTTCTTCACATGTGTTTATGAGAGGCAACAATCGTGTTTTTGTTGTGTTATTAGTAGGAATTTGATGTAGAGTTGAGCCGTCAGACAGTGCTTATGCAAATTCATGGAGGTAATAGGTCTTCATGTCACCGCTGTTATCTGCATGTCGCTTCAAAGAGTTTGATTCCTCTTAAAATTAATATTTGTCGTGTGCTTACACTTTGTGTCCGCTCATTTCTATTGCAAGAGAAGTTTTAGCTTTCAAGGGAAAAAGTTTGACATATTTCGTGAACATGTATTGCAGTGTTCCAGCTAATTTTTTTTTTGGCAAGGGGTCATGTAATTTTTCAGGGGGCAGTGTTCCAGCTAATTTGTTTTGGCAAGGGGTCATGTAATTTTTCAGGGGGGTCACACAAAGTAGGTCTACCTAGCTAACTGCAGTTGCAGCACTATGTAAAGATAAGGGGGTGGGTGGGGGGTGGGGGGTTGTCGGGCAAACAGATAAAGGATTCACTTTCGGGAGTCTAAAAATCTCTGACATTTGATACCTCAGAACAGATTGTATACATTCTTAAAAATACGTAGCAAAAATTAACAACCAAATGTGAAATTTGGTTTTACATAAAACACTAGCAGCTTATTTTTGTATGCAACAGTTCGGACTGCAGTGTAAACTAGTCAGAATCCACTCCACTGTCATCTGAGTCATCAAAGTCCTTTGGAAGTCTAAAGGCACTTTCTGGTTATGATCACTGTGAACATTCCATCATTCAACAAAATTATATTTGCAAATGAGGGCTGAAATATTTCCCTTATATTATATTACAATTTGCCTTTTTCAGTTCATGTGAAAAGAACGTATTTATATCGGATCGGCTAGAAGCAGAAACATGACGTGCAAAATGAATGAATGAATGGACGAACGAATGAACTAACGAACGAACGGATGACCAACCGACCGAGCGCACGAACAAACGAACGCACGGCAGCCCTGGCACGTACGAATGAACGAGCGAGCGAGCGAAGAAACGAACAAACAAACGAACGAACGAACGAACTTATAATAATAATAATAATAATAATAATAATAATAATAATAATAAATAGGTGCTTATAGGGCGCATTTCTAACCTCAATGCGCCTAACAACAAATAATTCAAATAATAATAATTAGTTAACAGTAATGTTTTTGAAACAAGAATGTTTTAAGCCTAGTTTTAAATGTTTCTACTGTCTCTGCTCTTTTAATATACTCGGGAATTGAGTTCCATAACTTCGGCGCAGTTGCTGAAAAAGCGCGGCCACCATAAAAGTTGGATTTGATAGATGGGGTGCATAGTAGTGAACGAGTTGAAGTGAACGAGTTGAAGTGAACGAGTTGAAGTGAAATAATTACAACTGTGAAAACATTGTTACAAAACAAACCTACTCTGGTTAATGCCATCCTTGGATCAGTTTTGCGAGACACTGAGCAAAGATTGTTGTTTTGTTTGCTTCATTTTGAGGCAAACAATTTCTCAGTGTCGGGTGTGCGTGTTTGGGCCGTCATGGCTCGGTTCTCACGTGAAAATTGGCAGGTACAAAACACAGATCACAGGTCATAGCTTTGGGTTGTTTCAGTGTAGGTAAAATAATGGCCTGTGACCTGTGCTTTGTACCTGCCGCGTGAAATTAAATTCGACATTCCCTCCGAAGCGCGTAAGCATTAATGCAAGCAGGAGACTTTGCTGAACTCTAAGAGAAAAATAATTTTCCCCTTCTTCCTTTACTTTAAATTGAACTCATCAATATCGAGAAAATTGAAAGGTATTTCTTGTTTAATTCATGAAAAGTATCGTAAAACGGCAATAAATATTATAAAGCTTCGATGATTAGTCAGGTGTGGCTTCAGAAAATGACCTTATACAAAAACAAAACCAAACTGGCTTTTTACAGAAAAATCTTTTGACCTCGATGGGAATCGAACCCGACTTTCTTTGTCCGACCTCGTAGCTCAGTCGGCAGAGTGACGGTAGATCTATTCCGGAGGTCGTGGGT
>CM042755.1:14172622-14180122 GCA_022496165.2 Catalaphyllia jardinei
CGTTGAGCTAGAGTACACTTGGCAAGGAGCTTGAGAAAGTCGTGGTTCCTTCTCAGACGTTGGGCTATGCTAAACTGACTTTTAACTATGTGGTTTAGTATTTCCCTGGGGAAAACGTTGGTCCTCAACCGAAAGACAGTCGGTGTTTACGGTTTCAGGTCGCATAATAAATATCCGTAAGGTCTACTGGTCGCGTCTTGGAATGATTCTTGCATGTAATTTACGTGACCAGGAAACATTTGCTTTGCCAAGTGATTAATCTGACTGCTAGCACGTGGAGATTTGAACAAAACCAAATAGTGGCAGTTTAAACTCACATCTCTCAGTTCTTTGCCCCGATGAAAAATGTGTTGTAGAATAAAAATAACACTCAAGTTTCGGTGATGACATCCTTTGGTGAACAAACTGGTAATTCTTGGATCATTACTAAGTTCTTGCATTAGATCATAGATGATCACAAGATTTCTTTTAGAGGGGTTAATCATCGATTCTAAATCACAGGGAACTCCTTCGACAAAAGTAATGTTGGATATATGTCTTTGCATCTCGTTGAAAGCGAGCTGGTAAATACCATAACACCAAATGATATTTTCTGGAGCACCTTCAATCATGTCCTCACCGGATTCTAGTAAACGTTTAACAGACTGACTTTTCCCATAACAGGTCGGTCCTGCCACAAGAGCAGGGAAATGATGTTTCCATCTTGGATCCATGCTCACGACTGACCGATTGAACAGAAGGTTCTTCGATTTATAGAAAAATGGTTTTGGGTTCAGCCGATTTGTCATACACACGAATCGCACTGGTATTTTGTAGTTTCGCAAATTGTAACCAGTATTTTCGTTGTAACTCTGATAATTCGTGTACGCGAGTTAAATGATCAGGTAATCAAAATATTTTGACCCGCAACCTGGTATCGGACAATGATTACATTTCCTCCGCACCATGTTATCTCTGTGAAAGTTGGATTACAACTGAACAAAACTGTTTGCAAAACTGAATTCACCAAGCCAAAATCGCCAAAAGCGCCAAAAATGCCACATTATAGTGCTGTGTTTTTCTCTGAGAGCATGCGTGGAATCGCTCGTGGACATCGTGAGAAGAAAGCACAACACGTGCTTTCAATAAAAGTTTTCTCCTATTTCTCTGCAAAAATCACTGATAAAACACTAAATAAGTTAACAATTGAAGACGCTAGTGATAAAAGGGGATAAGTGACGTTTTTGGTTGTTTCTGTTACTCTCGCTCCAACTCTCGCTCCAAATTAGCTGAATTTTTGCATGTGGCCTTCATTTCAGTTGAAAAACATTGCTCCGTAATTTCTTTCGCTGGCTTGCTCTTCGTTTCCGAGAAATAACGTATGCAAAAAACCCCTCAGTTTTCCAAGCGGCATCTTTTGTAGATGTATTGTTGAATAACCAACGAAAGAAACCTTAAGCACAATTAATTTGTTGAGCAGCAAACAGGCAGACTTTTTTATATTGTATGAAGTCAAAATCAAATCCCACAAAATAGAAAACGTCTCCCACTATTCACCACAAATACACAAATATTCTCACTCTACTGTTCAAAGAGCTAAAAACAAACAGCAAAAGTTTCATTTTTGCCGTTAGCCGTTTGACGTAACTTCAAGCCTAATCTCTCTATTGTGACGTCGGCTTTTGGCGCGCAAAGCATCGATTATTCAGAGCTTACCTGTTAATCAAGCAGAGTTTGCTCGTTATTTCCACCGATATTCGAAGCTTATTCGAGGAATATTTGCGCCCGCCTGGTAGGAGATTTGGCATCATTAAGCCTTTGACCCTCTATAAGTCACCAGCATGCCTCAAAGAACCGAGGTGTGTTTTTGTTCCGAGATTATGGCTTAACTTAGCCATTGATCGAGGAGCAAATGAGCCAGGCGGTAGAGTCTAGAAACGCTTCTTCTTCCAAAGCAAAGCATTTGTCGTGGACTTAGGGCTCATTTGCTAAACTTCGGCGTGTGTCAGTTTTGGAAATTAGAACTGCTTTCTAGACTCTTATTATTTTCTTGAAACTCAGCCATGTAGCATCGTTCGCTGCCAAAATTTCCGGGATATCCCATAATAATCTTTCATACGTAAAGCCAGCGCCATGACTATTGTGTGTGTGTGTGACTTTCAACGTGACTCAAACACGGCCGGGAACTGGTGAGAAAGGCGGCCAGGCAGCAAAGTCCTTGAATTTGACCTGTGTTAGGTGAAAAGTTAATTTCAACAGATTCAAAGCCGTTTCTACGGGCCAAAAAAGAACGCAGGTCGGTTAAATTGGCAAGCAAGCGTTCCGTGAGTGTGTATGGTGGATTTCCAAGCAGATGATTGCTTTGAATTGTGATAGGATCGAGCCCGCCGCGAAGAAAAAAAGACAAAGAACGCCTGATCGCAGGTTAGGAAGAAGAAAACTTCAGCTCAAATGTAAGTTTTGCTTTGTATTTCAGCGTTCCTTTGCTGGTAAATTTTCCGTTTTATGGGCTTTTTTTCGGCATGAGCAGCGTGTTAGCTTAAGGCTTCCTCTTTCTGTGTTGTCAGAATTAATCATTTCATGGAACGAGCAGTTTTGTGTCGGCCAAAAAAATACTTTCACCTAGAAACATTTTATAAATCACTGACGTAGCCGATTTGCAAAACGTTTAACGTCTTTCTCTAGGCACTAATCATTGACTTGATTTAGGCATCGATTCGTGCAATAGATTCTAACGTATCCTGACCTTAACTCTAACCTAATCCGAAGCGCTACCCTCGACCCGTAACCCTGAGCGCAAACGCTAAGCCTGACCTTGTTCTGTAAGCTTAACTTTCAATGCTAACACTAGTTTCGAGCGGTAACCCTAAACCTAACTCTAATAAGACTGGGAACTCTTAACCCTAAGGGTTAAAGTCAGCTGCGAAGTTTGGACCTGTTTTTTTAGCAAAACATCTAGGGAACGTTCTTGCACGCGGCCTTTCAATTGGGCTTACATGTTGTGAAATGAACTTCTCGCTGTTCTCTCAGTGAAATCAAAGTCCTTGCGGTGGCGTGATAATGTGAAATCAAAATTCTAACTGTCAGTAAATGACCTGATGTCAAGAGTGTCTAGCTTGCACATTGCGTGAAGTAAACCGTTGGCTGTAATTTGAGTGAAGTTAACGTCTTTGTGGTCGCACGTTAACCTGAAATCAAAGTTTTAACGGTTTTTACCAGTAATCGACATTTTCGAAGGTTACACGTTGCGAAAGATCAATATTTTGCTGGATAGCAATTGAATGTTTTAAAGCGTGAAACAACGCGGAGAAAAGTTGGCCGTTAACGGCAGCTCGAAACTGGTAGTAAGCAATGTCCCGTAGTTTTTCCGCTAAAGTTTTGCTTCATTTTCGAGACATCGCGTAATTTTAGGTGATGCACAAATCCACCCGTTTTTTCCTAGTGGCGTGCCTTTTTTGCATACGTTATTTCTCGAAAACGAAGAGCAAGCCAGCGAAAAAAAATACGGGGCAATGTTTTTCAACTGAAATGAAGGCCGCATGCAAAAATTCAGCTAATTTGGAGCGAGAGTAACAAAAACAACCAAAAACGTCACTTATCCCCTTTTATCACTAGCGTCTTCAATTTCTTTGTAAAGGAAAACTCGAATTTCTCACCTAATGTGCATTTTCAGAAAGAAAGTAATATGTCTTGCATCGTTATCCTTGTGCTCGTATTAGCCTATACTATTATTTTTGATTGGATAATGTACCTACGTTTTTGAACGTACCGGTTCTGAGCCTGTGGTGTTAGTGAATGCGACTAGTTTGTTATACTTACCAGAGGTCGGGAGTTCAAATCCTACAAGGGTCATAAGTAATAATTTTTTTCTTTTTTTCTTTTTCTTATTTTTTATTTTATTACAAAATTCATCTTTTTCGCTTTTATAAACAATCTATTAGCTTTTAAGTTTGTAAAAACGACCCTGCCGGGTCTCTCAAGTGACAATCGAGGTCTACAGAGTCATATCCATTAAAAGTAGAAGAACTATTGTAGAAAAAAACCACCCTGCGGGGAATCGAATCCCGATCTCCCGAGCGACAGTCGAGGATACTAACCGTTGTACTACAGAGTCTTAATAAAAATTACAATAAAAAAGTTTGTGTGTTTATTGTGGATCAGACGTGGATTCGAACCACGGACGTTTGGGTTATGAGCCAAACACACTGACCGCTGCGCTATCTAGTCTAAACACTTCACTAAATAACAATTTCACAAGCTATATGCTTCGGTGGTCTAATGGATGAGACGAGTTGTGGTCTCAAAGATCCAGGTTCAATTCCTGTCCGGGACAGTCTTTATTATACTGCGCATGCGTGTTGTACCATTTCGGTTTTAGGGGACAGAGTAACACCTCTCACATGGTTCTAAGGACTTTTCATGACTCATATATAAAATCCCTTGACCTTATGGTTTACCAGGATGCACTGCGCATGCGCAGTAACTAAGGTAACAGAGTAAGTTGTCCCACATGGATAAGCAAACATGTCATGATCCTAATATAAGACTCGTGTCAATCGACATCTTGAATTCATTAAATCCCAACGGCCAATCAGAGCGCGAGTTGAGTGCAGAAGGGTCCCATACAACTACTTGTTTGGCATACGCATTTGCAACCTCGATTCTAGGTTTTCTCTTGTCGTTTTTTTTCCTCCTATTCGCCTTAAATTATTATTATCCGTTTAATATTCGAAGGTTTCTGTCCCAAATGAATTTAAACGTACTTGTAGTATGATAATTTTTTCTATGAACTTATTTGAAATGTAAAAGAAACGCATCGAAGATCAATTAATAAACACCTAGAATTTGTACCATGTAAATTCTCCAGTGTAGCGTTAGTTTGCGTTATTCCCCTGTTGTTAGCACCGAAATTGAGTTCGTCAGCATCGGTTTCACTGTAAGAGAAGAATACCCCTTAAAATAGCATTATTTAAGCCATTAGAAACCAAAAGAAGAGTCCTGGTTATTTTTCTGCTGTCCTAAGCACAGTTTTAGGCACTGCCCTGCCGTAGTTTTAGCCGTATTAATTTCTAACCCAGAGCACTGTTTTCAAAAGGATCGGACGACCGCCAGAGTATTTCCGCCGCCTTCTTGATTATATATCGCCAGTTAGCAGAGGGGCATTCTGTCTGCTCATGCACCAGATTTGTGTTTCGATGAGTGTAGTCGCTGGTGCGCGCCTGCACAAAGCCCGCCATTCTTCGAAGACCAAAACAAAGTTGTGCGCAATAGCGGTGCAAACAAAATTGTTTTTCCTTTTGCAAGTGTGTGTACTAATTTTTATTGTAAACGTGACGGAAAGTGTAGAAAGGTCGAAGTATGGTTGTATAATCTGCGGAAAAAAGGCTCAGGGAACTCCATTCCGTTGTGTTAAGTCAAACGCCGACTTGGAAGCCTGTTTTGGTTTCCTCGAGAAAACGTCGGGAGATATTTGTGAAGCCTGTAGAAAAGCTCTACAGCAGTACAGAAACAATGGGAAGACATTTCACCACGTTAGTGTTTTTCTCACGTTTAATTTCTTTAATCTTAACTACACTCGTGATGTGAAAATAAAGATTGAACGCTGCTGCATGCAGCCAGAACTACAGAAGTGTCATAATTTCATTGATAGTGCCAAGCTTTATTTGTAAACAAGTTCATGAAAATGTAAAACAAACATTTTCAGTGGGCTTGAAGCGTAGATCCTTCTAAAATTTAGTATTTATTTTTTGTTCAGTCGAATCTCAACCAACCCGGACGAGTTCCAAAGAGAAGAGGACCAGTAATGTCAGGTTCTGAATCAGAGTGTGTAGCTAGTGCAGATAATGATAGGGAGATGGTAGTTATACCCAAGGAGTCCTGTTTAGAAATGGGGGAAAATTTGAAGATTTTGTCTCAAAGTAAGTGAAATTGCTTGCATGGTCTGCCTTTGAATTCCACTTTCAACTGTAATCAGTAGTGTAGTTGAGTGTAGACACCATCTTTAAAAATAAACAAAACTGATGCTAGGAAAATTGCATTGAAGGATCATTTGAAATCTTGAGATAAAAGGTCTTCAAAACTAAATAATGTATAAACAACAAACCAGCAGGAAGAAACTTATAACCTTAGTTCACAGGGACAGTGCAATTTTGAGGAGAAAATTAGCAATTCCAAGCCTCTAAAATTTAATATTTAGCTAGATTTGCTCCCAAACCCTAACACAACCTCCTACCACTGGTGAATGAACCCCCGCCCACTCCAATAAAACTGTTGCTGTCCCATTCATGCCACTTTGATAAGTGGAAGGGCAGTAGTAAAATGGTACAAACAATAATATACAATGGCCACCTACATAGAAGCATTATCTATCCAGAGTCTGTGGTTCACTGAAGTGTACCAATAGTTACAGTATTTTAGGTTGACTGTGCAGTTACCCACTGCGCTTTTTTCCCTTAGATAATTAATGGTACACAAACGCTACTTTTGATGTTCCATGTACATAACAGGAATCTTCATGTAATGCACTGCAACAAGGTCAACTCTTCAAAAATTAACACCATTATGACCCCCCCCCACTCCCCCTTCCAATGACCCTTAAAAGCCATATTTTGTACATTATGTTTGTCTGAAATTAGTTTTATTCTTTCATGTATTCTGTAGGATGTGGCATAAAACAAGATCTCAGCTTGGTCAAAAACAAAATAGTTAATAGTTAATTGCTAACAAGGGAATCCACATCTACCAGCCTGAAATGTTTAGAGAATTCTGCATCTCAGCAGGGGCAACAAATATTTTTGATGCCATTCTTGATGCAATTACATCAGCAAGACACTCTGCAGAGCGTATTAATCTCAATAAGAAAAGGGCTGTGTCAGTTATTTACAACCTTTGCTACTGTTTGAGTCAGGTATGCAATACACTTCAAACTGACCACGCCCTTTACCTTAGAAACACAGAACATTATGGGTCTTTCTTGTGCTAGAAGGACAGCGAATACCATTGCTAAATCATTGTCTGAAAATCATTGCAAATCATTCAAACATTTCCTTCAAGATGCGATTGAAAACAAGTGGCTTTTAGTGCTGTTTATAGATGACTTCACCTCAATTCACACCAAACGAAGACCACAGGCAGATAAAGCATCCGAAGCGAAGTCAATGTGTACAATAGTTTTCAAAGCTTTAAAAAACATACCTGCCGTATATATTTTTTTAATCATTTCCACAGTATTCCGTCTGTTGTGGAGGGGAAATTTGGAGGCACAGATCTTGTTATAGTTTAAATAAGAATTTGTACTTTACTTCTCATAACCTATTGAGGCTTAAGGTCATCTAAAAAGCTTTACCTGCTGCTGTCCTGCTTTTCTCCAAAATGGATTTCTTAGATCATAGAGCTTAAAAATATGGCCGTTGCAGAGGGGAACAGAAAACTTGGTGTTTTGTTTGTTTTTAGTGTTATTAGCAGATTCTCTGAATTCTGAAATATTACCTAGAGTCTAGTAGGCTGATGCTTTTTCTCAAA
>CM042755.1:14183379-14221899 GCA_022496165.2 Catalaphyllia jardinei
TGTACTTGGGTACTTCTGGGACAATGTTCTTTAGGCCATCCAGTATCATATTAATGTTCTCATGATACTTGCACATACACACTTCTTGATCATGTAAGGACATTGGCATCACTTGACAGGGACGCAGTGAAGCAAACTTTGATCTTCCTATTTTCAGACCAGGCTCTTCCTTCATGAAAAGCTCATATGCCTCATTCACATTTACCAAGAGTAGTCTTTTCTGCCTCAACTCTCTTCCTTCTGAAGTTTTGACTGACAAAAAATCTTTTTTTCCTGGACTGATTCTACTTATGTCATCTCTGTTAAAGAAATTTTCAACTAGCTTTATTTCTTCTTCAGCCAAGGCTTCTGATCTGATCTTCCTGCCACTTTCCTCACGTCTCCGTCTTTTTACTGCTATGTCACATGACTCCAGAACAGATTTTCGTTTTCTTGGAGACAGTGCATAGACAACTTGAGAAACAACTTGATTTTTCTTTTTATCTTGTTTCGGAAGACTTTTTTGCACTCTCGTTACTGCTTTTCCCAGGGTTTGAGGACTCTTGAATAAGTCATGTGTTTCTTCTCTATTTTTCAGATTTTGTAGTCGTTTTCTTGCAGCTTGAACTCTTTTTTTTAGTCACCCATTTTCTCTTAACTTGGATATCTCTGTTTCAGACATTGTTTTTTTTCTTTTCTGCATACTTTTTCCTTTCTCGGTCCTTTTTCTTGTACTCCTCATGCTTACTAGGGTCACTTCACTTTCTTTCTCCATTTTTTACTTCTTTCTGTGTTAGAAACCATTTTCTTGGCTGAACTTACAGCTGACCTAGGCAGCCATTTTGAATTCAGGCACATGGTTTTTGCCATGCCATGATGCATTGCTGGATTCAAGCACTTAGTTTTTGCCACCTAAAAGCTATTGCTTAAATCAAGCAAATTTTTACTTTGTGGCTTTTCATGTGCAATTCATATGCAATAAACTTTGAGTGAAAACTTCTGTTTTATATGAAAACATCATTGGTCAATTAGGTAGAGTTGCATTTAGAGCAGCTGGACAGTTAAGTTTATAACTTTTTAGTCAGTGGACATGGATGAAATGTGTAACCATTTAAACTCTGCTGAGGAATTTTATTATTTGGTGCCTTTTTATAATTTTTCAAGTGCAACGTTTCAAATTTTACATCTTGGCATTTGCATGATGAAAGAAATGTAATTACATGTATTAGCTACAGGTATTTTCACCGGTTTTGTTGTACTGACTGCCATTTTAATTTAAACACGATTTACCTTACAGATTGTTGAAACACAACCTGGGTGCTGAACTTATGATAGAAAAATTATATCTCTTGATAATGTAAACATCATAATTTTCAGTGAAATCATTATCAAAAGAGAATTTGCCTCCACAGAATTCCCCTCCGAACCAAAATTTCCCCTCCACAACAAAATTTAATGAATCTCTCTTTGCTATAGTTTAAAATAAATTTTCTTTTCAAACATAATGCAACTAACCCTTGACCTAAAATTAGAAGATTCAAAAACATGAAGTTGACTTTGTCATTTACAAGCGCACCAAGAAAACTTTTAGGCTTCAAAACGTCGCGGAAGGGAAAAGAGCATCCAGAAGGCGGTCTGCAGGTGCCATACTGATAGAAATGTAGAGTTTGGCCAGTGTCTAAATTACTTAGTTTGGAGTAGTTTGTGTCCCAGACGAGTTAACTAAAATTGCTGTTTTCTTTTTTATATTCTACCAACATAAAACTTTCCCCTCCGCAACAGCTGTTATCATTAGTTTACATAGTTTATGATAATTTATGCATAAACAACAATTCATATCAAGCAATTCTAGTTGTTTTCAAAAGCCTTATTTAACATGTTATCCATTTATCAGAAAATTGAGCAATTTAAGCAAATTTCATTTTACTAATATCTCGTCCAAATTACTATGGAATGACCCGTAAATATTTAATTTTTTATAAGTGTATTTTATTATAGTTTCCCCAATTAGTCTCTTCAGGCTAAATACATTGCCACTTAAATAAAGGTTTCACTTTACTTTACTTTTACTTATAACATCTGCATCATGTATGCAAAACATCAGCAGTTCGTATGCTTCTGTTAGGCCAAACTGGCTTACTGAGGCTTTTTTCAACCCAGAACTTCAACGCCAGCGACTCAACACCCGTCAGTATTGGAAAATGACAATGTGCAAACAATGAGAAAAATGGATGACCTTCACCTTGTTGACTTTGTAGAGTTACAACTTAAGTCTAAAGAGGACTTTAATGCAGCATATGACATAGCACTTAGTGCTGGTTTGGGTGATTATGCAAAAACGTTCATTATTTTTCAGCCTGGTGATTGGCCATGTCAATTTTTCTGCCGCCAAATAATATATCAGTGTGTGAAGAAGTTTATCAGCTATCAGGAACCTCGTCAAGTTAACTGTGGAAACTCTCAAGCTGCATCAGATCATTCTGCATATTCTTATCCATCCTTCACTGGTTCTGACATTGAGCAAAGTTTGCCATTAAACTTGTCGTCTCAGCCCTCCATTCTCTCTGTGATTCCAATGATAGGTCCTCTCCACATATCCTTGAACAGTAGAGAACTCATTGTTACTTCATTCCATCCATTTTTCAAAACAGTTATGAAAGTATTTTTACTCGATCAAAACTGGCAGACAAACCAAAACCCTGGAGCATCAGGTTGCTCTTGAAAATTGTTTACGGAGGATGGACATTAATGCGATAATCTGTGATGAAAACGTTTTGGCGATTTAAAGATCCCGAGTATGGAGCACTTTTTAATCTTTTGGACAACTACATACCCTTGGTTCTTTCTATTTACAGCATTTCTGTTAAACTTAATAATTTTTCAGAATACTTCAGAGCTCTGATTCGAATGTGGATCATGTTCACCTGCCTTAAGCGTCGTCATTACAACAAAGCTCCACTTGTCTGGCTAAACATGTCCTCACACTGGGGAAAGCATTCACCCCAACTTTACAAATTACTTCGTACATACATAACAATTTTTGATGAGTATCCCGTCTAAAATACCCACAGCATTCTACGTGCCCAAACGAAGTCCTCTGACAGTGCTGATGAATTAAGAAACAAAGCCAAACAAATTTTTGAATCTAAGGAACAACAAGCTACCTTTAGATCAGCTTTCACATCACCATCACAGTTTTCATTTTCCCAGAACCAACTACAGTTTCTCAAAGTCAAATGTGCTCAGGTAATTAGTTCTATGTTAACAAGAATTGCTACGACACCAGGACAAAGCTCATTCTCAACAAATGGAAAAACTACTCAAGTAAAATTTCCAACAATATGTGCCAACAATCCCATCAAGAGTACTCAGTTACCTCTTGGATATCAAGGTAAGGTTAAACCTGATGCAACTAAGAAATGTGACTTACCTGGATGTACGATGTCTAGCCAAAATGATGACTGGACAGTTTTAACAGGTTGCTTTCATTCCTTCCACAATACCTGCTTGAATGGCTTAAATTCGTGCCCCTTATGTAAGGACTTCCTGAAAGAGAAAGTTCAAGAACTTTTGCAAAGCAAGCAATTCTTAATCCTAGTTCAAGCACTGAAGTACCAGCTGTCAGCCAAGACAATGGAAATGAAGGATCTGACTTGTGGTTAGATTCACCCACTGAAACAACAACTGCTAGAGAAATGGAGCAAGATTAATTTGAAAATGTTATAAGACAGCTTCATCATGAAATTGCAAGTCTTAATCCAGCTTCACAACCGTTTCCAATCTCCAGCCATAATCAAAGACTCACAAGAGCTTCCAACACAAGTGAAACTACTACTAAGCTACCTCCACACTGCAGAAAATGTTGCCATCCCGTTCGTGGACACAAACGATCCAACAGTTCACAAGTTAAATGTGATTTTTGTCCCAACAATGTTTGCGCAGTAAATTCAGGAAATAGATTCTCGAGATGCAACTGTTCATGGCACAGGGAAAACCACACACAGAATAACACTCCACCAGCTCCAGCATACCAAATAAATGTAACCACAAGCCAGTATGTGGATGTGCCTGAGTGGCTCTTGCCACCAAATATTTGCCAATCAACCATAGCAGGGAGTCTCTGACTGGAAGTAATGCCTGTACAGTTATTGCTATGCTAACTACATGCCTTTTTCTTGAAGGTAAAATTTTCATTCCTCAACAACTTCAAGACCCTACGCAGGTAATTCCTCTCTACGGCCAGCTAATTCTCAAAGGAAACCATATTTACAGCTTGTTTCATGTGCCTGTGCAACAACCAAACCTGGAAGTCAAAGAGGTCCTTCAGTACAACAATGAAGAATTTCAGAAAATTGAACTAATTGCAGACTTGGGTTTTTTCACCATTGAAGACCTCGAATCTTATCTTGCAAGCTACCATTGTCAGCATCCAACATTTGCTGCAGTGCTGATTGTGCCCCCTAACAAGACGATGGTGTTATGCTTCAAGAATGCATATATTTGCCTCTTTGAAAGTCACAGACATGGCCACCAAGGAGGCATTATAGCCTCAAGCTCTTCTGGCAATGCCCACAATTTTGTGCGATATGTAGAGAGGATGGTAGTGAGAGACTGGGAAACACAGTTGCAGGGATCAAACATAGCTGTACTAGGTCTGAAGTAAACTCTGAAAGCTTTACTTTCGACCTAACACAGCTATGTTAATCTTAAACTTGAATATTATAATTGTTCTACATTTTCCAAGTTGCCCAGCAGTTGTTTTATTTATTTGGTGAAATAATTTGAAAAAAAAACATGGTTTAAGGCATACACATTATGAGTAAAATGCAAGGTTTACAACACATTCATGCGAACATGTATGCTGGTTAAATTATTTCAAGTGCCTTAATATAAATAAATATTTTCTTCTCTATGCAAGTAAGCGAAGTTCTAAAACTATGTAAAGATTTTAGTCAAAATAAAGCGGTTGTAAAGCTCTTGTGATTAGCTGCTAACTTAAAGGCTTAAAATTGTCGATACAAACAACTATTATTTTGCACGATAGACCTAAATACTACGAGTGTACTAAACAGCACGGTGGAGAGTTCGAAAACTCCACTGAAAAACCGAAATACAGTTAAATAAATCTTTGCGGCGAAAAGCACGCATTTTTTCCGGTCAAGGAGCTTGCATAGCTCGGTAAAGGGAAGAATAAATTATTCGCTTAACATATTTTTTAGTATGGGCAACATACATACCTGCCAACTCTCCCGGTTTTTTGCGGGAGTCTCCAAGCTTTTGATGTAATCTCCCGGTCTCCCGGTTAGAGCACCAAATCTCCCGGGAAATACCTTCCATGGTTATTTTCCATTTTTTTTTTTCGTTAATTTCATTATTTTGGAGATTTAGAAAACGAAAATAAAACAAGAAGGGAAATTATTTGAGCTGTTCTCGATCGGGAAACGTAAAAGAGCAATGAAATCGAGATATATTACTGACGAGTATCGTAATTGGTCAGAGATCAACCAATCAAATTGCACAATAAATGGTAGAAAATTTGGCGCGGTTTTCGCACGCTGTTTACAGATGGTCAGCATGGCTTTCGGTTCACTGCAAAAAGAATTCTTAGGCGCCCTTCCCTTGGGTTTTGAGAGAGTGAAGAGACTTGCTGGCAGAAAGTGGAGATTACTTCTCTATTTGACGTCCAGCCATCTGTAAACACACAAGGTAAGCTACTTTTGTGGGTGTTTATTAATACTCAAACGCTTTGAAATGTTGGCAGGTTAGAACTGCAAGTCACTATGTCAAATAGTTTTCATATAAAACTTAATTTCTGAAAAATTAATGAATTGGAAACTTTAGGCGCTAGGCAAAGCATTTTCTAGGGCCTAACGTTTCCAATTCTTGAATTCTTCCGAAACGCAGTTTATGAAAATAATTTGAAATCAGATTTCCATATAAACACTGTCATTTTTAGACATGTTTGCCTTCCCATAATTGGTTGAGATGGCTTCCAAAATTATAATAAGATCTATTAACGCTGCAGACTCACTCAAACTCCGCATTATTACTCGTACTCAACTTTGATAGACCACCCAAGCTAGACTCAGTACTGCACGTTTTCTTGTTGTTTATGCGAGAGGAAAGGTGTATTATTATCTGTTTACATGATAATGATATGAAAAACCTGCCTTACAGTGGAAATTGTAATGCACAATGTAGACTTTTCAACAGAAATCATAATACAGTGTTGGAAATTAGCGTTGGAAATTTAATTTCCAACACTGTAACGCGAGTGCAACACCCCTTTTTATTTTCCATTTTGGCAAGAATGTCTCTGTACGAAAACGTACCATTTCTTTACCTTTTTTATCTTCCGAGAGCCCAAATTATTTGCCAGTAGTACGCAACAAAGTTTTTCAAAATGAATTTTTCAAAATTCCTCGTGAGAACAAGAGGCATCTTTAAGGGAGTAAAAATTACAATGGCGAGTGCTGTAAAAATGTGGTTCCAACACTGTATTTGATATAGCACTGAGATGTTGAAAGAGCATGTAAAACTTTAGAATCACTGAGCAACTTGTTATTTAAGATTATGCGGGGAACAATAGCAATACGGTAGGTAAATGCTGTTCTAACCGAGAGATGTCGGGAACATTCGGAAGGTTTTTCCGGTGATTTTCGGAGAGTATTCCTGGACATTGTCGACAATGACATTCTCACAATGCAAAGATTTCTAGACGTCTCCAGATTTTTGTACTCTGGGGATTGGCAGGAATGAACATACCATAACAAAGTTTCTGTCAATTTTCTGCCCGAACACTCGCTCGAAGGGCAAAAACACCATTTACGCCTTACATAATAAAAAATGATGAAATAAAACACCATACAGAAAGACCTGCTCGGTGAGACTATTATAGCAATGAAACGGACTCCAGGAGTACCTCTAAAGTAGACTTCAACGGCATATCCCATAGGCGATCACTGCGATCCATTAGTTGGAAAAACTACCATAATTTGCTCGGTTGAAATGCACGAAAAGTGCTCGCAAGATATTTTTAATCCTGATGGCTGTACATTTTTTTAAGACTGCAATCCTGAGCGGCTGTAAAGAAAAGGAAATGACTCTATTAGTAGCAATATTTTTAAGTTGGGGCACCAGTAGGGTTTTAAAGAAATTTGACCCCAAAGCTAATGCAAATGCAGAATAACATCAAAATTCTCCCGTTATAAGGAGCCTTCCACCTAACGATCGTCTTAAAACACACACATTAAGTTTGACACAACACAACTTTTAAGGTCTTCAGACTCACCATAAGTGCTTTGCTACTTGTGGAAGGACCCGGAAATCAGCTGAGGTTAATTTAAATCCCGTTGATTTGCCCATTTCTTAGCTGTTTTTAGGCAATTTGATCGCAAAAAATCTTTTCACGGGAAGTCGAACGTAGCCCCAGAAGTATCCAGATCGTTAGCAATGTATGTAGGCATTTAACTTCCTTTCATCTCGTTCCATGATATCTTCTAGAAGGGTGCTAGATCACCCAGATAAACCCGACATCGCACGCTCGAGAGATCAAAATGGCGCCATGATTCTTCCATTCTAAAAGATTTAGCGCATGCGCAGACAGAATGCCTCTCTGCTTCGCCAGTTATTGTGGCTTCAGCAATCAGCTTGCGACAAACGAACTTGGCATTACGGCTTGGCCTTTAGGACGGCAGAGTAACTTCACACTCAGTTTCGCAGCAATAATTAAAATAGGAAGTAAGCTTGTTGAAAAGAAAGCTTAAAGCATCCAATCCTTTTGCTTTGCTAAAACGATTCTTTCACATCAGAAACTTGCAAATGACTGACAATGTTCAAAGTCCCCCTTTAATGCATAGCAAACCCTTGAACGTCGAATGCGTCATGTATGCCTACGGATGGTGTCTCCTATTTGATTTTACCAGACCTCCTAGGATGAGAGGCCCTTCCAGCCCTTAACTTGTCACAGTCGTTACTCTTCCAGCTTCAGACGCCTACTTCAAAACATTTTTAAACCCCTGAAAGAGTGAGAGATAAATTCTTCAAGAAAGCTGAGAAGTTCGTTAACTGATTCCTTATCACAGACAAAACTGGTGGTGTCATCTGCATACACTTCTCTTGATAAGTGAATGAAGATGGTAAATTTTGGGCGCGAGAATTAAATGTGAAATATGAGATATTTAACATGACACGAGCGTGGGACAAAGAAAAATCTGAGTCCCCGACAGGAATCGAACCCATGATGACCTCCCGAACACTGGGCGGGCGCTCTATCCACTGAGCTACGAGAACTCTTGGAGAGCAAGGTCATTTAACTGAGTTCATATGTGACAGGTGTCCTGCATAGTGCTAGGATCAGCACTGCCGACTTCATCATAAGTAGTAATGAGTGAATGAAGATGGGGAATGTCATGTTGAATATCTCATATTTCACATTTAATTACCGAGCTCAAAATTCACCATCTTCATTCACTTATCACTACTCATGATGAAGTCGGCAGTGCTGATCCTAGCACTATGCAGGACACCTGTCACATATAAACTCAGTAAAAATAACCTTGCTCCCCATGAGTTCTCGTAGCTCAGTGGATAGAGCGGCGCTCGCCGGTGTTCGGGAGGTTATAGGTTCGATTCCTGTCGGCGACTCAGATTTTTCTTTGTCCCACGTTCGTGTCATGTTGAATATGTCATATTTTACACTTCTCTTATTTTGCGATTGCTAACTTGGATGCCTTCACCAACAGAGGCGTTAAAAAACTTTTGCGTTTTGCATACATGTACTAGTAAACCACTAAAACGTTTTGGTGAAGCACTCTTCATGGGTAAATGCGACTTCGAAACCCAATACAGTGGAACCTCGATTTAACGAACCTCTATTTAACGAAGTCCTCGATATAACGACTCCAGGCCAAAGTTACAGTAAAATGTATAGAGAAGAACCTCGATACAACGAATTCTTCGATATAACGAACAAAATCCGGAAGCCCAAACGTAAAATCTACCTCGATATAACGAATAACAATGTCAACACGCGACAGAAAATAAACGCTGATCAGATCAACAGTCGACAAATCCTTTAATCCTTGTGGTAAAGAGACAGCAACCTTTCAGTCAACGACTTATTATATGTTATAGGCATTAATACTATAGTATCTCCATAGAAGTCATCTGTGTTACAAATCAATTATTAACCATGACCTCCATATAACGAACATTTTGGTCGTTTCCCTTCAAATTCGTTATATCGAGGTTTTCGATATAACGAACCCTCCATTTAACGAACAAATTTGGCCGGTCCCTACCGACTTCGTTAAATGGAGGTTCCACTGTATAGCAGGTAGTGTTTAGCTATTGCCTGAATATTGAACGTGTTAGATTTGCAACGGCAAAAAGCAAAACACTCTGGCATCCTTCCTGCCTAACAGATTTGTCTGTGACCTAGATTCTAGGTGGTCACGTGAACAGGCGCAACCAGGGTCTCTCTGCTCGACGGCAAGGGAAGCAAAGGAGAGATCGCGACTGATTCAGCCGTACGAAACGAAAACAAGGCAAAGCGACAGAGAATTTGACATTGAAGCATTCAGAGCAGACGCAGTGAAAAGTGTCATGCAAGTAAGAACAAGTGAAAAAACAGCTGAGCAGAAAGTTGTTTAACTTAACAAACTGAGAGAAGAGGGCACAGCACCGATAAGCTGGAATAGAGAAGTAATAGTAGCTACTCAAGAGGAGATAACCGAGTATTCGAATTCGGCATGATAGTCGTAAGCAAAATCTTTTACAGTGTAGGTAAGTGCAGCTACGAAGGGTGTCGACAACATCTTGAAGGAGGAACTTTTGTATCTCATGACTTAACAGGGAATTCTGGGAAATACATATGGCCATTTGAGATTAGCACGTGGGTTGTTTTATCGCAGACTTTGGTCTTGTTATTGACCTTTTAAATAAAAAGGAAAAACCATGCTTTCGAGAGAACAGTATCATTGACCATATCTTTGTCTTCAAGGAATGCACTGGAACAGTTCAATTCTTATTTATAGGGAACGCGTACCATTGAACATCAAGTGTATGCAATTCGGTATCCTAAGCAAGAGCCCCTGTCCTAAGAGAGCTTTTCACTTTTGGTCAATGTACGATAACTTTGAAGGACAGTCTGGGAGGGGAGTGAAACAATGGAATGGTTTCAAGTCCATTCAGGAGTAAAGCAAGCTTGTGTCATGTCCGGTTTTCTGAGGGAGACAGAGGGTGGAAGAACAGGATCACGTTAGAAGTTCACCTCGGTCTTAGAGCAACACTAGACTTTGCAGACGACACTTGTGGAATACCAGAAACAACCAAAGAATAGTTGTAAATGGAAAGAAGGTAGATAGGATGTAAGACTTTGAGTACCCATGCGCTTTGTTTGAAGAAGAAAGCGGGACAGAAGTCAAGTAAAGCCGGGGAACCTTTCTTTAGGACGCTTAGCACTAGTGAGATTGGCAGGAAGACGAAAGTTTAAGTGTTTATGTGGATGTGAGGCCCGGAACCTTTCGAGAACTGAAGTAAAGAAGCTAGACGCTTTTAATATACAAATGCTTTCAGTGCATACCAAGAATAAGATGTTCTCAAACTATCTCCAACCAGCATTCCAGATCACAGAAATGACCAGAGCAAGTGAGCAAGATCTAGTTCAGACGTCCAAGATGGAACTGGGCTGCACATGTGCACATGATTCCGCATATTCAGGAAGCGCATACCAATATAAGATGGATTAAATTATCTCTTACCAAACAAATCCAGGAGATGGCAGAAATGAACAGAGCAGCTGATGAGATTACATGTCAAAGATGTAACTGGTTTGTGCATGTGAATGAAGCGCATACCAGGAATAAGATGGCCTCGAACTATCTCCTACCCAATAAATTCAGATCACAGAAGGTCAGACGACAAAAGTGAAACTGGATTCCTTATATTTATGTAGCGCATACCAAGCCGGACATATAAGATGGCGTCAAATCATCTCCCACCAAACAAATCCAGGAGATCACAGAAATGAACAGAGCAGCTGATGAGATTAGATGTCGAAGATGGAACTGGTTTCTGCATGGGAATGAAGCGCATACCGAGAATAGGATGGCCTCAAACCATCTCCCACAAAGCAAATCCATACAACTAAAGTTGGCAGAGCAACTGATGATCGTCGGAGATGGAACTGGATTGAAAATATAATGAGGGTGGAGAGGAGTACTGAAAGGAGTCTTCCGTTACAGAAAGGTGGACTTACTTTAAAACAACATGGACGAAAATAGTTGAAGGTGACAGGTAAACAGAAGAGTGGCAGTTATGTGAAATTGTCGGAGAGCTAGCAACGAATCAGAGTGAAGGAAGGAGATTGTGAAAGCCTTATGTGCCTTATACGACGGAGAAAGGCGATACATAGGAGATATATAGGGATTGTGATAATATAGGTTTCTGGCCTGGGAAGCACTTCTGTTACAACCTGGGGAAACCGCTCTCTGGCTGCGGGGATCAGCACCGGAATCTGTTACAGGGATTTATCTTCAGAGACATCAACAGAACACAGAACTTAGGTTCAGTGCTATCGTTTTAATCCAAGAATTTCATCAAAGATTGTTTTACAAGGCACGACTACTGATTTAAGCCGAAAACACAATTCTAAAGGATTGCGTAAAGCTATTAAAAAGTCTCGACTCAACATTATCTCAAAACAATACAGGTAGATAGCAGTTTATCAAAGACTATCACAGGTAGTAATTACAGTTCAACACTCATTACAGTTCTGATCTTACGACAAAATAGTAGGTGTTTGCTACGGTTAATGAACTGGAACAGTAACCTGTAACTCAGAAATCCAAAACGAACTAAAACAACTATATTTATGTTGGATTTTTACATTTTTTGTCAGCGAAAGCAAATATGTGAAATAAGCTAAAATAGTCTGATTTTCTCTCTTCACAGCACTCAGTAATTAGTAGTGCTTTTATTACAAAACTTACACTTTAAATTGGAATTGCTATGGTAGCTCGAAGCATCCTTGTTATGAACCGCAAAGTTGTCTGGTTTTTCAAACGATGGATCGCCTTTTCCACCGGTTAGGTTACTATCTGATGGACGGCATTGTTGATTTAATGAACACTTCTATTCAGTATAGTGTGTGATTTGTAAAGAGCTTTTTACACCTTTTATAAACCCGGCTTGGTGCTCTTTCTGAAATTAAACCTGGTATTGCAAAAGTGCTTTAATAAGTGTAACCTACCGTGGAACATAGCTTAACCTAAAGTAATCAAAACGCCTAAAATGACAAATGCACCCTAGCTTATCAACATAACCTAGTTTCACACAATTTTCTAGCATTAGTAGCATTACCCATCATAGCAAAGAAACTTTTAAAATTTTAAAGCAAGAATCATGAGTCTGACTGCCTTGAAATTTGTTACTCAGTGAGAAAAAATTGCCGTTTTTCTTGTCTATTACGTCGATTTCTGGTGAATACTTTAGAACGGTGCACAGTGCATTAGCAAAGGCAGCAGCGCCTAAAATAGTACTAACATGTCTCTAACAATTCATGTAATGTAGCGATGTACTTCTTTGCCAGTCTTAGAGTTTGGATTCTTGACAGCCTGTCTCCGGGCTCTCTCTCGGAAAAGTAATCGGGTATTACGCTGCGAAGCACGTTAAACGCCCCCTTAAGACGCGTCTGCCTTTTGCGCTCTCTTTCTCGATTCTTTTCTCTTCGATTGGCCAACGGTATTTCCGATGATCGGTGACCCTTGGAATACAGGTTGTTCATTGTTTGCTTGGTCTCTTGTTGAAATTGCCCCACGCTTTCTCCATCAAGCAGTGTGTCCCAGACGTCAGAACATTCGGGGAAGGTCGAGCAATTTTGTTGCAGCACTTGATTGTAGTATATTTGATGCATGGGTTCATTTATTTGTACTGTTGCTTCGTTGGGAACATACATTTGGTTGAACTGCATCTGCAGGAAATTGAGAAGCGAAGAAAATTAATCCCTAATGCGCTGTGAGATTCAAATATAAACGGTGCGGGGATGGATAATAAGGAAGGACTCTTGAAAAGCTACAAAATGTTGTTCTGTGGACCCAGAAGGTACCTAGAGAACTTGGTGATAACTCGTTGATCAAAACGGGCACAAACTTGACTTTCAAAAGCTACGACTGCGCCCGTCGCTGTTACATAACTATAGTTCCCATCCCTCTTCCCCCAGTTCCCAGGCTACGATTTAAATTAAGTCCCAGAGAAGAGTACACACGCTTCTTTTCAGGTATCTCTCTGTCTGTAAAACGCTGGGTCAAAGTCGGCAGAAAAAGGCATCGACAAACGCAAGAAAGATTCCAAATAAACGTGCATTTGTGTCGAAAGTTACCAGTTACCGCCTGTTTCAACAGAAAAAAAAAACAGGTGCGGTAGAGTTATTTTTTTTATTTTTTTTTTTTTTATTTTATTATTATTATTATTATTACTATTATTTAAGTACTTATATAGCGCATGATCCATAAATAAATGATCTCAGTCGCTTAAAATTGAAGTGCGGCAAAGTGAAGAATATTTCCAGTGCAATTTACACTGGACGTAGAGGAGTCTTGGTAGATGAGCTAAATTCAGCCTAAATTCAACGTGCAATTGCGGAACAAATTGAAAGTTGACCTAAAAGAGGGCCCATCCGCCAAAGCAAAGCCGACAATTGCCACCCACTGGGTTAGGGACGACGATTTAATTTAATTTCTGGATGAGATAATACACCCAGGTGTGGTATAGCTAACAAGCAACGGATTGCTAAAAGAAGGATAATCAGCTCATTTTTGCTTTGACGATTACAAAGAGTCCAGTTTTATCTTGAATCTCCCCGGGAAAAGCAAGTATTTTGAATCCGGATTTAGAATTATTCCTTAATTAAACCCAGAAAGAGAATGGATCCTTGTCGATCATGTTACACTTTCGATATTGCTCAAAACAACTGCAAATCTTTATCCAGAAGATGGTGTCTTCAGAGTCAAGGTCAACCCCTATAAAAATTTGCTTGGGGCTAGCACCAGTTAACTAATCTTCCCCTGCCGTGATTGATCTTCCATGTCAGTTTGTTCGAATCATTCCAAGCAAATTTGACATACTTGTCAATAAACATTACCACGCCGCACTATTCAGGAGCTTTGTTCGTCAGGTCTCCTGGCAAAACCAGGGCCTGTGACTGTTTATTTCTTATCTTTTTTGTCGCCTGATAAAACGAAAGAACAAGGATAGTTAAATATTCGATTTTAAACGCACGCTGATGATACACGCGCTATTTCCCTACATAGGATCTTGCATAGCCGACGCAGCAAGCATCCCACTAGACAAATGACAAGCTTTCTCTGTATTTAGGGGCTAGACGACGTAATTTCTTCCCCTGTCTGACATCAGGAGTCTAGTCAGAAAAGACATGCGCTTTGTCAAAATGTCATCGCACGTGCATAATTAGACATACGTGTTTCAGACATGTGTCTCCACAAGTGACGCTTTTGGTAGATTGGCATGTCAATTCAACTCATTGTTCTTCACCTGATGTATCCTTGACCAAGGATAGCGTACTTAATGTGCAATTTTGAACGTGCAAAAGCGATGCCTGAGCTATTTTCCGGAAACACTTACTTGCTTCAAATGACTGTACAAGCCGCCAACACACACACACACGCACACACACAAAAGGTAAATGTAAAATTCACTTTCACTTTCTCTAAGCTTAAGGCAGAGAGCAACCAAATAGTGTATTTCTAAAGCTCAACCGATGGTTTTCACTGTCATTTCACAATAGGAAAATCCCAACTACTTGATGAAAAGAAGTTTGGAACTTCTTCTTCTTCTTCTTCTTTTTCTTCTTCTTCTTTTTTTTTGTTTTTTTGTTTTTTTGAGTTTCGGTTTAGTGTGATATTAGGGACTTTAAGCAGCGGGAACGCGGACGGCGATGGGGACGCCGAAACCTGTTAGAAGATTGGGGAGAGAAAGCCGTTGTGACAGAAATTCACAAACATACGAGTAGCATCGTCGGAAACCATAGTTTCTGCACTGTACATGTCAGGCTTATTGACGTGATTTTCGTCCTCTGTTTATCAGAATGATTTCGTGTTAAAAAGTTCGCAATCAACTCTTGATAAGCCAGGGTGAAGGAGTTTCAAACGATCACGAACTCCTACTTTTGTGCTTTTATTCTCGACCTACCTTCTGATTCCTTTCCTGAATTTAACTTCGATGATTTGGAGAAGACGAGTGCCTGTCCGAATTTCGCTTCCACAAACGCGACTTGCCCCTTCTGGCTGAGTTGTACAATGGAGTAAATGAACTAATAAACAGCAAATGTAATAATCAGACTGGCGCGGCAAATCAGTGTGCCGCCGACTGATAAAGATCTAAGTAAACCACTGAACTTACGACTGAAAATGAAAACAGCTACACAAGGTTTAATGGTGTACACCCTTTTAAATGTGCTAGAATCTCACCATAATAAACCGTTTGACATTTTAGTACTTCCTGAAAGGATAATTTTCGATTAAAATGCATGTAAGGTGTCTTTATTTACATAAGCTTTCAAAAATATATTTCACGGTACTCGCATGTTCGCCGACTGGCTTGAGTTCACTTCAGCTTTGTCGACCTTTCTTAATTTTTTAAAATGAAATATCTCACATAACAAAAGAAAACAAGCAATTAAAGTTCCTAGAAATTAGTATCACGGATTATTTGACGTTAAGACAGCCGCGAAAACGGGACTGAACGCAGAACGTCAACCTGTTTCCCGCCAGTCATGCACAATGGATTTTTTGGGTTTCCCCTGATGCTGTGGCGTTCCCTTTGCCGTCCCCGTTGTAGTTGCTTAAAGTCCTTAATGTTCTCTGTTCAAGTTCTCCAAGCAACTGTAAAGAGTGCCGGCAGTATATGGAGACGCCATCTTTGTGTCCTGCGAAAGGACTCAAATATTGGGTCCGAAAATCAACGAAAACAACTCTGTAGACTCATGTCCTAAGTAAAAGTCGCAAGATCGTGAGCGGAGCAAGAACTCCATGCAAATCTTGTTTTAAAAAAACCTTTCTTTAACAACGGAAGATGCTAAAAAGTTAGCCGAAAGCGTTTTTAAAAAAATGTATGTTAAGGGCGTTTTGTAGGCGAAGAAGTGAAAAACTTAGAACTTTCTTTAACATAAAGAGACTAGGAGCAAGAAAAGCATTACTCGCTCCGCATTTCAGCTACTTCTACCCTCTTTTAATAAAGTCTTTACTTACTTGCTAACTTACTGACGGTTTGCTACTCTCCGCTGTATTTTGTCGGGTTAGAAAAGCCATGGATTTCACTTTCGACCTGGAACCTTCTTCAGTGTGTTGAGGACACATTAAAGATGGTCCAGCCAAGACCTCGCACGCCTGTTAGTTGTACACGCACTATTTAAGACTTTGAGAATTACAGTCTATCGTAACCCGACTATTTTAGTTGTAAGTACCACGTATTACATGAGGTTTTTTGCTCAGTTTTACTGATTTTTTCTCAAGAATTTATCTTAGTGGAAAGATAAGCTGCGATTTTTCAAGAACATAACAGAGGACCTCTTGCTAGCTCGCCAATTTGGACTTCTCGATCAGGGGGCTATAAAGTTCTTCTACGCAGTGACTTTATGCCCATCAGCCGGAAACGGTCCTAAATTACAGTCCGAACTTTCCATATATTTTTAATTACAGAGTCTTATTCAAACTTCTTAAGAGCATTCTATGACTGTCTGGAATTGTCAAGTGATTGCAACAATCACTGTGTTTTTTTCAGACGGTTTAGCATTTTTATGGCATGCTAAAACTTTAAACAAGCAAAACAGTCTTTGGAATCGCAGGAAATTTCTAACAGAAAGTTTTAAGCTCTTAAAGGAATTCGTTCCGTAGCAATCATGTAACAAATTTTGACTGCCGCGCAGTCGAAGGCGCAGGTGAACTGATATCATGCCCAAGTTCAGATGATTCGTCTTAACTCCATGCCAAAGTATCAAAGTAATGAAAAGCCGTTTCTCTCTGCAAATGTTTACGAGAGTGGCCATAAATTTCGTAACCGTAAAGAACATGGTGATGTTATAGTAGACCGAAATGATTTGTGCAATTGCGTATCATTTCCAAGGAAACACGAAACTTCGCAAGAAGTTTGCATAAGACTTCCTATCGATAATCTGGAAGAATTTCAGACTTCTGGGTATTTAGTCAGGAACGTTGTATAATCAATAAGTCTAGGCAAAAAAAAAAGTCAGCTCCAAATTATGAAATCAAAATAACTAACATTGAGATAGCAATTTAAACATGTTGATAGCAATTTCATCATGCCAAGAACAAGAAATTCACCTTCACTTGTCGTGTAAACTATTCTTTGCACCTCAACGGCAATTAGGATAATTCAGTATCAGTAGTGTCCTTGTGAAGTTAGCCACTTGATGATCGGAGACCGTTAAAGCGACTTAGGCCACTTAAGCCACTTATCTTTGAAGTCAAACGTAATCTTAGATCACACAGGCCAACTTCTAGCCTCCTACGCAGACGTTCTTAGGCTTGTCACGCGTGACAAGCCAAGACGTCTGCGTGGGAGGTTAGCCAACTTCGACATTAATTGGCGGCCTTACATAATATTGTGCTATTCTGTCAGCTGTTGGCTCTAGCCACTCAGCCGTATTGTATGTAGTACAATAGTTATTCTCTTCGGGTCATTAGCTATTGGCACTATGGAAAATGCGGTTTTCCGTATTTTGCATAACTGTACGATCAAAATACTACACAGCTATATTTCTTCGGCTTTGTTTGTCCATTATAATAGTTTTGCATTGTTGCGGCACTATAGAGGTATTTTGTGCTTCCAATAACGATTGTGGAGGAGAAAAAAGTAGCAAACGAATGTTGCGAATTCGCTCGTATTGTTCAATGCAGCAGCCTGAAAACAGAGGATTACATTTTGAGGTTACATCTAGGGTCATAGTCTTGTTTCCTGTCTATTGAAGAGGGGTAGGCAATGTGGAATGTGAAAAAACTCTTTATATGTATATAATACGGAGCATTATGAAACCTTTACACTTTAAGTATTATTTCAAGTGTAGTGGTTCAATTAAGAATGACGCTTTGGAGGAAAGTGATTAATCAAATTTTAGAGTGTGTTAGTGAGGAGAACAATGACACTGATCTGCTACACCCAGCTTTCACAACAAACACACGAAAACTACTGTGATGGTTGGAAAAATATCTTTCCATGTGGCGAGCTCATGCGAATAGCCAAATGGTTCTTGAATTGAATCGCTATGTTTTATCGGATCTGAAGACAATCAATGCTGTGTGTTTGTTCGCTTAAAGATAAACAGACGAGTGTTTAATTAAAACATTGATGAACTCGTGCTGTCCTTTAGTCCTGCCCTTGGTGCAGCAGAGCGAGATCAGCGAGCTTAGCCCTTAGACACAACCCCCAAAACAAGTTGGTCGTTCACGACCTAACTTCTCCCAGCTTTTTTGTTGTAATCGAATGCTCGAAGGTGTTGTGGCATTTTACCAAAGTGATCGTGCAAACAAGTGCAGACCAGCTGGTTTGATTCACCTCGTGGTCTTGACCTTATTCATCAAAGATCACAGCCTGCCGGCGTAAAATAGAAAACAAGGATAAGAGAATGGAAAAGAAGCAAAAAAGTATACCTCGACCTAGTCTCCCTCATCAGGCGGGCTCTCATGTACAATCGTGAACAAAAGTCGTTGGGACACTTACGTAATTTTACTAAAGAAGCTTGAAGCGCACTTTCCTTTTAATACAAAAACACATTATTGTTCCCCCTCCCCTCCCCAATGAATACAATATTGAAAATCATAAGAAATTCAAGGCAGTAGCTATCAACATTGTTTGGAGGCGAGGTTAGGCAGGAGAAGTTGTATTCGTGTCTGGTGTGTGCGCAAAAGCGACAAAAGCGCAAAATTGTCGTCTTTTCCACAAGCTTATAACATCTATGTTATGTCGTAGGATTAATCATTTAGCTGGATGTTATTTTTGTAATAATGTCTATCTATTCTTTCTTGGGAAATTACCAGCGGGTAAGGATTGCTATAGTTATTTTTTATTTTTTATTTTTTTATGTTCATGGTGTGGATTAGCAATGGTTGGGCGATACACCTTGCAGGAGACTTATTGTTCTATTGTGTTGTCACTTGCCTTTGTTAGCAAATTGATTAAATAAATTAAATTGAATTAAACACCTCCTTTTTCAGCTACTCATGTACTTCCATTCGGTTATATAGACGGGACCTAGAGAGCACCCATCAGTTAAAGAGAATCCTGAAGAGGTGAAGGGGCTTGTGGAAATGCCATTTCCTAACACAACTGTTGCCCAAATCCCATCTTCCAGCCCAGTGTTTGCCCAAATCCCAGTCACTCACCAATCCCAGTGAAAATGTAGTAAATCCAAATTCTTATTTATCACGTCAGGCCCCTTTTCAAGTGACATATCCATTGCGCGTCCTTATTTTGGTAAAAACGATCAATATCACGGTTTAAAGTAGGCACGACACGCGAACAATCTGTTGCTTTTATGGCTGACCTAACAATTGTCACATGTTCTCATGTTTGCGGTCTGCGGTTCCGGCTTCAACAAAGCTGCCGCGATGTTACAATGCGTTAATTACTACTACTATCTTGGGAGTTCATTGTAGTATTAATTAATTTTTGTTTCTGAATAGCACTATTGGGACATGGTACAACAAAATAGACTACAATTAGTTACAAGAGATCAGTGAGTACGACTTCGACATGCTTCCTCAAAATGTGTTTGGTCTTAAACTGCTTTGTTCTCTAGTGCGAAGCTAGGCGCCATAACGTAAACCAATAATTTCATTACTAAGTGTGGATACCTGCTTGGTTAAATTGCTAAACGTAAAATTGTTAAGCGTAACCTTTCGTTAGTGCTGTCACTCGTTTATCTTATACTGTGTTAACACTCAAGCGTTTACCAAGGTGAACATTAACTGACTAAACCCTGGTACATTTGTACAGTGTTTATACTGGCTCAAATAACTAAGGTAAAATTAAAGAAGAAGCTGTGGCTCTTGTAGTCCTCGCGTTATATGTTTTTGTTCTTGATCAGCAAACCCTGGAATCGAGATTGCAGCAGTTGTTACTTTTGCAGCACCTAAAGAGCTGAAAGAGGTCGAGGCGAAAATTCTGCGCAAATTGGCCTTCGCAAGGCCAATTGCGTGGTCGTGCCCGAGAAACCAATTCTGGTTCGAAACTCTATTAAACGGAAATTTTGTTGAAGAATGGTTTGTTGTGAATGATTTGTGCTTTTGTTTTTTGCCATAACTTCTTCGTAGATCGAAACCAAACGTGGAAACTGGTCTCGAAGTCGTGATCGAATGAGACTGACGCAATCCCGACACCACAGGATGTGAAATTCTATGCGACCGCAAGCGGATGTATCTGTCATCCAAACCTTGGTTACCGACCTTAACCATGCCTGCTCGCAGGGTAAACCGAAGTTTTACCTTAGCTAACTTTCTATTGTCTTAAGGGGTGTTTACCAAGGTATCAGTTGGCGTTTACACAAAATATTTACCTAGGTAAGTTAACTCGAGTATGACTAACTGTCGTGGGTCGTGGGTCGTGGGTGAAAGTCGTGGGTCGTGGGTGTGGGTGTGGGTAAAAGTCGTGGGTAAAAAAAACAAATAAAAATAAAATAAAAATTAATGATTAATTAGTTGTTAATTAATTAATTAATGCATTTTGATGATGATGAAAACAAAATGGGTAGTATGACGAGAAAAAAAAAAAGAACATAAAGGCAGAAACCGACACAGCGTAGAATGTTTTTTTTCGACGGAGTACTATGCTGGTCTGGCACGCAAACTTCAAACACACCTCGGTAAGTACTTGGTGTATTCCTTATCATAGTGTATTTAGAACGTAGCATAGTATATTTATCCCTATTATAGTGTATTAAATACACTATAATATCTGGAAGGGAATCATGAAGTACTTAGGCACACCTATATGGGAAATCCCGCTGACACCTATTCAGCATTGCAGGCTCGAGCCTGGCTTTACCCCTCCTTAATTTCCCAGCACACACCTCTCCCCAGCGCTATCCGGGCCCTGTTTCTTCGAAAGCCGATTACCGCTAACCCAAGATTAAATCGCCCTAATCCACGGAAATAAATTTATCCCTCGATTAAATTCTGTTACTCGAAGCTCGATTAGCACTACCCAAGGATTAAACTAAGGGTTAAATTTAACACACCTAGTGAGGTGGATTAAGGACGTTCGCGCCAATTGATACTGCGCATCCTTACTGCGCACGCAAATTCAAATGCTATGTCATGCATCGATCGCGCGCGCTAAGTGCATGCTAAAATGAACAATGATTGGGCAGATGGCCATTGCTATAGCTTTGGTTGGATTTAACGATCTTGGACGTTGGGTGACTCCTACTTTTCTTTTCAGAAACAGATTTTATTTACAATTATCTCCACATTGTCCAAAAATGAAGAAAAAATCAATGTGGGAAGTTAAAAAAATTTCAAGATTTCTGTCCACGGGACATGGAATCCTGCCATCCTGCGGTGGCTAAATGCGAGCTTGCTCTTTGGGGAACCTCAACAGTTGACTAAATTCGTTTAATAGGTCCATTTAAACCATACTTGGCGGATAACATTTCCCTTCAAAGCTCTAATTGCAATATTTTGGGATTTGCAGCCACTGTGGCCTTCTTCGCTAACGAATCCCGATTTACTCAGATTTAGGTGTTTTTCCGGGCATGTTTTCTCCAAAACGAAGTCGGTGATCCCCCAATTTTTTTTACATTTCTGACATCACTAGCTCATCATCGTTCAATGGTAAATTTTTTAGATAAAAACCAATGTTAGAAAATTTTCGCGCGAACGTCCTTAACTCGCTAATCCGATGAAAAAACAGACAAGCAAATCAAAATGGCGGACTTACTGCCTGTTCATTTTGCTTTGATTTCGGGCCCGGTGAGGAAAGAAAGCCGAGTGAGCCTACCCGAAGACTTTTGCGGATTGGGTTTTACTATTCCCTCACGGACGAGCCATTCCGTGTCCTGTTTTCCCGCGCTTTTTTGAGTTTTTACAGCGCGGACAGATCCGCAAAATGTTTTACACGACTAGGACAGAGCAAGAAATTTCAACATTTCGGCTCTCGGATGTACAAGTCGTCGTTTACTGGCAGCTGTAATGTAGAGAGAGGAGATTTCTCGCCTCCTCGAACCACACTTGCGTACGTTCTCTTACAAGTACCGTCGCTGTCTTCGCTTCCAGAAGCCATTTAAGGAGACAGATTGGGATTATAAAACCAATAAAAAGCAGTGATCGCACTAGAAACAATAAGCTAAAAGATCGATTACTAATAGGTGACCGTATGCGCGCCGCACAAGAGAACAATGAGTGTTTCATTGCGACATTTGCCCGTTGTCATATCGCGTTACACGGAATGTGGTGACGCAAGGATGTCGCGTAATACATTGTGAAGGACAACCTCGTTCCCACGGCCTTTTCCCTAAGCCAGGGAAAAGGCCCTGGAAACGAGGCTGCGTCCAGGAATTCACAGGACTGGGTAATAATGCTGGGGGTGAACAGGAGTCGATAGCGCTGTCAATTTATCGGTTGCCAAATTTATACACTTGACTAATATACTTCAATAAAGCAGCATCATTTAAACAAACCCGCCATTTTTACCATTGCTAATCACCATTACTGTCAGCAAAATTGAGGAGTTTATTTTGGATGAGCAGCAACAGCGGTCGTCGCAAAAGCCCGTAAAAGGCCCGGATAGCGCTGGGGAGAGGTATGTGCTGGGAAAATAATTAAGGAGGGGTAAAGCCAGACTTGAGCCTGCAATGCTGGATAGGTGTCAGCGGGATTTCCCATTGAGGTGTGTTTGAAGTTTGCGCGCCAGACCAGCATAGTACACCGGCGAAAAAAACATTCTATGCTGTGTCGGTTTCTGCCTTTATGTTCTTTCTTTTTTCCCGTCATACTGCCCATTTTGTTTTCATCATCATCAAAATGCATTAATTAATTAATTAATTAATTAACTAATTAATCATTAATTTTTATTTCATTTTAATTTTTTTTTTACCCACGACTTTTACCCACACCCAAGACCCACGACAGTTAGTCATGCTCAGTTAACTCCAATACCTCGGTAGCACGCTCAAGTCTAAACACGGCATTAGCGATTACTATCTAATTAAATTAACCCACTACATCTAATTTTAATGATTTTTAATTAGCGGGTTTACGTGCCTGACCGACATGGCAATCTTTGCCCATTTTTTACATATTTTTTTTATGGTCTGTTTTCAATGTGCTTGTTATGTCGATAGTGGTTATCATCTTTTTGACACCACACAATCGATCGTCTCGATATCGCCGAGATTTTTTTTTTTACTCCGTTACTTTGGTGTACATTGATCAAAATATAGTAGACTTTTTTTTATTTGCACACGTCCACATCCAAAGTATCTTGTTTATCAGACAATACCGTGTTCTCTGTTCTTGTTTGCTCACCGTTCTATTGTTTCCACCAGTTATTGGAACCGTAGTCTCTTTTGAAGAGTCGTGTCGTAAGCAAGTCCGCAAATCACTCCTTGTATCGTACCATTAATTTGGAAAAATAAGCCTGGCCCTTGCGAATACTTTTAGGATATTTAGTAGTTTCTGATATATTTAGAAAATGTCAAGATTTTTAGAAAATTCAGTGATATTTAGAAAATATTCATACCTTTTTCGGCTTATTCCTATGTTTTCCTCGCTATTTTCTTGAATAATACTTTGTTCTCATGCCAGAAACAATCCAGTTTACGGATTTGCCACTTGACAAATTTATTCAATATCACTAAAAGAGTTAAGGAAGGAGTACAGCACCGCAAATGATCCCGGACCGCAAATGATCCACGATGTGAATCGCAAGTGATTCCGCTGGAAAACAAAGAATGGTATGATTTTCATAATCAATACTAATCCCTTTTCGATGGCCACTGTTTAACTGTTTAATTAATACATTTTTAATTATGTAAATTTATCGTTGTAACTTTGTGTGCTGTTTGTGAAGAAGTCAGGCCGTGCCCGACGTAATATTGGAAATTATATACATTTAAACCCAACCGTACGGTCAGCCTTTCTTAGTTCAGTTTCTTTTTTTTTTTATAGCCTGATTATTATATTATTGTGAGCCCCCTTAATAAGCCTAGGTGCTTATCGGGCAAACAATGGAAAATATGTTTAAATAAAAAAATAAAAAAGACACAAACAGCCTTGGTAAACATATTGAACTTGCACATTTTCATTAAGGCTTGACGTTTCTTATGTACTCTACATACATTTTGCAAAGTAACCGTTGAAATTTAAAACAGCTATTTATATATAACAAAGGTGAGGGTCTGGAACCTAGATTAAGCAAATACTTTGCTTTATAAAGCATTAGCTTTTCACTTCCGACGTTAACGTTGAAAGCTGGCTCAAGTTCTTGAATAAATAAGGTATCTTTGATTTTACAATGGTAGTCTTTTCTGCCCTTTGTTAAAATATCAAAGTGATCCCACTTGATGTTGTGTCCAGTGGTTTTGACGTGGTCAGTAATGGCTGAGGTATTGTCATTTTAAGCGAGGGCCTTAAAGTGTTCGGTTTTCCTATCATGAAGCCTACGTTTAGTTTTACCAATGTAAAAACCATTACAATCCCTGTAAATTCTGGATTGATGTGAACGATTTATGCGGTCCTTGTACGGACTGAAAGATTTTAGTATTCTGAAAAATGATCTTTAGGTCAGCAAAAGAGTAGAATCATGTGTGTACAAATTCTACTCTTTTTTTAGAGTTTTTTTATACTTTGAGGGCATTGAATAAACACTGTCTATCTTCCCCGCTTACTACTGTGCGATGAATAGAGAACACTAACGTCACTACCCGAAGAGTACAGCAGCCTCAGTACCAACTTGGTACTCACTGCAACCCGCTGTAATAACTGTTACCCCGTAACACTTATTACAGTGCAGTGACCACTAAAATTGACTTAAATACCAAATTTGTTGTTTCATCACTTGAAGTACAGTGTATCTGCACAACTGTACATTGCAATGTAGCACTTCGTTACGTATACAAATCAAGCGGAGCCATTATCACTGCCATCACATACAATACATACACCTTCCCCGGTGGGTCCAAAACCATTTGAAAAATACGGATAGGCCGTGGAATGAGCTTTTGGAAATCCCTTTCTAGTCTCAAATGTTCACATTCCCGGGTTTAAATGCATTTAGCGCTAAAAAACATCCTAATTGTGTGTTTTTCCATGAGACGCAAATGTCAGACAATCGAGGACAAAAGTCCTTGAGACACAATCTGTAATTTAACGAATGTATGTGTTTTGCTAATGAAGTTTAGATAAAGCGCTGCTTTTATTTTAGAAACGTGTTACTGTTCCCCTTCCCACACAATTCAATGCTTGAAAGCAATTCAAGGCAGTAGTTATCAACATTGCATGGAGGCGAGGTTAGGGGGGAGAAGTTGCGTCTGGAGTTTGTACAAAAGCGTCACACCTGCAAGTTTTTCCCAAGACTTTTGTCCATGATTGTAGGGGGGGATCGGCTAATGTCAATCCAAAACAGTAAAGGATGATTTTAAAGTAAATACTTTCTTAACAAGTCACCCCACAAACACAATGGATATGGCAGATCACAAATGTTATCTGAAATTGTGAATATTTTTAGGCTATTGCTTCTGGCATTTCTGTTTACGATATTAGCATGGAACACACGGCTAATGCTGTTTTTGTTGCTTTATGGCTCGTTTTGCCGTCTAGAGAAAGGAAGAATCTTTTACGGTTTAGCTAAAAACACATGTTATTGTATTTACAAATTTTCAACACACACAAAATTATAATCTTTTCAATATGTCAGCTACGAGTTTATTCGTAAGATATCCTTAAAATTACGCAAATTTCTCCTTCGACCTTCGTATAAAATATTTATTCTTATATATCACAAGGGTTTTATTACGTTCCAATGTCCTATTTTATGTCCTAAACAAGATGACGAGCATCTTCGCCTTAGCGTGACCCTGCGGACACGAAGGAGTATTCTTTGGAGTCTGCCCTGAGGCACGCAGATGCAAGTGAATCGATATTCGGTGGTGTCGATTACGCCCCTCCCACTTCCCCTCTACACTACACCTGATACAATTAACGACCAAACAGGAAGTGTTTACTGTCCAAGTAATAATCGGAGGCCAATTGATCCATTTGAACACAGAGGGAAACATAAAAACCAAAACCATGTGCTTGAGTGCTTGTAACACAGAATCTTCATGAACTTAATCCTCTTGTCTAGTGAGGAGTTATGTGTATACAAACTTTTCCTTTTCATGTACAGTTGTATTTGATCGAACTGAGTGCCATTGCTTGAATGTATTTAATTTAACAAATAAAGAAGCCTCGACTGTGCTCTGTTCTGTTGTAAAGCACGCAGGAAGCGGTAGAGCACGAAAGAAGTGTAGGAGAAAACACGAGACGCAGTCGAGTGTTTTTCCCCTCTTCTTGAGTGCTCTACCGCTTCCTGCGTGCTTTACAACAGAACTGAGCACAGTCGAGGCTTCTTTATTTCTTTTATGATAAAGAATCCAATGATTTCCCACGCATTCGCTGAATTTTCAAACCAACTTTATTTTCCAAAGGAGTAAAAGTGGCGTCAGCCGTGTACCAATCTCTGATAAAGCACGCTAAAATAAGCCAATCGCAATCCTCATTAGAATTATTCGCATAATTTGATTGGCTAACGAGACGACAGCTGCCAATCACAAGCTGGACTTCAGCTAAGCTTTTACTTTCGCTTTTTTAATGGTTTAACCTGTTTAATCAGGTCGTAAATGCAGGTAAAAGGCTGCTAGTAGAGGAATCCGACCGCATTGTGGCTCATGAAAACGTATACTTTTCAAAAAGGAAACTACGACAGAAGGAGCTCAAAGCTTGCGGATAATGAAAATGCGAAATGCTGAGATGTATTTGAGAGAAGCTACAGTTATTTACGGTTTCACCCGCTTGTAGCAAGATTGCTTGAACTAGCGTCAAAGTTGGAAAGACTAGACTGCTACAACTTGTTCAACTCCGAGCAGAGGAGCAAGCTTTTAACTGGATAACTCGTCGGGAGCGAGAATACGAAATTGTTGAGGTTCACTTCGCTAAGATGACCAGAGCCGTCGCTACTTAGCAAGCAAGCGTTACTACACTGCACGTAAGCGTTGTTTGAGTATTTTTACAAAAATAAAGCTTCTTATCATTAACAGAGACGGCTCATTTAGTATTCTCTGTCGTTGTTTTACTTCTTCAATATAGTATAATTTGTACCTTCGAAATATATTATGTCTTGCGTCATGCACAAGGGATGTTTATCAAATTTGTCAGAATTCCCGAAGCAACAATTTGAAGTAAACCCATTCTCTAATCTCTGATAAAGCACGTTGTTTCGCCCAATCAGAGCGCGCGTTGTATGGAAACTTTATTATAATTTATATTATATAATAACCCAAGTTATGCTCGCATTTTGATTGGCTCTCCCGTATGATCTATTAGAGGACAGATGCACGATTGACGTCATCATTACAAAGTTTTTCCCTCTGCCGTTTTAAAATGGCGGAAAGTTTTGAGAATTAGGATAATATTTTACGTGACTGGACAAAAGATAAGGTACAAAAAAAGTCTTGCCGAGGCATTGAACAGTTTCGAGAAGCCAGAAAACGAAAGATAAAGCGGTTTCTTTTAGAAAATGATACAGAAATAATTTTCTAGCAGCCTCGATCGGCAGTCGAACGAGACTAAACCACGCACAAACTTAAGTTATTGTCGCAGTGATATTAAAAGAAATGCCCAGAAACACTGCTTCGCTTAAACTAGTTCGCTTCTGCGCATGAATTACCCAGGCGGCGCGATTAACATCGAAAATATTTTCTCACACATAACCCTCAAAAAAGAGTCGGCGGCAATTTTCCAGATGTGGTTTGGTTTTGTTTGTACACCCTCTTAATGTTCGACTACGGACGTTTCCTTCAACTAAAGAGGTCATAACTTTGAAACGGAAGCGAAATTAAACGAAGCCCGACACTCTTTTTTGAAGGGGATATCCTGGAACTTACCTGCCGATTTTCAGGCGATTCTGTCGAAAGACGCGCTTAAACGAACCAATAATTTTCATCCTTATCATGTGCTGTTTAACTTGATTGAGAAAACGACGAAAAACCTTTTGATTAGGTGTTCAAAATCCCCTATGCATTGACAGATGTCGGCATGTTTCATTTTGTCACAACAATGGCCTTAGGCCCTGTTCGCACTAGGCGAAATTTTGTTTGGTTTGCAAAAAAATCTGGCAAATGCGAAGCCATTTCTAGTGCGAACGATTTTTTGCACCGACCAAAATTTTTACAAGCGCTACGAAACTTCAAAGATTCCGTCGACTAGCTTTGGAGGCTGTAAGAATTTTGTCAGGCGAGGAAATCCTTTGTTCCTTGACATCCATCCGTCATTGGGTCATCAAATTTTGCAACATAAGGATTAAGAAGCGGACGTGACCGTATGACTTCCCGCGAGTGTTCTCTCACTGAACATATTAAGAGCCTCAGTAAATCGTCGAATGACTCTCTACCCGTTTACATATTTCAACGGAAGAAGATCTCAGGAAAATATAGCTGGACAGGTACAGATGGATCTGCGGGGCGAGGAAATATCCAGTGTGGGTGAAAACGGCGGCGATGGAGGCGTCTTCTCTGCTAAATTAAAACCTCCACATAATAGGCGAACCCTAGCAACCAAAACTATAACTAATTGTTGATGTAGCAAGAATAGGTTCTGTATGAAAAGCAAAAGGCAATAAATTGCCATGAAAACATTTCGAGGGAGCATTTTCATTCACAAATTCGACCGGAAACTTCGCGCGAAAAAAGACACTGACACACATTTCACGACATCTTGATGGTAAATTGATCAAGTTATCTGTCACTAAAAAAGATTCGTTTCTTCATGTGCGAACAGGATTGCGAAAACAAAAAATTGGTGATTACAAAATTTTCAATTTTTCTGCAGACGCAAAACTCAAATTTTCGTCTTAGTGCTACGGACAACTTAAAATAAACAGACAATTCTGGCGCGGAACCCGTCATAATTAATGAAATCGTCCGATAGCCTCAAGTTACTAAGAGCTTTATAGAAGTTTGCATTTAAGCTGCCATGATTTCTTCAGAATCAAATGCCAGAGGCCCAGAGCAACTGCCTCGTCATCTTTTTTTCTCAAATAGGCTCCTGACCTTAAGATGACTTAAGAAAAGGGATGACCAAGCAATCATCGGCCCTCTGGCGTTTGATTCTGAAGCGTTTTCGAGTTAGCAGAAAGACTTCTTATTCTTGTCAGCGGATTTATGTTCGTCTGCATTCTCTTTTAAGAAGTCAAACCGATAGAAGAAATGATAAGCGGCGTCAAAACCGTTACTTAGCACTAGAGTGACAAGATATATTCTCCTCTGTCCTTTGCTTTAAACAACAGCAACTGAACAAGCCAGGTATCAAAAAAGAAACATTTCTCCGAGTTCTCAGTACGTTTTAAAGTGTGGTACATGTATAATCATGAAGTCAGCTGTAGCACAACAGGAATGTGAACTTACCTTTTTTACACTTCCTCAAGGCTTCTGCATAATATTGATATGTTTTATCCTGGCTACAGCAATAAGTATGTTGAACCCAACCGTCGCCGATCGAAAATAAATAAGGCGAAATTGATATCAAAACGTGCACATTCTTATATGTGTAAGTAATGGTAATGACCAAAAAATGCTGTGACAATGCCATATGTTTCTGGATGGTTGTTATACATGTGCACCCTTGACAGTGCATTATAACAAGCAAAACCTTTGTTTCTCTTTTAGCAAACCTGTGTGTGAGTCTCGAATTGCTTGATTTGTTTCTTGCAAGAAATTGCGTGGCTCGGCTCGCCACTTTCAACGATTTATTACTTTTTTACCTCGAGATCTCAAGTTTTTCCTAGGCAGCCGAGTGCGTAGCATTGGGTGACAGAGCGTGGCCTGGGACCTTTCTCGATTTCAGCGCGGTAAGTGAGGTCCTCATGTCCGTTGCTAGGAACAAGGTTCTGCTCGGTGATTTATTTTTTTTTAACAGCCTCATTTACGTTTCATAAAAATCCATTGATGATAAAAATAAAACTGGTATTAATATAAAATAAAAACGAAAATAAAAGCAAGAAGAGACAACAATTTCAACGACCACTCTCTAGGTTCCGAAGCCGAAACAAGGAACGCGGAAAACCACAGTTTATAAAACAATATCTACCTGAAGTGGATTTCTGTTGACATTTAGAACTGTTCTTTTCGCTATTGCGCGTCACATTGGATTTTATCTCCTGTAGCTCAAATGAATTTAGAATTACATCTGCCCAGATGATTCATGCCATGCTTTTCTGTTGTACTGGATTATAACGGTCCGTTAAAAGCTTGCCGTAAATTTATTTTTTATTTATTTTATTTATTTTATTGTTTGTTTTTTTTTTGCGCATTACAAATAGTGTTCTAGAAAGTACCACATCATGTGATGAAATTTCTTGGCAAGAACGCTTTGTTTCTTGACAGACACCACGTTGTTAAACAATTCAAACCAATAAAAAAAAAAATAGGATTGGGATTGTTGCTATTTCAAGTTATTATATTTGCACCACTTAATATCCCCAAACAAGTTCCAATCAATCAAAATACAATCAAAACTAGTCTTCCAGCCAGCTGGCTACTAATCAGGAATAAGGCCTACCGGCCGCTCATATGTTTGACCCAAGTTACGAGTAGAGCTACGATTTCCATATAAGACAGTCAGAAGAATAAAAGACTCGGACTCGATATTTTTCTTTGCGGGATTTTAACATGTGTCCAACGTCCACCTATAAATAAATAAGTAACGCGAAACGTAAATGGGTTCTGTCGCTCATTTGCTTAATAATTATTCTATGAACTGATACTCAATGAGCCATGAGTTATCGAATGTCATTTGTTGCATAGCCATACCACATTTGCCCTTTTTTCCTGTTGGCACGAAGCTCTATTGTTTTAGGGCTAGGGTCCATTGTTACCATTGTTTGTATATAAATTTCTCAACCAATCCTGTGAGACGCTTTTTTTCGTCTTGAGTGTTCTACAGATTGTATCTTGAACAGCTTGAGAAGAAGATTATTTACATACTTTATTTAGAATGACCGGGCAGAACCTTCTTTGATATCGCCACGTGCAAAATTACACAAGAATAAGTGAATGGCACTAAATGTGCAAGGTAGTAAAAAGGAGCAAGAAAAATATATTACCAAGAGGGATCCAGCCGAAGCTAAAGATGCCTGTCAGTGGTTCCATGACACTAAGAAGTCCAATATACCCAATCTGACTCGAACCGAGGTTTCTTAACTTGATTAGAGAAGCTATTTACACGCAACTAATCAAATAAAGTAGACTGCAAACAACGGACGGTTTCAGGTTTCTCGGAGAACAAATCTCTCACTGCCGCACAGAACCTATTGGGAAACTATAAAATTTCTGACTTAGCAAACTGAATAGTCCAATGCTGAAAGAAGGTCATTCTCGATTCGCAGACTTTAAGCTCTCTTTAATTATAAAGAGCCTACAAAGCTTTATAGATGGCTTTGGAAAAAAGACAATTCTGATATCTTGCCGAACCGGCCTTTTTTCTATCACAGAATACTTGACTTAGAATCAGTCGCGGAGCCCATGCCCGGGGGGGGGGGGGGGGGGGCACTTAATACGGGGAGGCTCCGCCCCGAGGCCCAACCCATTACCCTTTTATATACCTGTTATTGAAAAAAAGGTACCCCTTTTAGATACGTACTTTAGGAAATCTTGTTCTCATTTTCATGTAGCGTTTAATAGATATACTGACAAAGCCATAAGGAGCGTCTATTCGAAATATTATAATTAAAGACCCTTGTAAATACCTAAATGACTGATTTCCCTACCCTTTTACATACCTCATCTTGTGAAATCCCTACCCTTTTATATACCTGAAGCGTGAAAAAGGTACCCCTTTCGGGCGGAGCCTCCCCGTATAGGCCATTATAGGGAGTATCCTCCCCCTCCCCCCCGGGAGCCCATGCAGCTTCTTCTTATTCGGGACCTCTTACAATTCTCGTATTTGCTTTTGTTCTCCATAAACCTCAATTATGTTTTATTTTTTCGGGATTTCTTTGCGTAAACATTAGTTAATTTAGCCACTTTTTGTCCGTTGTACAGAGACCTACTTGCATTGGATGAATTTTCGTTTATTTTACTCCTCGATTACACATTGAACGCGGTTCTTGTCGCCAAAATGTCACGACACGTTCTACTTTGGCCTCGACAACCGACGGTTATTGAGCGAAACCTTTACTGACGAGGCGACAAACCTGCGTCGACTTATAGCCTTGTTTTTCCCGATGTTTACGGGGGATTAATACTGCGTTTGCACCATTAAAATTTTCACTTCAGTGGGGGTAGGGCAGGGGTCACACTACACTAAAGGAATTTTGTTTCGACGATCACGCCGTCAATCCGTCTCGAAAACGAAGCTTTTCGAAAAGGCTCTTCAAACCGGATGAATTTAAGATTTCAGATTCAGATCTTTTTTTATGTTTTCCACTGTTTACAAAAGTTGTAACTTTATAAGTAGTTAGAAAAGTTACTTAAAGTAAAAATAGAAAAGAAATAGGACAATAAATAATCAAAATATGTGTTCAGTGACCAAAGCCGTAGGCTTTCGTGTTGACCACTGACAGGAAAAAATAATATCGTCAGCTTTGCCGTGTGGATGAAAAACTTTGAAAGCTGCTCTTTTCCTCGAAAAAGCTCTTGCTGAATCTGAGGAATTTCAAAATGCCAGCTTTTTGTTTTTCTGTGGATGGAAACCATTTGGAATACGCAGCTTTACGAAAACGATAGCGAAGCGATAATCATGTGATTTCCCCGACAGACTATGTTTTTTGACAACACAGATTCAAGTGAAGTATATATGAAATAATATATACTTGTACCTCGGTTGTAGATGAAAGTCAAGCCAATGTACTTCATGTATCCCTTCCAGATATTATAGTGTATCTAATACACTATAATAAGGATAAATATACTATGCTACGTTCTAAATACACTATGAAAAGGGATACACCAAGTACTTACCAAGTGAAGAGTGATCATCGCAGTAAATTTTCCAATTTAAGCAATTGAAAAGAGGAAGCCTGAAAAAAATCAGGGCTTTAACGGGATTCGAACCCATGACCTCTGCGATACCGGTGCGATGCTCTACCAACTGAGCTATGAAACCGGAGATTGTTGTGCTTTTAAATTCCTCCAGCGTAGTGTGGACGAAAAACATCTGATGCGTTTTCAGAGTGAAACCTCCGTTTTCAATTTCCTCTGTCGTGGTGACATCTAAATATAGTGCCGTAATCTGAGTCATACAACAGAAACTGAAATATTTTTAGGCACAAACACGCTACAGACCACGAACACGAGGCCACAAAAGAGGCTAAACTTTGCTCATTTGCATTATAATGAAATCTAACAATTATGCGAGGCAATTTCGGGCTATTTCGTTCGTTCTAAAAGCGTGAAACCATGCTTCTGTGCAATGCATATTTTAAAAGCATAAGAAGACCATTAACGCTATACAATAAATGGTGAGACCGCGAGAATCAATACGCAATGTATATTCTTCGTTATAAAACTGTGAAGCAATGAACACAGGCACTCAATATATGTACGTCTGGATTTATGAAACGGTGTTAATGATTTGCGTTAGCCAGCCTCCAAGCCATGCAATCTGAGAAACAATGGGGAAAGGAGAACAATAAAAGGAATATACGAGTAGAGGAAAAAAAAGGCAATCCTTTTAATTTTTACATAGTCAACCTTGGAGTGCGCTGGGAACGAAATCTTTAACACTGTTTTCACAAATCCAGACATATATATCTAACCGTGTACCATGAATTGTACAATTTAATTAACAGTGCTTTAAAATGCAATTCGAGTCTAAATAGACACGAACGTACACTAAAATATCAAAACCACAGCGGAGAGCTGATCTAGTAGCTTTCTAAAGGTCTGAATCGTCCTGAATGGACTACATCGAGAATCGATTGAACTTCGAACAAACTGGGCCATAATTAATTGCCGCATGTTGTCAACAGGTAAATTATCGCCCGGAAACCACACCAATAAATCTTTCCCGCGCTAGCGAATTACAGACATGTCTGAGAGTTAGCTAGGCCGACTCATTGCCCACAAATTAGGACATTTGCTCTTCAGCGATCATTAAATAATCATGGATGATCGACCGAAACGAATGTCATCAGTGTGTCATGTCCTCCACGGCGTTTTGTGGAAGAAATTGTGTCAGATTTGCGAAAAAAAAGATGGAGAAAGTGGAACCAAAACGCAAAACAGCCATGGATTTGAATGATGTAGAGGTTGTTGAAGTGGATACGACGCACAAACGGCTAAAACTTCATTTCGTGGGAGTCAGTCACGAATACGACGAATGGCATGACTACGATAGTGAAAGTACACTGTGACGGCGTATGTTGTTGATCTGCACTTATCTCGCAGCCTCCGCACGCTCGCACCTCCCTTCTTTCTTGCGAAATCCAGTTTGCTCTTTAGCAGCCAAATATTTTTTTTCCTGAAGGAATTATTTATTCGGCTGTTCTCCACGACTCCTTTGATGCCTGATTCCTTTAAATTTTTTTTCTATAATTTCAGTAATGGCAGATTCCCTGGCTTTTTCTTTCTCCTTTGAAATGATATAAATCAAATAGCTGCGAGCATAAATACAAGGAGCAAGGCGGAATTATTCAATTTCGGAAATTTTAGCAATTGACTACCCAAAATATAACTTTAAAAATATTTTAATAAATTTACTTACTCGTTGACTTCGTAAGAAAACGAAAGACAACCCTGGCTGAACTTCGCGTTTGAATCGCCATTTTCACAAATATCCTAGCATATTTTCGCGCCAAATTGAGGCTGTTGTTTATATATAAATCCAAATCTGGACAAAGGACATTCTTTTATCCTAGAGTAAGTCTGTGGTAAATTTAGATAATTCCCTTAAAACTTTGTAGCTCTTCTCGTAATTTTAAACATAAACTTAGAGCCAAACTTTTTCTTAATGGCAACAGCTTGTAGAGCTTACCTAGCATGAACTGGTATCAATTTTTTTTTTTAATTTAGCGCAATTCCACCCCCCCCCCCCTCCCCCGCCCTACCCCGTACATGAAGCCGTCCTGAGATGCATCACACGCGGGACGTGATTTAGCCCCGTAATCGAAGTCCGTTTGGACCCCGGACCGCTGCATATAGGGATAATGTTGTGCTTGCTTTAGACAGCAAAGAGCCTTAGCCGCATCAATTTAGGGCTCAGACGTGCAATGGAGTAGACATTTCTAGCTGCTGTTGGCGTTATTTGGCCTGAACTTTGATGCAGCCTTGACATCCTACTTTCCCTTTTCCATTACCTGTTCCGTTACCTGTTACCTTTGAGCTTCGAGGAACAGATATTATCCAAGGACAAATATCCGAGCATAATTTCGCCCCAAATGGAGGCTATTGTATTTATTATCCTTCAAATATTTTTCGCAACGGGCGCAGTGTTCAATATGTAAATGCAACATCGGATACGTTTTTTCTTTGATTTTTCTCAACGCATGTACACACAGTGTGGTTTGCGGCACTTTCCTTCTGACCCACATGGCACTAATTTATTTATGCAACCAGAATCCTACCTGAATGCCCAAATTTTACGGAAGATGCCGATCCATTTACAAAGAAAATGTGAATTTTAGAACTTACTTGATCGAGTTCGTTGCTCGATCTGCGAGGCTTATTCTCGACACACGTACAGGTTATGTAATTGCTGCCAATTAAACCATGAACTGGGGAATCACTGGTGCATGGAAATTAAAACACATAACCGGAATTTCCAGTGTGAAATTTCTTCTCTATCGCAGTAGACTCATGGATGACCCGACATTTACGATAGTAGTCATCAGCTCGTGCACGATTGTGTCAACTACAATAGAAGATGCACTTTGCGCACAGCACCTGAATCCTTGAAGCCGTTGAACCATTCTTGAGCCATTCGTATATTCTGGTTGCATAACGCTATCCTACTCAACCATGCAGACAAACCACTTTGTAGTGGCACAGTTTCATTTGTTATGGCCTCAACAACGTTTCATTCTGGGATAGTCACCGTTTTCCCCCGCCATTTATCAGATTAACTCAATTTTCAAATTCTTTGAATCTTCCGAAGAACAATTATTAGGGTACATAATTGCTTTCTCGTATTTCATAAAAAAAAACATAATTGGGGCCAATTGCCGACATTCCGACAGACTATTTTAAACAAGCAACAAAGACAAACCACAAAGGTGGGTGTAAAATCAGAACGATTGATCGATCACTTGGTCAACTGGTTTGACAGTTCACTTGGGAGGCAAACGGTGTTTATTTGTTCACTGCGTGTTATAGGCGAACATTCTCTGCAAATAGTATGGCTACAACAGATCAGCATGCAGCTGTTTCTATTCAAGTCACGTTCATGGGTTGTCGGGATCAGAAGCCCTTTGATTATTGTTCTCATGCCTATCTCCCTTCTTTGTGAATGTTTTTGACCTGCAAAGTATGAAACACAGCACTTGGAACAAAACATATAAGGAACTTCAAAACAGCGGCCATAAAAGGCTCCAGGATTACAAATTATGCATGGCCTCAGGGCCATGTCAGTAACTTTACTAATGCTTCTATTATTGACAATTATCGATTAGAACGTTTTTATGGAGTCTCAACGCACCATGACGACCACCAGTGCAGATAATAATTCTTGTCTACTCCCAAGACAACACAGCATCCATAATTTTGTTATATTATTACAAAGTTTCCATATAACGCGCGCTCTGCTTGGCTGAAACAGAGCTAGAGTGTTTTATCAGCGAACAGAGCACGGATTGATGACATTAAGTTGGCTTTCAAATTTTTATTCCGGAATTTTGACAAATTTGCCCCAAATTAACATTTCCTAGACAAACGCAATATCAACGAGCTATTTGTCGACTTTGTCAGCAGTAAATATGGCCCACGGAGAACATTATTAACAACAGTTGTGTAAAAGCTATACGAAATGAACTAGTTTTGCTACACTCCGTCAAAACACGTAGCGAAATGAACAAGTTCTCAACATAGCGAATGCCTCCGCCCAATAAAAGATGTTGTATTACGAAGGCAGAAATTACCCTTAAAGATGATTTCCAGTCGCGCACTCTCGAGAGTTTTTTTTACGACTTTTGTTTTGTGTCATGTAAGACGTCACAAAATGTAGTATTTCACATCTACTTACATGAATTAAATTCAAAGTTTCGTGCCAACCGCCATTATCGATGCGAAGCTTTATGCTTCATTCTTTCTGATATCACTTGATAAAAAAACCTACCTAGCTGAAAAAATCAAGGAAACTGTTGGAAAGAGAATTTAAAATCCGCCCCAAAGATAGGGTAAGCGGTTCGTAACGAATAACATCGATTTGCATTTGTTTGTGAGGCTCACGATTAGAATGCCGAGACTGAGGAGTACACACTGGAAATCATCTTTAATTTATTTATTTAACAATTGTTCACCGCTTTGCGGCTCGTTAAATATCCACCACTTTCACCGACACTGAGGTGAATAATTGTCTTAGTATATACCACACAAACTGAATAACTAGCGGACCAAGGAGTAACTTTATCTGTGACAATATAGCGACAAAAGCCGTTTAATTTTTCTTCGGCTGCTCGGAGGTGAATAGTGCTTGGCTAATCACCTCCGAGCTAGCCAAACAGCGCGCGCGAAAAGTACTATTTACTTGTGTGGTATATACTAATACAGTTTAATGACAATAAACAACTTACTTACTTACTTACTTTATTTATTTTATAGTATAAATTCAGCACAAGAAAGACTGTTCCGCAAATAGCATTGCTAGTCTGGGCGGAACAGTCATACAAAGGAAAAAAAATGAAAATGAAAAATTAATAGTAAATTTAAAAGTGAATAATAAATTTAATGACAACATCATCATAAGGATAGTCTAAGAAGTAAAACAATGAAGAAAACACTAACTAAGCTGTCTCTGTTTATTATGAGAAGCTTTATTTTTAATGCTCAAACGACACTTGCATAACGTGTAGTGACGCTCGCTTGCTTAGTAGCGACGGCTCTGGTCATCTCAGTGAAGTGAACCTCAACAATTTTATATCATTGCTCACCCGACGAGTGATCAGTTGAAAGCTTGCTCTTATATTCTCTCCTGTGGTCGGAGAAGAACCAGTGAAAGCAGTCTGCGTGCTTCACAACAGAACAGAGCACGGTCGACCCTTCTTTATTTGTTAATTATTATTATCATCATCATCATCATCATCATCATCATCATTATTATTATT
>CM042755.1:14241116-14254280 GCA_022496165.2 Catalaphyllia jardinei
TTTTCCAAAGACCTCCCTTTTCTGTATTGAAAGTAGGGGAGGGTCTTTATAGATCTCTCTTAGTAGAGGCTGATTTTCTATTAAATGCCATTTACTCATAAGAATGTTATTAAGATTAGGCACCGATGGGCGATATTTGTAACAAACGGCAAAATTATTTTGGGCGTTTTTTGGTTATTTTGTAGAGCCTACATTCTTTCGCTAAATTTAATTTCTGAGAGAATATTTTCCAAAAGGTTATCTGAATAACCTCTGTCGCGTAATCTGCGTTTGAACTGTGTGTTGTTTTCTTCACATGTAGCTTTTGAAGATTTAGTTCTCAGAAGCCTTAAGGCTTTGCCTTTGATAACTTAAAGCCTTTCCTGATGCCTGGAGGGCGGCAGGAGGTGAAATGTGTACATTGGAAAGTTTCTGTCGGTTTGAAGGGTGTGCCCACGTGGAGAAATCTGCCTTTATATACGCATGTATCCAGGAAAGTTATTTCTGTATCTGAAATTTCAGCCGTGAATTTTATGGTCGTTTTGAATCAGTTATTGCTGGAAAAACCCCAGGAAAATGAAATTTCACGATCTAAAACAAATAATTCACGAATCACGCACACCTCGGCGATAAATCACGCGTCACATGCATTCAGGTATTCACGAATCAGGTTTTTTTTTCAGTAACTTTCACGCGTCACGTACACATTTTAGCGCTAATCACGTGTCACGCATAAACCCTTTGCCGCCCCCCCCCCCCTCTATCAGCAGGCTTACAACTGACTGACTGGCTAAATGAATCATTTGCTGTACAATAGATTAGGACAATATAGCATCATTCTGTATGTTTTGTTGTCAAGCATTTGAGTTCATTGTTTAGCAAAATTAACGCTGTGTCATCTAAATGAAGTGAAAGCCTCATTCACTGTTTACTTGTTGCAGTTTATGTATGACATTTTATTCAAAGAAAATGTAAGTGATTAGTGCAACATTTGTCACTTAACCTCGAGAAAGCTTAAGTAACTGTTTAAACATGTACCATGTTACAAAAAAATACAGGTCTGAATGAAACTAAAGGAAAATATTCTATATCACATGCATCATTTTAAGCCTAATTTGGTTGCTTACACGGTGGGAAGGTTGAGTGGACGGAGAAAAGCATACATGTACATGGACATAACTGCATTTACTTTATATATTACTAGCTACAACATAGTCTCTTGGGGTTTTATTGAGGCTTGTGCCACTTGAAGTCCAATAAATACATATTATCATATTGATATTCACTTGCAACATGTCTTGTTCACAGCATTGTGCAAATTTGGTTTGCGTATCATTTACACAGAAATGTTTTCTTGTCAACGATTTGTGCAAATGGTTAGCAAAAGTGCTTGACGGTAAGTTCTGTTCAGACTGGTCACATACCATTAACTCAAAAAACTCTTAATATTTAACAAAAGTTTAACCTGATAATAATTCCAAAATGGTGGTGAAGAAATTTCACAACAAAGATATTAGGTAGTCTGACAGCTCATTAACACTAAATAAATCACTTTATTCAAGTGTTAGTCTTGATTTCTGGTGGAGGAAATTTTTCAAAACAGCATTTCAGTGTGTATTAGTCCAGGTTGTAATGGTATTATATGTCCCAATATGTTTTATATTTCAATGAATAAGAGACAGTCATAATGACTATGTCAATATCTGAGGTGAGTTAGTTGAAGCTATGATGGTGAACTACAAATTGTACATCAGTTATCTGCTGGCTAAATGAAGTTGAAAGTGTGCAAACTTGGTTTTCGAAGGAAAGCGTTAAAGTCCGATGGAGTCAGTTTGCCAAGCCAATCCACCCTGCACCCAAAGTATTTATCATTTAAAGTTCTTGAGTTGTCATTATTCATTTGACTCGTGTTTCATTGTTTATAATAATTACTTATTACTTTTTTATTATTAAATAACTATTATGGGTAGCCAGGAATAATCCAGTAGATGTAACATTAACTGCTGCCCCTGAAATTAAATAGATAAAAAAATTGAAGATCTGAATAAAAATAATTTGGAAGATACCAGAAATAGGGCTCTTTTTAGTTGACCTAGGCCTAGCAGGACAAGAGTCTTAAGTGAAAGAAAACACACTGCATATAACTCTGATCAACTCTGTTTCCAGCAATCTAAGATGCTGAATTGATTATTTACCTGCATTTCGAATCCGACGAACATCTCAAAACAGTTTGGGCTCCACAAATTCTAGAATTTTTCAACATTTCTAACCAAATTCACTCCATGTATCAACTAAGTATACATTCCATCCGGCGGTGACTTCTCGGGCACGTATAAACACGAGATTGAAGGAAGGGTCTCCACAAAAACTCATCCAGTGCTTTGCAATGAATGAGTTAAAAATGATCCAAACACCGAAAATTACGACCTAAGGCAGCAGTGATGACGGCGCTCGTCTGCCACCAATGTGGCCTGGGTTGGAGTCCCACCATTTATCTGTTAAAGAGAAAATGTTCATGGTCTCTTGATGTGTCATATTCGACCAGGTCAGAGGACAAATATAAAAACCAGCTAGAGCTGATGTAGCTTTCTCAGCAAATAATATCACGTTGGTAATTTAGTTTGCAGTCGGAGAAAAGGTATTTCGAAGAATTGTTGTGGGAAGGGCAAAGTGTGCCGACGGTGTCCAATTGCCAGTTTACACTGTCGCGCAATCAAAAGCAAAAATCATAGTCATCTGATAAATCAAGTCAAGAACCCGGGGTGTGATAGGTGATTGATTTGTCAAAATCCTTGCCGAGATCCAGGTCCATGCGCTTTTCCATTCTCCCGTTATTGGGAACAGTACCACCCAAATTGATGGAGTTGGTGCCGTTCCAAGGGACCAACATAGTGGCCGTACAATAACAGAAACATCTGTCATTGCGTTTTGCTATAGAACGAACAATCGTTATACTAGGATTTCGACACATTGAAAGGAATAATTCCTCTAGAGCCACAACTTTTCAGTTGGCGAAAACTTGAACAATAACCCCTCTTTTGATCTGCGCGAGAACCTTGTCGGGTGGCCATCTTAATGTCACGCAACGCATAAACTTGAATTCGCCTTGAAAAGTTCCCGCGTAAAAACCTTAGACGTTTTGGGCTAGAACCCGAGGGCTTTCGCGTAGCACTTGACCCGAAAGCTTAGTCTCAAGTGAAAAATGTGGCGCCTAGCAAGCGAGTTGTGCAATAAACCACCAACTGGAACTTAAATGAGACCAAACCTATCTTTAATTCTTCATACAATGTTCTTCATGCAACGCATGTTTTACAAAACATTGGGAGCAGCTAATAAAGTGGAACCTTGAAGAAAATCATATCTCTCTTATCTAAGCCATTTTAAAATATAAACAAGTAATCTGCATGAGAAAAAAAAGATGCTGTTGACTATTTTCAAATATCTCTTTTCGTTTCAGAGATATTCATGGTTTTAAAATATGCAAATTACCAAGCGAGGACGACATACACTCAACCAAATTTTGATCAAATATGAACATCTTTTGAAATTTTACACGGAACATAGGACGGCTATGTCGAGACTAGCCCAGTTACCAGATGTCTCTGTCTCCTTATGGAGAGCGACGGACTGGGATTGAGAAGAAATAAAAGCGATATCGAGTATAAAATCATTCATGTGAACAAAGAAAAATATTTAATTGCTAATTACCTTCAATGTATAAAATGCGCTTTGTACAATCTACAAGTTTTGTTGGTGCCATCGTAAACGCTGTTTAAGACAACAGATACTTATTTCTGGTAAAGTAAAAATGACATCCTGCGTTTTGGATAGTCGACAATTTATTTACATTTTTATCTAACAAAACCAAACCATGAATTTTCTTTTATTATACATTGGGCTCTTTAACTCTTTTCTGATTGTCCGAAATTCGAAATCAGCGCCCGTGACGTCATAACTGCAGATTATACAATTACCATGTCAAGGACACTCAACGTCACGGGTTATCATGTCATGTATGACCGCAAAGCATGATTTCCAAGGGTAATCATGTCAACTTCGCGCGATTCATGCTGCTTGCCGTCAGTGAAGAAGTACAAACATGAATTCCAAGTTTTTGCGTCCAATGTATAATAAAACAATTATTAGATTCGGTTTTTGTGATATCCAGAATAATCAAGGTCTCGGTAAGAGTTGTCAGCCGAAGCTGAAGGCTTCGGCTGATAACCACTACCTCGACCTTGATTATTCTGGATATCCCAAAAACCTCATCCAATAATTGTTTATAAACAATCCCCTAATTCTTGACAACTTGATAAACGAATAAAAGACGCTGTACACGGTGAAAACCCACACTCTGGATTATCTCATGAGAATCTGACTACAATATCCCAGCAAAATCCTATCGAATGACCATTCAAGTGAACTATTATTTAATTTTTCGCACGCAAGGTTATTCAAAAAAAGTAACTAATTTTTAGTCTGGCACTCGCTGAATGATATTATACCAGATGAATTGTTTCTCCGTCCAACACCGAATTTTAGAGCGCTAAATGAAAGCGAACACCATAAAAAGAAAATAAATAATAAAATAGCACGATGCATCAACTATAAATGTTCTTCTTCTTTCAGACTATTTCGACAGCTAAGGAACACCTGCCTGTAGACAAATCATTTTGATTGTACCTAAGCAAACATTCCTTTCCAAGACACTGGATAAAGTTAAAATATTTTCTGTTTCAGCGTAGCTAATTTGTATTTTTTTAAAAATCTAGCAAATGTTTCCTGGTAAAGATCTCTCTCCTTGAAAGAACAAAAAGAATGAAGCTGTGACTTCTTTTCGTTCTCTTTTTGTGAGTAACCAAGAGGGACTCGTGTCTAAAATAGCATCTTCTTCTTGGATTAGACCAGATAACTGACGTAATTCATTTCCGGTACTCTTCTATTATCGTCGGACTCCGACCCTCGCGAACGCGATGGGTTTGGCGGTATTTCCGGTTCTGGTGTGAGCGCGTCTCTTGACGATCGTAAAGATTCGGGTCTGCGGAAACCGTCGGAGTCTTGCGAGTCGGGCCTCACGAGTTGACCGTGAACATTGATATAAGGCTACGGAATGAAACAAAACGAAAACCAAAATGAATTTGCCATTAAACAACACACACTACGTACAATTTAACACTTCCTACTGTCAAGGCAAACTGGTAGATATTCTCGAAATTTGAATAGAATTTCTAGGCCAACCGTCCATTGAAACATTTTGCCTGACGAGTCTTGTCTTAGAGAGCTCGTTTTGTATTTTACTTATTGTTATTCCTTGAACTAAAGCTTCATAAGCATACAATCTTGATAATGAGATAATGATAAAGATAATGATAATAATAAGCTTTATAGACTAGCTTCATAAGCACACAATCTTTCCTCACTAAGTTATGATTGCGAGACAAACTAAAATAATAATGATAATGACGACAACCATCATGATGATGATGACGATGATGATGATGATGATGTCAATGACGACGACGACGATGACGATAATTATAAGCTTGATAGACTACTTCTTAAAAGAGGCTTATTAGTCGTCACGCAACGCTTTCCTGTTTGAAGGAACGTTGCGTGACGGCATATAGAGACAGGAGGCTCAAAGTTTGTTACCTGTCTTTGCCGGCCTGGGGAGGGTGGATGGTATGGCATGGCGCCGTCTGTATCATATCGTGGATCTCTGTCACTGTCTGTTGGGTAGACTATGTCACGTAAAAATGAAGGAGGTTCTGGAAGTCCATCATCTGCATTTGTCAAAAACAATTCCTCATTAGAGACCAGAGCCGGGTTGTTCGAAAGCCGGTTAACGTTAACCCAGGGTTAAACGATAACTAAAGCATCGTGTTTTCTTGTTTACAAATGTTTTTCACCTCTACAGTTTGGTGTAGTTTGAGATTACTAGAGCTCAAAACTAAAGGGCAAACAATATAAACAGAACATCTAACCAAAAAGTTACAAAACTGAAATGAAAAATAATTCTCCTTAACCCTGGGTTAGCTTATCAGGCTCTGAACAACCCGGCCCAGCTGAATTAATTTTAAGTGAGTTAGATTTCCACAGATTTGCTGTCAGGGAAAACACGCCTGTTTGTTACATGGTACACGCATTTGTTAGTCCAAACCAAAATACTGCAAGAATCAAGGCGGCAAGCTGTTAGCAGAGGAGAACAGTGATTTTCAGTTATTTTCTCATCCACTGATGGTTGACAAGAGAAAGATCATCTTCCCCGAGAAGCCCCTTTTATACTGCGTGTTACGTTAAAGTTTTAAGCGGGGTCCTCACTTGCAACGCAAGCAAAAACTTTAGCTTTAGCATGAGCTTATACACTGGTGGACTGGGCTTTAGAGTTGCATTAAGACATGACCTCCGTTGTTCTCATCATCTGTCTCAGTAATAAAATGACACTCCAATAACAATTTTCATGTTGACCTATGGTGGAAATCAAGTAACGATAAAAACTAACAGAAGTCAATTTTAGAACAAAACAACCAAACCTAGAAACTGTGGCAAGACTAAAGAATGCGAAAAACAGCAACTTACGTGGATCGTCGTGGTAATCACTGGGCAGCGGTCGGTTGCTAGGTAACATAGCCATGGGCGGTGGCAGGTCTGGGGGTCGTTCAGTAAGTGGTAAACTGGAAGGATCATCCAGATCTAAATCTTCTGGATGTTGGAGCATGGGATCTTCGGGAGACAAGTCTTCTGGGGTGTACTGTGGGGGAGGCCCTGAATGGTATAACATGATGGGTTATTGAGCGAAACGAGAGGGCGCAAAAATTGTGTGCGCTAGGAATGCATCCAGGACTGTGCGCGTATAAAAATTTATGTTTCACGCTTTAATGTAGAAACAAAAACAAAAAACAACTACGCGCTGTGTAAAATCTAATTGAAGGCTATTAAGAATACACACAGACGACAAGTATTTAAATTAAAAGCAAGTTTAAGTTCACCACCCTTCCCTCTTAAAATCAAAATTAAATTCCTTTAACGCATTTATGCAGTATGAGTTGTAAGTTATTTAGAAGGATTCTATTCTTTAGAGTTAAACGACGGTTACATGTAAGACGTACTAAAACAATCTATTTTTATTAGTCTGAAATGTCCAAAACACTTGAAATTTACAATGCAATTAGCAAATTAGCAAACGTCTTAGAGAGGTTAATTTAATCTAAAAATAATTTAAACAATTGAAGGTTTAACATGGTTTATACTAACATCCTTTGTAGGAGTCTCTCCAAAAAGGAGGTCCATACGTCAGTGGAGGCAGGTGAAGTCTGTCTGTTGAACGATAGCAGGTTTAGTTGAACTGTTCAGCTTTTTATTCCGAGGGAACACGTGCATGTTTCGGTTGCTAGGTGATGACGCGTAAAGGTTAATGACGCGTCATTGGTTAATAGGAATTTGATCCTGTTTAGGTGTTTTTATGAGGCTTTATTGAAGACAGCACTAAACATGCTGCCCCAAAGATTCAACAGCTTTTATTTTAACCAAGTTTGAAAAACAAGCCGTTCAATTAGTCCGCCATAGATCACAAAATATTGGGGAACAAATCCAATTTCCTATGCATATTGAATATCCTTCACAGAAGGATTTACATTGTAAGTATCTCCTCCAATCTCTTGATCGGTGATGAATCATCACTCCAACATTGAAAGGATACAGATTTAGCTAAATATAGTTTTTATAATTCCTACGTTTGCTAACTATTAACGACGAAAATTGGTTTAAAAAGTATGAAAGTATCTTAGCTCTATATTTATAGAAAATGAACCACATGCATGCTTAGAAATAGGAACCCATGCAACTGTTTTCTTATGGTCAAAATGGCTAGCGGCATGGATCACGGGGCGTGCGCCCAACGACGACGACGAACGACGACGTCGCACAACATGGCGGCCATCAAGCTAATACCAAGTCATACAGCTGTCATATCAAGCAATCCGCTGTCCAGTAAGACGTGACCATATCGCGGGCTAAGGTTTAGAGCTCATCAAGGTCGCGTGTTTTTTGAAGTTGACTGCTGACCAAATGCTGGTTTTCGTTCGGATCGCAGGCTCATGTCAGGTTAACTTGTTGAAAACAGGGCTAAACAGGGCAGGATTATTGTTCAGAAGCCGGTTAACCCTAACCCAGGTTGAAAGTTAACCAAATTATAACGTTTTCTCCTGTACAAATATTTTTTGCTGCTTTTTTGTGTGTATATGGTGATCATTAAAACTCCAAACAGGAGGCCAAACAATATACAGAAAACCTCAACGCAAAGTTCCACAACTCAAATCAAAATTCTAACTTTTCCCGAGTTAGCTTAATCGTGCTCTGATCAACCTGGCCCTGGAGCTACGCTTTTAGGCTGCCCTAAATCTATATATTAAACATCTATTTTTTATTACATAGTTCATTCATGTTATGTCACAGCATATTTCTGAGATGTCGCATTAGAAAAATAATGTACTTTTTACTCATAATCAGCAAACTTCAGGTGGATTTTAATAAGAGCACAAAATGTTGGGATTAATCCGGTTCTGGGACTGTACACCACTATGTTCTGCATGACCTTTCAGATTTAAGAATGAAGGATTTTTTATTTCAGGACTTATCCACGGTAAGTTAAAACCAAACCAAAAGGCCATGGTCTCTTGACCAAACTTGACAATGCAGTTAAATGCAAATGCAGTTAAATGTAATTTAACGGAGTTAACAACAAAGAGCGCTTGCGTTCCCCTGGAGGTCAGCGGTGTCAACACATATGCGCATGTGTCGGAATTCCACGTGCTTGTGGATCGTAGCATAGCGTAACGTGGCATACGTACAGGAGGCGTTCTCTTGCGTCACATAGTGTGGCAGCTCATTGCCCAGGCAGTTCTCCTCCCACCCCTTTCCCTCCCTCTTTTCCACTGTTTTTACAGTGTGACGGGTGCCTGTTCCCCTTACTGTGTGGGGGCTCATGGCTGGGTTGCCAGGATTTTCCAGCCATGGGAGCAGTCTTCATCTAGGAGCTGGCTGCCAATAGTGGAAGCTCCTGGACGCTTCAGGCACCCAACCTCCATTTTAGCGATACAGTTAGCTCATAATTATTAGATTCATAATTTAACAATCACTTACCAATCGCTGGCTCACGACGAGGTTTCTTAGGCTTAATTTTCTTCTGTGGCAAAGCGTAAGGCACACTGGGGTCAAGGGGCCCTCTTCTAGGGCCGTTATCTGTTGGGGGTCCTAAAGGTAAAACCCTCGGCCCCATAACATGTGCCTGTTGGTGCACTGGTGCATACCGCGGGTCCTCGGTGGATTCTAAATGTCTGTTAGAAAAACAAAACACGAGAAGAGACGAATGAGAGTGAGATAGCATAGAGTAATATCACTGTAGTGCAAAGCGGCGCATTAAAGTGAACTCTTTAGATAAGTAACACAGCAAAGCATTTTTTACGATGCACAAGCAACACTTGCTCCCGTTTGACTGACTTTGTGGCTCAATTCGAACGAATACGAACGAATACGAACCCCACTTGCCTTGTAAAGTCCCCGTTTTGCGCTGGCAACCAGTTCTCTCGCGATTCTATCTGCGCATTCAACGATCGAATAAAACTACGACAAAATAGAGGGCTGTGAACAGTTTTAAGCTGAGTGGTAACAGAACAGTTCATGATCAACAACACAATCGTCTCGACACTTACAAGGTTTTCAAATTGGAGCACTATATCGTCGCGATAGCCGCGGCCCTTCGGTAGGCCGGTGCTGGAGAGGAGCACCTCCCTTTTGCACAGGGGGAAATGGGGTGCCTCCAAGTTGCCTTGAAGTTTATTCCAGTGAGTTTTTTTGCAAACATATCTGATCTTGTTGAAGGACACTGTAGACGTATTACAAGGGTTAGTGTTGAAAAACTTTGTAAAATTAGCTGCTTTCAAAGTTTTACAACATGGTACTGCCAGTATGCTTTTACATTTCCATGAGTACAGTACTATTACATAACAGTATAATTTGACTTCTTGAAAGTCTAACTGAAGTGCAATGTTAAAACAACTGTAAGATTCATAGTAATTTTCTGTTACTTGTAGGACAATTCTGTCCAAGGAAGAATTCGGAAAAGTGCAATGAGGTTAACCGTATGTGAAGCACCAACCCGTGAGAAAAGGCCAGACCACAACACCGGGAGCTACGTGCCCTACTCTTTTCGATAAGTATGTGGGTTCTTTAACGTCCTCTGCTCCCAATGTAACAGTGAAGATGTAGGAGACGGGGCCTACGGTTTATAGTCCTTATCCGAGAAGACTTGAACGTCTAACAATTTGCAGATATAATAACAAAGGCAGCACATTCTCCTCAGTTATTTTAAGATCCTGAGTGTTGGTCTGGTCGGGACGTAAGTTTAAGCTAAACAGCTCTAATACTCGATCATTCCGCATTTGGCTTCAAATGAAGATGAATAAACGAAATAATGTGATATTTCCTTAAGGCGACTTTCGTTGATTTCTTTTTTTGTACTTACATGAGATATCACAACAAAGTCCGGAGTCTAGTTTCGTTTCTACATCGATTCATTGCAATTGGCAGTTTCGTTTGATTGACATTCTGTTAACTTGTGTTGTTGAAGGGTTTCATTGTTAACATTCCTTTCAACCTTTTGTTTAAAATACATTTGGTGCAGTCAAGACCACGAGTAACATTTCACAACAAAGACTGTGTTCGCATTTACCATGCGAAAGAAGCTACAGCCACGAACCCGACGTGGTTAATTAAGCCTCAGTAAAAGGATTGTTTTAACGTCGCCTTCAGGACTGGAACAACACGAAATCTATGTTACAACCCTAATTCCTTACATTACTGTTATCTGTTTGTCTTCGTAGCTTCTTGGCTGTGAAAGAAAAGACAGCATCGCTTGTTTCCTTCGCTTTATCTTGTACTCTGTGCACGAGAGAAGAAAACTGCCGATATACTGTATGCGCGTTCCAATGACAGTCCGTCCACACGAGCAGACTTTCCGCCAAAAAGATGCGCTTGCTTCAAAGTTCAAAAGGTGCATGCAATAGCCACACCGTCTTTTTTTTTTTTCTTCATTTGTTACTTAACGTTCATTTCATTTCGTAAGATAACGGTTACATCGGTGAAACAGAATTGTACGTGTATATCACTAAAATGCCGACTACGATAAATACTCGGCGAAAAACGTTTGAAATAGCCGAGGAGTTACGAAGGCCGGGCGCCGGCTATAGGCCATGCACATTCAAGAACAATGTAATTGAGAAGAGCATGAAGCACCAGAAACAAGCCACAAATAAGTAAAGTTGAAGAAAGAAGGAAGCCATGAAGTTCATAACTAACACACTACAGGAAAAAGAAAATCAAACTCCACTGTTGTTTATTCCATTTGAAACAATTTCTCAGCCAAACTTGCATATAACCTCAGTTGACCCCTTACTAGATTCTGTAGTCACGTGCATACTAACCTGACTCTTGGTGGAGGGGGTGCCGTTCTTTGGGGAGTAAACCTCTGCTCTTCATCACTAGAATCCGTGGGCTCATCAGCTGGGCGAGCCTGCCTGGGTCTGCGGCCTGAAGGTCTTCCCTGTCCTGCTCCCGTGAGGTCTCCAGTTGATTTCCTGGTTTTTGGTTTTTTTGCAGACTGACGCATAGCTTCCTCAAAAGAAGGTGGCTCGTGGTACGGGGGTAGGGTGTTGAAATCTCTCTGTGGTCCTCTCGCAGGGTATGCTGAGTTCATATCAAGCTCTCCAGTACTCTGTGCCAGACGGCCGTTCCTCGCCAAACGGGAACCTGGGTTGAGCAGCACTTCAGGTTGTCGAACAGAATCTGAAGGGAGAAAAAAAGTGCTCTTGCTTTAGGGATTTTAATTGTTATTTCAATGTGCGCCTTTGATTCGCTTTTGATGAAGCAAAATAATATAGATAAGCATGTACAGGTAGAATGCTCCCGGGAGGGATGGATTAAGCAAGTACTCTATCAGTTATTACTATAAAATTATCATATACGCTCTGAAAGACTTCCAAATCGCGTTTCGTTATAGCTCAGGGAATGCACATTTTCTCGGGGTCAGGAGGGCAGGTAGATTTGATGCAATGTCTGAACAGTTCGTGTGTATTCTTACATGTGTAACAAGCAATTACCGAATAAGCAAACTGCGTTTGTGAATCGCCCACACGAGAGAAGTGGAGCAGGTGAAAACTGAAAAATGTACGAGTTTCACCTTGTGACAGGTATCCGTAGTTTACACTTGGATCCTGCTGTTTCTTCTTTTTCCCGTCATTTGAGGTCATGGACTGCATGGATGCTGCTACAATGAACGGATCGTCTTCAACTGATTCCATGCCATAACTGCGTCTGGGGTCCACGGGACGCGTCACATCTGGTCCACCCACAGCATAGCTGAACACGAAAAAACAGCGACAAAAAAAAGTGAAAACGATGAGAATTACACGTTTGTTTTTCTTTAACCATTGTATTGAGAAGTTGGCTTCGTTGCGGGCGACGAAATTCAACGACATACTCTACTAAAACTGACACAACCTGAACTTGAACTCGCGTGAAAGAATCAGTTGCCCTTGCAATTCAACTCGATAATGGGAGCTGTCCATTTCACCACAGTAAACCAGTCTGCTGTTGTAAAAAGACGTTTTCTGATCAAACCGGGCAAACAGAATGACTTGAATTTCCAATCCTTTCCTTATCCCCTGTACAAATTAAAATCTGATGAAGAGTGTCAAGTTGGACAACGAACTGGTTTGTTAAAATGGAACCGGGCAAATTTTGGGAGTGACCGGTCCGATTGGCCAAAGTGGTCATCCTTCAAAGGTGCTCTTTTTCCCCGGGAAATTTTCCGGTCGCACCGAGTGTTCCATTTGATTTCCAACCGAAATTTCCGGAATTTTTGGCAAAATGTAAAGCACCAAACATATATATAGTCTTTTTAAGTCCATAATACTTACTTAGACGTCTGAGACATGTGGACATTGTCAGCTGCAAAAGGACGAAAAAAATACCAGTTAATTCACTATGGAACCTGACGAGGTTGCAAATTAATTCGTGCTATTTGTACCATCGCAATTTTCTCCAATCTTGTCCATCCTTGTTGTTCGGTTTGTTACTACTGCTTTTGGTGTTTCTCTATACAGTTAAACCTCCTCGGCGACCAGTTTT
>CM042755.1:14254290-14284290 GCA_022496165.2 Catalaphyllia jardinei
CGCAAGTGAGAACAGCATGAGGAAGATTTAAGTGGGTTCGTTTTTCTTATGTTTCTGCTTATGCTTACGCGTATATCGCGGGTGTTCTCACTTGTTTTGCTTATGCACTAGTGAGAAACATGTTCTTACCCCCACGAGCCTTCTTACGACGCTTGAAGCAACAAAGCGCCAAAACAACAATGGCAAGGAGGAGTACACCAGCAACTCCAGCAATTACAGCAATCATCCAGTCTTGAAGGGTTTCACCACCGCTTCTCGCCCTTGGAATAGCACCAGCTGCCACTGAAACAGCAATACAACTTCATCATCAGCCGATGCACGTACGTAAACTTAATGCAGAGATAAACTAAAAAAAATGTCGAGTTGAATTAGCACAGAATTTAACGGGCGTTTTGGCAAAATTGTAATACTAAAAGGAAAACAACAGTTTTCATTTTACAAAACACGTTTCGACATTCCTGTCATCTTCAGTTGCAAGTGTTCGACGGTTGTCCATTAAAATTTTCACGGTATAGATTATAACGTTAAAGAATTACACCATAATAAAATGGCGCCTTTTTCCAAATTGCGGTTACTCTGCTCTTTTTACGAAAATTGTCATAATTTACCGAGCCTTTGCATGTAGGTGAGGGAAATTATTAGAATTTTGACAAAACGCGAGAGACATTATTTCTTAATTTCACGAGTATACCATTTGATTACATTTCAATATCATGCGTGATGATACCGAAGCGCGCGAAGTCTAAAAATAGAATGTAATTTATTGGAACCCTTCGAGAGTCAGACAACATAGCATCTTCTGGGTTTTTACTTGTTTATGGCATCGCGAAAGTTCACGCCAAGAGTTACCATGGCAACCTTGTCATTTCACAAGCGAAATTATAAGTGAGCGTTGAGAATTCGCACCAAAATGAAGGAGTAGTTTGCCACCCACATTACTGTAGAAACACAACAAGCTGCTCAAATCTTTAATAAAAACATTGTTCACACTAACCTGTATTACTCAATACATAAACAGGATTTTGCTCCCCTGATCGTCTCATATCCATTCTAAACCTGTATGAATTGTCAGCGGACAGATCAGTCACTTTAAGTTCTGTCTTCGATGTACTCAGACCACTTCCTCCTGGGACAGGCTCCCACTGACCATCCCCTCCCTCCTGCATCTCAAGATTCAGAATTGTAACAGTTTTATCTGTAACTGTCCATGTCACTAGTATGACTGTGGCGTCATCTGACATTCTTGCTGCTTCAACTACAAGAGAAACCGACAGAGAGAAAACATTCAAATGCAATGATCAACAACACATACAACTGTTAAATATATTTATTCCAGAATTTTCAAACTTACCGCTTCCTCTGTCGGGTGGAACTGAGGACTCTGAAAAGTCAACGCACAAAAACAGATAAGGACATTTTCATGTATGGAAAAAAAAGAACATTCAAATTTTATTCTTTTTCCCTTGTACCTGGTGTCTTAACTTGTTTCAAGGCAGACGCTTCACCTTCGCCAGCTTGATTTGAAGCTTGGATAATAAATTCATATTCTGTTTCGGGGAGCAGTCCTTCAATGGTGTGCATGTTATTGTCAGGGTGACCCACATATTGTTCCACAAAATCGTCCCTACTTCCTTTCTCACGGTAATGTATTGTAAACATTTGATTATATCCACCACTGTAACCAGGAGTCCAGCTGACATTGACACTAACGGTTCTAGCGCCTTCTACTTTAAATGCTGCCAGTTTTACATTGATGGGTGCATCTGGAACCCCTGTGAACCAAATGATTCAGCATTTAAACCCTTCCATCTTCCTTCCGTGAGAATGTTAGAATCAAAATAAACCTCAACTAGGATTTTTTATTAAGTATCATAGACTGGTAGTAGTGTCTCGTACGCTTAGTCCATCGAGCATGACCATTAATAAATCTCGCCGCCGGGATTTCAAAGGCCATGTTTTTCCAGCGGTTTTCTTTTGCGTCACGTTTGACAGACTAAGAGGAAGAGGAACTTGTCGTAGTCTATAAAGTATCAAACTCTCTGCCTTTGTCAGTAGACTCTCCCCCTCCCCTAGGATTTTGCGCCACTACTTTTCCCTCAAGGTTTTCCTTTGCACCACGCACAACGATCTACTCGTAGTTGATAAGAATCAAAATTAGACTGACTGATCTCAATCTTGATTTGAAATTTAAAACAATTTTTACTCTCAAAAAAGTTGAAAAGAAATTTATATGAAAAGCCATTCATGAACGAGTCTACCACCTGATTAACAGTCTGTTGAAAAGTGGCCAAAATGCAATGAAGACAAGATTGTATTGAATAATGCATTTTATTAAGGCACATGCACAGTACTATACTACGTCTAGGACTTCATGTCCTACAAATTCGAATCTCAATTTACACGTAAATCCTGAGATCTACAGCCTAGTTTTCACCTGTCCTTCACATGATTTATTACAGTCAATTTCCACTTACAAAGCATGACGACTTGAGAAAATAAAATGGCTCAAGCTCGTTCCGAGGGTCTCTCATCTTACCTCCAGGGGCGGTGAGACGAGAGACCCCGGGAAGGAGGTTGCAAATGACTCTGCATGAGGCCATGTAAAACAGAGCGGGAAAGTTTCCTTTTAAATACCACCAGGAAAGGATTACTCCACTGAACGGTCATAAACAATTACAGTATACCAGTGGTCAAAGGGTGCATTCCTTTGGTAAGATTGAGATCATGGCTTGTGATCAACGATTGGATCAAAGGAACTGATGAATACTTGTCTTCACTTGGGTGGATTCATTAGTTTCTTTGATACTCCACATCTACATCTACACCTACATCTACATCTACATTTATTAACTGACAACGCTTTCACATCAAGTCAATATAAATTAAACAAATTGCAATATCATAAATTATACCAAAATAGGAAAACTTACAAATTATATATAGTAACATAATTATTACAATCGATATATACATGTATATAATTATATATTTTTGATTTTGGCTCCCATATTCCAAAGGTACTCACCCAAATAGACTGACTGATGAAATCGCAATCATTCCAGTGACTGCTAAAAACATATACATGTATTATAAAGCAGTGATGTTAATTCAACATACCTCTTTCACGTATGGTATATTGCTGGTTATCACTTCCTAGGAGGTTTACAGCAATACAGTAGAACTTCTCACCAATATTAGTGACAGTGACCTTCAGAATACTAGTATCCCTCTCTGAAACAATGCTCTTGACTTTATCATCATTTAACGAGGTTAGATCAATAATTGCATCAAGATCCCTTTTCCATGACAGAGAAGGTGGCGGCTTGCCATTGACAATGCAAGTCAAATCCACTTGCTCTCCTGCAGCCCCTGGTATTTGAGTTGGTGTAGAAGTCACAATAGTAGGCAGAGCTGAAACAAAGTAAAAACATACAGTTTACCTATAACAAACTCTAAAAACCTAAGAAGGACCACTGCATACTTACTTTGTACATTTAGAGTGATGTCTACTGAGTCCTGTTGCCCGATGTCATTTTTTGCGATACAACGGTATTTACCGTCATCGCTGCCTTTGGTATTGACTATCAGAAACTGTTCTCCATATGCAAGCTCCTTACTGCTGCCTGACCTTGTCCAGATGATTCTAGGTTGTGGCACGCCATTTGCACGACATACTAACGTCACATTACTTGTTTCATTAACTGTGTAACTCTTTTGGTAGAATGCAATTTCCGGCGGATCTATTAAAAAGACACGCGAGACAATAAATGTAAGTCACTTGAGCAACACTGACATAAACCCAGTTATCAAGCTCTTACAAAAATGTCAGTCAGCAAAATGTCATGACTGCAAAATAAGCAGCCTCAGTGAACTTGAATGTATAACTGACTACCCACCAAGAGTGGAAAACTCCCAATCACAAGGAGCCCAAAGGTTCCTAACCATGAAATCCAGGGGGGAGGGGGGGGGGGGAGCAGTGCTCACAAAAGCTTATGCCAAAAAAGAGTAAGTTTATCTATTGCTAAAAGGCAAAAGTTACATGTAGTCACCTGTGGTATCCCTGTGCCTCTAAAGCACAGACTGGTCGCCCCTTCTGACCAAGCTGCAAACTGTACATATGTATTGTGCAGCAATTAATCCTACAATAGGTTTCATGTTCCTCTGTATTACATGTAAAGCAAACTGTAGAACCCTTTCATATAAAACAGTTTAAAGGTGCTATGTCACGGTTAAACGGTTTGAAAAGTTTAGCCTAAATCTTTCAATTTAGTTTTTTGTAATCCGTGTTAATCTTCTCCATCCTTGTTTCTTTATGGTTTATTATTATCTCTTTGGTGTTTGTAAAGAATTATTTTCAGGATTCCTTCAATTTAACAGTAATTTTGTCGAAAGTCAAAATGCAGTGACTGAGCTCCTTTAAGGGCAATGTGCCATGTCATTCTAATACTGTGTACACCTGAAGGAACACAGCCAGAGAGTAAAAACATTCCAACAGAGATTCAACAAAACAAAATTCTTCACAACCACAGGCTTGAGAGTTCTTACTAACATTAACTACATTTTTCAATTTGTGCATGGATCTTACATGTACACATAGCAGTTAAAAAAAAAACTAAATAGTCAGATAGACACTGTCTATAAATTGACAGACAGTTTGTTTGAAAACCTTTTACATTTTGAAGGATTTCTCTGATTGATGTCTGTCAATACAGTACATGTACACGCTGCAGTTCAAAATTATGCCTCAATTCTTCTAAGGCTCCCTTAAATCCAAGTCAGTCATTACAGTTTCCAAATGAATTTAACTAAGACTTACATGTACTGTAAATGCACTTTCTACTTCTTCTATAGGCAGTATTAATATTTAATACATGCTGGTATTATGTGTGGATACTGATCAGTGTGATAAAGCCATGACTAAAAATGATACCGTGAAGTGATATGATATCATTTCACTGCAGTGAAATTATGATATCATATCACTTCACAGTTTGAATTGTCCAATCAAATAGACTGTAATAATTTTAAAGTAGAGTCTTATGAAAGATGTTTTGCATGCATGCAAGCATACATTAATTGATTCATTGGACATGAATCTTCGTTTAAGCCACTAAACTCACAATTTAAGTAATGATCAATGCATACTCTGGTATAGGCTCTTATTACTTCGCTATACAGACTTGCCTTTGATGGAATATTTTGAGGAAAATGGTAGACTTATCTGTCAGTGTTAATGGCATTCTTTTTCAGAGTTTTCACCAGTTATTGGCAATAACCATTCAACTGCTCACTGGGGATTAACACATGATCACTTACACTTTATCAGTAACTGTGCTCTAGCAGGAGGTCCTTCTCCTAAACTGTTAGTTCCAGTACAGGAATACCATCCCGCATCTGACAAAGTCACTGATGACTTTACAAAAGTTGTTGTTGTGCATCCACTACAACTCTCCCCTGGAATGTCCTTTCCATTAAACTGCCACTTATGTGTTTGTGTGGGTGGATTTCCAATTGTTTTACAAGTGAACGCTGCAGTTTCCCCCTCGTCCAGGGTGAGGTTTTTAGGCTGATCAGCAAAGGACTGAGCAACTGGTCGATCTGAAGGCAAAAAATGACATTTTCAATTTCTTGAAGTAGTTTGGAGCAGAAAGGAGAATGCTAAGTTCTGAGAAAAATGATAATAATAATCTTTACTGAGATGACTTCCTCATATAAACTATGGTTTTTGAAAAGGATCTCATAAAAAAAATACAAATTACACACAATTGGCAAAGACATCAATTAAAAATCTAAAACATGTAAAAACTATAAAAATGTAAAAGATATCAATTGAAATTCATTTAAATTACAAATTTAAAAAGAGAAAAAGGTACTGACAACACAACATCCAAATAAACTATGACTTTTCTTTCCCACCACTTGCAGTTAACAATTCAATGTCAGTAACCATCAATTTTGTAGTGTAGTGTTAACCCAAAATCTCATACAGTCACGTACAAGCCCATTCACGATTATTATCTGTTACATGTAATTAAGTTTCCAAACTTTCCAAATTGATTGAAAAAAGTGATGTGACAGTTTTGAACTCAATGGAATTAAAAAGTTAACCTTAAAAATGACTACGGTCTGGTAGGACTGGAAAATAACTGAATTCAGGTTTCTCTGTGTGCCAAATTGGAGTTTGTCTTACTGTACACTGTACATGTAGCTTGCGGTCTTGCCTTGTCCGTCTTCAGACTTTTTTTATATTCAATCATTTTTAAATTGTGCAGTTCCAGAAAATATCCATGGCTGTTCTCCCCACGGAATGGACTGGAATTTCCCAGGGGTGGGAGGTGTCTGCAAGGCCAAAACTTCTAAGGAAATGCAAGAAGCTTAATTGGAATTTCCAGAGGGAAGGGGGTTTTTAGAAAAACTCCCAAGTTCTGTGGGGGAAGTATGGAATTTTTCTGGAACTACTCATTGAGAGCATTTAGTCCTTCACAACAATGTACATGATTGTACAGTAGACACTGAATTACATTATAAACTTGGTCTATACTTACAGCGAACTTCAAGCTCTGTAGTTTGACTCTTTTCTCCAGCATCATTATAAGCAAGACAAGAAAAGTTGCCATCTTGCCTCCAGGTTACTCTATTGATGGTAAGATATGCCAGGGTCTTCAAGAGTTTAGACTGTGCAATTGGTACGACAGAAACCGAGTAGTTGTAAGGAGATGTTTCAGTGAGATTCTCTCTATCCAGTTGCCACAAAATAGTTGCTGCTGGTTTGGCTTCAGCTATGCACGAGTAGCTCACAGTTTCATTTTCAGTCTTCGTTTGTTTAGTCGTTGGCAGTTGACTGGAAAATGTTGGAGCAACTGCAACAAAGAGGTAAAAGAAAATAGTATATGTGAGACATCTCTCATATTCTCTGATGTCAAGTGACACAATACCAGTTCACCTCTGAGGGAATAAAACAAATTATTTGGTTTGAAATTATGCCCGACATTGGTTGATTGTTTAATGCATTGACCCCTGTGTTGGCCATAACCAGCCGAGACAAGTGTTGGCCTTTGTTTCACTTCTGACATCATCCCCTAAATTGACCAAAATTGGTATCATCTGTACCCAAGTTCTGAGGAGGAAAAGATCTTCCCAATGTTACCCAGATCAGGGTGATCAGCTCAATAGAATCTGAGACATGCACAAAAAATGCTCAAACATTTGGGTGAAAAAGCTTCGGGAGTCAATGGGTTAATATCACTTTCAACAAATAATCCTGGTCCTTACCTAGTACTGTAATCTGTAGTTGCTCGGTTGGTCCACTTCCTTCTGCATTTTGTGTCTCACAGCTGTATGTATTAGCCTCTTCACTGAGCTGTACATCTGTGATCTCAAATTTTCCTCCATTACTTACCACTGGCGTATTCTGTCGCTTGATTGTGTATGTTGGTGCAGGATACCCATTTGCACTGCATGTAAGAGTCACTGTAGTGCCCTCCACTGCAGTATTGCCTGGCATTCCAGTTGTGAACTTTGTGACAGTTGGCTTATCTGTTACATACAGGTAAAACAACATTACTGTGAAGATTGTCATGTTGTGAGTCTATATTACTGTCAGTAATGTACATGTACACTGTATGTATTTTGTATACTGATACAGTGTATGTAGCAATAACAGCAGATCCCCACCTTCTAAACATGTCAACTCTGCAGACTTTTGAACTGTAAATATTGATGGCCTGTTACTTGGGCAGTGTTGGAAAAATAGTCGGCCACTGAAGGTCCTCCAACCAAAGTTTTAAAATTGTCTGTTGTGATTCATTTTGTACTTGTAACAATAGGATATCATAACGAAGTCCCAAAATGTCATACAGCCGCAAGTACATATAGCTTTTGGTCATTAAGTTCTTGAACGTTGGCATACCGTGTTTGCTTTGAAACATGTTTAAAATTACATTTGCCAAAACCTATGGATCTGTGGTTTGTTTTTAGTCTCAATCATTTATTAATTTAGTTTTTGGAATCAAGAAACTTACTTGTAAAACTGCTGCAAGTCAAAATAACCTACGTTTAACCCCAAGTAAGTACCTCAGTTGACTGTTTACTCTGTGGCCTCTGCCATTCAAAATGGCAAATATGATCGATTTGAAGGGGTTTTGCGCACCATTGGCAATATTACCCGGTCCCAGCAGCTTTGTAACGTTGTAATATATTGTTTTTGCTACTCTCTTACTGTAGCAAAGTGAAGTGTTGAAAACGTGCCATTTGGAGCATTAGCCCTTTGTGTAATACAGTGTATGTCACAACTGTTTACGGTATGTGCATATTAAACTGCGATGATTAATCATATCTACATGGAATTGTTAGTGGAGGCATACAATATTTTGTTGATGCTCCACGATCTGAACAATCTTGGACCTTTGATCCCACATTAGTCCAATGATCCCAATGCAATCTCAAAGGTACATGTACATGGTCGTATAATTTTATATTATATAATTTGAAACTAATCTGAATCTGTACAGTAGCTAACTTAAATGTACAGGTTCACATACGTATAACACAGAGTTATTAAACATTTAATAAACTCACTCACATCGTACGTAAACCACTTTTGTGGTCTCCTTGTAGCCAAAAGCATTTTTTGCATGACATGTGTAGTTCCCAGCATCTTTTACATCTGCATTTGTTATTGTCAAAGTATTTTGTGTAACCCCATTCCATTGACCATTAAATTTCCATGAGTAGAATGGATTTGGGAAGCCGTCAGCCTGACATGTCAGTGTTATGCTTTGAGTAAGTGGCACCTCTGTTGGATCAGCAGGAGTTACAGTGACCTGCTGAGGAGCATCTGAAATTAAAAAAAACAACATCAAAGCAAATTAACCCATCATTTTACCACAATTTGGAGAGCACCTACTGTAAGCAGTGCTTAGAAACTGTAATTTGAATTTCCTCTTCAAAACATTCTCCCAAAAAGCTACAACCAAATCACTTGCCTTTGAGGCAAGTTAACAACAGAATCTACAGGCCTAACAGCAAAGCCACCAGCCCTCAGCTATTGAACATGACTGGACAGTACAATGTATTAGCAGCTCATGGTTTCAAACTTTAATTTTGCAAATGTGCAACTCAATGAAATAGCTGAAATTCAAGCAACAACAGGGTGCAAAGAAAACTACATGTAATTTTTAGGCTTGCCCTTCAGGCAATAGATCTATAACTTACAGACAGGCCTGTACTATATATAATCATGATATACTAGCCAAGACATCACTCTCACTACAATGCTCCAAGCTACAGTATTTTGGCCACCATGGCAAATAAAACATAATAAATTGGTCGCTAAATTTTACAGAACAAAGCGTGGTTTGTTTTGTTAACACTTATCTGCTGGATAGCGATTTATCTGCTTGATAACGTTACCCAGCTTCCAAACAACCCGGGTCAGGCCTTTGACTGAAGAGCCTGGAAACTACTTTATATGAAATTGCCTGGTTACAGAGAAAGGACGTTCCATAAACGTGGCAACGCATTCTGCACAGGAAATGAACTAAAATGCTGTATGGGACTTGCCCATTTGTCTGAGGGACTCACAGGTTTTTGGCTGTGGGAGTCCCTGGACTCACTATTGCCCATTTCTAGAGTGATCACTGGTAACGGTCACAGAAATGAAAAATATAACAGAATGCATTCTTCAGATTGAGTGCTAGTACATGTAGGGCTATCAGAGTGCTTACCAGGAAACCATTCAACTTAAAATACACGTTCGTCCAATTTTTGTCCAGCCCAGTGATCTTGAGAAAAATAATGACAGAACGAACATCTTACAGCTGTACAAGTTGTATGGGTTTGTGTAGACACAAATTTATAAGCTCGTGAGTGTTTTGAAAATCCTAAGCCCATGTTTGAGGGAAGCAAATACACTAAACAAACAAACCACAGGGTCGCTGTAAATTAAATATGCAGAAATCCAGTGTGCAAAAATACTGTTAACTTTTAAAACCTAAAATTCCCAAATAAAGACAACCAAATGTACGAAACGTGACAGGAAGTTCAATAACAACAAATTTCCATTCAAGATGAGGCAAAAAAATTATCTAAAAGCACAAAAATGTTCAAAATTTCACAGACACACTTCGCTGCAAGACCACATGTTTGAATTAATTATTCACGCAAAAGGAAAAGCACGTCAAGTTTTTCCCTACAAGTTTTACAGTTATTTTATCGGCCATGGCTTGTCTACCATGCTAAAAGCTGAATTCAACTTCAAACTAATGATGTACATGTACATTACATGACTGTATAATTTTTTGTTTTCTCAAGTCCAGGCAGCTGCTTTAAATCTGCCATCTGTATTCAAAACTCGTGTGAAAGCACACCGATAATCTTGTTTTCGCTGTGGCTGAAGGAAGGAAAAGTTATTCACCAGAAAGGTTTGGAGGCTCCATTCACCTTGATCTTCCATTCTGAGGCCACCTAAACATTGATTTATGTTTTTCCTTTCCATATTACTGTAAGTGCCAGAGAAGTAATTTGTCCGTCTTAGGAATGAAAACAAGACCCTTGAAATTTGTAGATTTGGCCCGCAACACGCCATGATTTTAAGACAAAAAACGTCTAGGACCTCTAAAGTCCTCTTAAACATTCTCAGAAAATCCATTCTCATTGGTTCATTTGTTCTTAACAACAATAGAACAATAGGACAACCAAAATGTCTTCATGGAGGGTAGGAAAGGCAATTGTCCTCACATGCTTTTTTATGGCCAGTTATGGCCGGCACAGGAAACTGGGGGTGGGTGTTTGTACGGCCGGTTACGCCGCCACAGGAGTCAATGGGTTAAAGTTGCAGCACAATCCTCTTCCTGTATTTTGCAAGCTAGTACATGTATTGTTTGTACAAGTATTCTCACATAAGGCAACAGTTTTAAGGGAATGTCGCTAATTCCTTGGAAGCATTCAGGTAAATGGGTTCTCAATAACCTCGTTCTTCTGAACAAGATGGTTCCAAGAACACTTCCCAATGGAATGCTAGTGTAAGAGAACAGAAACATAACAGAACAGATAGAGAGCCAGTATGGAACAGATACAGAACATTAAGAACGACTGGGTTAAACGGGAAAGTGAAGAATGAATTATTTCATATATACTTCACACCACAATGCATTCTGTTGAGCATTCCCTGTTAGTTTTCTTCTGGTCAGTACTGCATTGCATACACATTACTTCTTTGAATTTCTTCAAAAATTTTCTCAAGAAACTTTACTTGGCCCAACGACGAGTGAAAGAGCCACTATCTGGCAATCAGAGATGACTTCCTTTACACAGTATGAGACAAATTAAAGATGGTTGCATCCCTACATGCATAACGTAAAACATCACTTACAATTGACTATGAGGTAGGCAGATTTTTGTTTTCCAGTTCCTAAGGCATTTCGTCCATCACATGAGTAAAGGCCAGCACTGGCCTTTTTCACTCGGTTGACTGTTAGTATCTCGCCATCAGTAATTGGTGCGATGGTATAATCTCCAGAATTGGAAATCTGGATGCCATCCTTAAACCATCTGTAATCCAAGACAGGGGGAACTGCATCTGTACGGCAATGAAATTCTGCATCCCTATCTTCCAACACAGTTTGGTTACTTGACAAACTGTTCACTTTGTGTTCAGGCTTGACTGAAACAAACAAGGTAAACAATATAAGATTTAAAACAAGCCAAAGTTCAAGTTGGTTGAAGATCTCTTTTTGCCTTGACTAAACACTACCTAGGTATAGATTACTGAGTCAGATTACAGTGTATATTTGTACCAATTGAAAGTAAGCGTTCTAGGATCATACGTATGACTACTTTAACAAGGTCAAATACAGTTTTACATTGACAAGGTCTTATTTCTGCCCTGACAAAAAATCCTATACATGAAGGGAAATATTTCTAAATTTGTACCTCATCCATCAAACAAGTACTGTACATAATAAAATTAATCAGTCAATAGGACAATCCAAAAGCCCAATACTATTAGAAAGCACTGGGTACCATGACTGCTTTTGAAGTATAAATGCAGTAGGTTAATACTACATGTATAGATAAGAATTATAAATTAGTCATACAACTCATTCAAGATGTACATACATATATACATTGTACTACGTAAAACTAAAACTGGCAAAAATTCTAAGTACAGTTCAACTCTGGATACTCTCAGATTGAACTCTTAAGGTTCAAACAAAAACTACCTGGTACATTGTAAACTACATTATTATTTTTATTTATTTTTCCATGCACTAAGCAGGACTTCTTCTCTCTGCATCTTCTTGCTCATTTTGTGTTCATCACAGCCTTCTTGTTATTGTCAACAAGCCCAAGTTATATCCAAAATAATAAGGAAATGGATGGACGAGTCAACCTACATGTAGACTGGGATTGAAAGGTTTCCACATTAAAAGAATAATAACAAAATCTTGATGTTCTGGTTGACCTTTATTACGGCATTGTTTACCAACTTTGCAGAAGGATCAGCGAGGAAAACGTTCAATTTAACTGAGCATTTGCCCGTGAAAATAACATCACTGGAAGAGATTTCGGGAGTTCAAAATTGCCAAAAAAGTGACTTGCGAAAAAAGGTTGAGATTGCCAGGAGTTCAACGTAACAGAGTTCAAGTTAGTGTGGTTCTACATTTAACTGTACAAGCACATGTATGAATGTGCACATCTGTATAATTGCAGAAAAGTGCATAAAAATTGATAAATAGAAAAACGTACCGTTTTCTATAAAGTTATAGAAACATGAGTGGCATTTTGGGATAACGAGAAATGCTGTGGGAACACAAGCTGCAGGAGAGTATTTGTACAACTTTTGAGTTCTCCCAAACTTTTATGAGTGTTTCTATACATGTAACTTGAAAGAAACATGGTGAACAGGTTTTCTATTTCTTTTAGAAAACATCACGACGAAAAAAAGGAAAACAACTTGTTAGCTTTGATTATCCCACGACAAGGTAGTATTATTTTTAACTAAAACAAATTTCAACTAATACATTTTAGTATATACCACAAGTGAATAGTACTTTTCGCAAGCGCTGATTGGCTAGCTCAAAGGTGATTAGCCAAGTACTAAAAAATATTCACCTCCGAGCAGCAGAAGGAAAACAGAATGGCTTCCCATTTTGCTTCGGTTTCCAAAGAGGAGATTCTTTCAGTGAACGGCAAAGTTTGATGTACACAGTACAAGTTTACAGTAATGGTAAGTTATTTATCTCTCCAACCTCATATTATAAGGCGAAAAATCAGAATACAATGGCTTGTTTACGAAAACTGTCGAGTACTAAAATTACAATGTAGCCTGCGAGCAGGCTCACTTGTTTAGATGGGGAGCCGCAACCGAGAGCTGGCAAGAAGAATGAGGCGAGGTAAAGTGAGCCTGCACGCAAGCTATTGATTTTTGAATTCCCTGTGTTCGCTGAAGAACGCAGCGATCCGATTGGTTAAAATTGACAGGTTACAGAAACCAGTGCGACCTTAGTGCATTTCACATCACGCAAACTGTCTATAGGCTTTGTTCAAGAGGTTTTTTTCAGCTGTTCTCCACAGCGATCGAACAGAAGAAGATCTTGAGAAGGAGAGTATCCAAACAGTGTGATTCCAGTTATTTGCCCATTAGTAGGCCGGATTGAAGCCCAGATTAAGGAAGGACAACCTCTTGGTTTGTCCTGTGCTTCGCTACAAGATGTAAATGACCTAGCAAAAATCCTTTGCCAAAACTTCTCTAGTTTGCATAATGACTTCAGGATCCTCAAACTAAGACATATCTTCAAAGGTTGAAACTGAAACTGAAACTGAAGGTTCCTCAACAAGTTGAATCGATAGTCGTAGACGAATCACACACACTGTGGGGATCTGGACGTGCAAAAATGGACGGTAGAAACTCAAGCTTTCGCTTTTAGCATAAAGAATTTGAACATGCGGTCGCGTGCAGCAAAGCAGATGAAGCATGTCTGCAAAATCCTCAACATTTTTTTGCTTTAAAAAGCTTTCTTCATCACAGCTTGGACGAAAATGTATTCCTAATGTACTGTCTTTCACATTTATTTCATCTGGTTCCCTGTATTTGGGAATTTTAGGTTTTAAAAGTGAACTTTATTTTTGCATATTTAATTTGAGACAACCATGGCGGTGTTTGTTTAGTTTATTTGCTTCATTCTATTCAGTTACTACAGAACTCAGAACTGCCACAAAAAGAACTAAATAGCTACTTATTTAGTACAGTTGAAATACGATTAATCTCAAAGTAATTAGGTTGTTTTTGTCGTCTTTTAATATATTTCGTCGTGCGGCGAAGAGATTATTAATTTTGCTTTCTTGTTATCAAATTGGTTTTCACATGTTTCTTTTGCTTGCATTATTTGTTGTTTCCCAAATGCTAGCTAGTGGTTATAGTACAAGAATGGAAATTCTGTTGTACGTGGTTTTGATTTGTCCCCAAAGTCAATAGTTAAAAGTTAACATTAAGTTTGACCATTCTCTACAAAATGAGTTGTCTTGTTTGTTTACATTTTGCTTCGCTCCTATTGGATAGTTATCTGACACATGTGAAATGCCGACTTGACACCTCGCAAGGGGCAGAATTCAAAAATCAATAGTGCGCATGCAGACTCACTTTACCACGCCCCAATCGTCTTGCCAGCTCTCGGTTGCGGCTCCCCATCTATTACAGCTTGGTTTCAACCACAAGAGGAATTTACCCAACCATTGAGGAAATGACATCACAGCAACTTAACAAGTGCCTGTAAAAAATTTATTTGTCGGCAAGACCGCGAGACTGACAGAACTATTTACAATAAAAAATTTGCTTACCGCTATTTGGGCATGCATCACACAACGCGCGAATTTTTTTGTTCGACCATTTTGTTGGTATATTGTCACAAATAAAGTTACTCTTTATCCGCTAGTTATTCAGCTTGTGTGGTATATACTAAAACAATTATTCACCTTAGTGTCGGTGAAAGTGATGGATATTTACCGAGCCACAAAGTGGTGAACAATTGTTAAATAAATAAATTAAAAATGATTTCCAGTCTGTACTCCGCAGTCTCTGCTTTCTAATCTTGAGCCTCACAAACAAATGCAAATCGATGTTATTCATTACAAACCGCTTACCTTATCTTTGAGGCGGATTTTAAATTTTTTTTCCAACAGTTTCCTTGATTTTTTCAGCTATGAAGGTTTTTTTATCAAGTGATATCAGAAATGAAGCATAGAGCTTCACATCGATAATGGCAGTTGGCATTCATGAAACTTTGAATTTAATTCATGTAAGTAGATGTGAAATGCTACATATCCACCACTATTCACCTAAACTTTGGTGAATAAATTATTGTTAACTATTGTATTTTTATCACAATAAATAAATACATTAATTTTTGTGAACTTTCAGCATCTTTATACAGTCATGTACCATTTAGCCAGTTGAAGGCTGTAGTTACATGTAAGACAGTTGAAAGCTTGCGACTTTTTTAAAATACTTTCAGGCAGAGAATGTTTATATATCTCCATGTTTGGCCGTGGCCCTTCTATATTGTCATATATGAACAAGTAGTTAAGTATAAAATTAAGTTTACTTACATCGCACTGTTACATCTACTGTATATTCTGCAGTATTTATGTTACTCAAACCAGGTGCAGTAACAGTAGCAACACATCTGTATCTTCCTGCATTGTTCCTCTTTGCTGGTGATATTGTGTAGTTAGAGTTGCCTGCATCTTCTTGAACCTTCGAGCTGCCTTTATACCATGTGATCAACGGCTTGGGGTTACCACTGGCCACACAAAACAAAGTTCTAGTATTTCCTTCATCTATGGTGATAGATCTTGGTTCTTGAACTGGGATCTTTGGTTCAACTACATGAGGGGGACATCAAATCTCATCAACAGTCTAGATTAGTTACACTGTAGTGGGTACATGTACATGTAGGTTTGTTACCACAATCTTAGGAGTGATCACGTCAAGCTAAAACATGGCCTGACAGAATTCAAAGACATTTGAAGTTCTTCAATTATACATGTTTATATAATAACCCATGTCATTCTCGCATTTTGATTGGTTCTTGCCTATGATCTGTTAGAGGACAGATGCGCGATTGACGTCATCATTAGGTTTTTCCCTCTGCCATTTTAAAATGGCGGAAAGTTTTGAGAATTAGGATTATATTTTACATGACTGGGCAAAAGATAAGGTACAAAAAAGTCTTGCGAAGGCATTGAACAGGTTCAAGAACCCAGACAATGAAAGATAAAGCTGTTTCTTTTAGAAAATGATAGAGAAATAATTTTCTAGCAGCCTCAGTCGGCAGTTGAGCGAGACTAAACCACGCGCAAACTTGGTCTTTGTAAGTCTTGCTTCATCTTGAATTTAACAAATACAATAAACAAAATGTTTCTGAGATTAATTTATTTTAAAAAATTCAACTTTTACCAGTGTCAAAACAACTGTTGACACAGTGATTGGTGTCAGGACTGAAACATCAAAACATTACTTCTTAAAATCGGTAAAATAAAATACATAACCTTGCTTTCCGATGCGAATGTTCCTGTCCATTTCAGGGCACAGCAGTGAGCTAAGTATAGCTAACCACAGCTCACAGTCAACAGTATTTCTGGTACCAAACCGAAAACGATATGTTTTAAACTAAATAATTCATGGTCAAACAAAATGTTTTGTCTGTGTAAATCTTAAAAACGTGTATGTCATGAAAATGCAATGTTTACTTCGACGTAAGATAAGCGCGTTCGCTCAGTCGCTGTGATTCGAATTTACATGTCATCGTGTCAACACTGGTTCGTATTTTATTTTCGTGACTCCAAACGACACAAGTTCAAATGTGGAATGAAACGGTAATCTTTAGGAATCAGGTTTTCATTTAAGGTCAAAGTTGTTCAGATAGTTTTGATCTGATATTTCACATATCAACAGCGCATACTAACGGTCGCTAGCGAGTGGCTTCACCGTACGCAAACTAGTGTTTAATTTGCAGCTTGTCTTGAAATGTTTTGCAATTCATAAACTGACTTAATCCAAACTCAAAATGATTTGTTCAATCCTAAATAATGGTCAAACAAAATGTTTTGTCTGTGTAGATCTAAAAATCATGTATTTCGTGAAAAAAGGAACGCTAACTTCAGCGTAAGATATACACTACCGCCGTTACCATGAAATACATAGAGGATATTACACGGTGGCGAGAAGATAATATGAATTTTATGTTTGAGTGACAAGAACAATATCTCACGAGTGAGCAAAGCGAACAAGTGAGATATTGTTCTTGCCGCGAGAACATAAAATTCATATCTTCGAGCCAACGTGTAATGTTCTTTTTATTATATGGAGACTTTTATTCTAAATAACAAACGCGACGTGAGAAACCAATTCAAAAAAAGCAAAAGGCGGAATGGTGATGTGATTGAACGATACGACACCCACAAAGGTGGCATACAGAAAATACACCACTCGGGTCCCGGATGAAGTGGCGTACGGAATCTATGAGTGGTTTAGTTCCCAGTAAAACACTCTCCTCCATATAATAAAATTTGCATATGATTATGTCAACACTGGTTCGTATCAGTTTTCGCCACTTCAAGCGACACTGTAAGTTCAAATGTAAAATGAAATGATAATCTTTTTAAAACAGGTTTTCATTTAAGGTTTTCATTTAAGGCCAATGTTGTTCAGATAGTTTTGTTCTGATTCACATATCAACAGCGCTGAAATGGATGGTCGCTAGCGAATGAATGAAACAGACAATGCGTCCTTTGTTTGCGTGCCATCTGCCGAACATGTAATTAGGAAAGGTTTTCCTGCAACTGTTTACAGAAGATCTTATAAAAAAGGACCGGGCTGAACTACATAAAGCAAAAGCATTTGTAAATCTAGTGCTGACTGTGTTTTAAACTGTTACAGTTTACCGAAATCTGACCAATGTTTGTTTTTCGAAACTGTAAATCAGAAAATCACTCGACCAAAACTTCTTAAATAAACATGTCAAACGCCACTTAAACATGAATCTCAAGTTTCGTCAAAACAATTTTATCTCGGCTTATTTCTCTGTTAGTTTTCTTTCTGACTGCTTTCTCCTAACGAAAACTGGCGACACAATTACGACCAGCGAAAAATTGTTCAAACAACGCCACTGCCAGCTGTGTGGAGTCAGCAAAAAATATAGATTTCAAAGCGATAACATTGAAGAGCACCATTTCTGCGAGCCGCCTGAACTGACGTCGCTAATGCTGAGTGGATTTGTTGACTTAGAAATTATTTTAAATAAGTAGCTTGGTTTATGAAACAACGCAATCTTAAAGTACGCTATAAAATGCGGCAATATCTTTCCAGAAGATAATTGTTTATGCATTAGACCGGATGTCCGGAAGGGTTTGCAAATTCAAATACTAAGCGTAAAACAAACAAACTTTCTATTGATAATTTTGACTTCACCGATTTGACAACGCACCGTAGATAGAACTTTCTGAAACAATAGATAGTACTACCACTTCTCGCAAGTAGTATATTCCATACTAAATGGTTTAGTGACTAGAGAGAAACGAGACTCGTCTCGAGAGAAACAAGACGCGTCGTGAGAGAAACAAGACACGTCTCGCGAGAAACAAGACGAGAGGTGGTAACTTACATTTGAGCGGTACTGTACGCATAGAAACCAATGAAATTGCTTCGTTTTGTATAAATCATAGTTCATGTCAAATGGCTTCTTTTCGTGCAAAGACGGGGCAAAGGCGGAGCAAAAGGCCGGCTCTTGCAATATGTTGAAATATTTTGAAACAAAAAAGGCTTTTCGTTATTATAATTTATAAAACAAATAGATTCCAGGATGCTGTGCGTCTGATTCAGTAACAGATCACAGAAGACGTCAAAATGTGGTAAGAACATCAGTGACACACTCGGCTACGCCTTGTGCGCCACTTTTTTGTTCTTACCAGATTTTGATCTCATCTGTGATCTATCACTGAACAGACGCACGCCAACATGGAATCTATTTGTTAAATATAATATGTTACATGTATATCACTAAGCCCAGGGGAAATAGCGAGGTTTGTTTCCCTGAAACCCGAGGGGAAGCCAACGGGAACATTGAGGTCAAGGGGAAACAAAACTCACTGTTTACCGCGGGCTGATCATTCAGTGTTTTGTTATGTACCTCCCAACTCAAACGTAGGAAAAACTACAAAGAAATTGTTTGCTTTACACCGACTGGCTTACAAATTTGCCATGCTTTCAGGTAGCATGACCTGATCACATACAGTGTGTATGAGTTCAAAGTTCATGTTGTTTCCCTACTTGTAGCTTGGGAGTTAGTGAATTTTGTTCGCATAAGGGACATGTTTTCCTCCAAGCCGAGAACGTATTTGAGTGTAAGAGTAGTTATGGAAACTTACCAACTACAATAAGTTGAGCCTGGTCTATTATAAATCGAGGATTAAAAGTAGTGAATTGAACTCTAAATAGATAGTTTCCACTGTCCTCTTCCTGGATATTTAATAGCTTGAGTGTATTTCCTGTTACTTGGACTTTTGATGTATATGCTGGATCTATGTTTGTTATAGATGACACCACAGTTGCAATCCTCTGGTTGATATTAAATGTCCATTCTTTCTCACTAACAACTCTTCCATCTGGATTGAAAGACCATGTTAAGGACACAGATCCCCCTTTCAATTGATAAACTGGATTGCCACTGTTTGGTAAGCTGGTGAAAATTGGTTCAGAGTCTATTATAAGAAAAAAGACAGTCAAACTGTTAACAAGGTTGTTCTACTACTGTACAGGATGTCTGCATGATCCTGTGCTTGCACTCAAGAATTAAAGGGATGATAAAGTGGTCAATCATCATAACTAAAATACATGAATCTTCCTTAAAACATTCCTCTCCCCCCTGTTAATGGAAATTAGTACATACCACACAAGTGAATAGTACTTTTTGCACGCACTGATTGGCTAGCTTGGAGGTGACTAGCCAAGTAATATTCACCTCCAAGCAGCTGAAGAAAAACAAAATGGGTTTTGTCAGTATAGTGTCACAAATAAAGTTACTCTATGGACCACTAGTTATTCAGCTTGTGTGGCATAATTATACTAAAACAATTCTTCACTTCAGTGTGGGTGAAAGTGGTGGGTATTTACCGAACCATGAGGTGGCAAGGTAAATATCATCATATTCACCGCTTTGCGGCTTGGTCAATATCCACCACTATTCACCTCCACTTCGGTGAATAACTGTTAATTATTTCCCCTTGTTAGTTCATAGTTGCTGCAACATCACTGTCAAAAAAGGCTACATGTACCAGATGTTGGAATATCTTTTCATGGTTTCCAACTGAGATTGTACATTGGTGAATCAAGAGACAACGTTCTCATGTATTATTTCTGCTTAATTCTAGAGTGGTACATGCACAGTACGGCGATAATTTTAAGATGCATCACTAAAAGTTTACCCGAGTTCCTTAACTGTGCATTCATACATGCACATGTAGATTTAACCAAACATTCATTCATACAAGTCTTGTACAAAACCTGTCACATGCACTGAGCATCCCTCTTAAGGTAGGCACACACTAAGGGACTAGTCGCAAGGAATTGTCACTAGGACTTGCTTTGGGGACCAGTTCCCCAGTGTGTACTCATATTTTGCATCAAAATTTCCATTCTCGTCCCTAGAGCCCACAATCCTTCTGGCCTGTGGTAGGGATCGAGAACGCTGGCCGGACCCATTTTCTGAGCATGCGCAGAGTGTTCGTTTCGAATTCTCAACCAATCGGATTCGCGAGACTTGACAATAAGTCCGTGAATCGCGGACTTCAGGTGTTGGACCAAGCCAGAGCTCTCGGTCCCTGCCACAGGCCAGAAGGATCGTGGGCTCTGGGGACGAGAATACAAAATTTCTAGTGGCTGGGACCACATTGTTGGTCCCTGCAAATAGTTGCAGGGACCAACAGTCCCACATATTGATCAATTTTCTAGTGCATACACACTAAGGGATAAGTCCCTATGACAAGTCCCTGCGACTAGTCCCCTGGCGTAGGCCTAGCTTTGTGGTCACCTTCATAAGCATGAGCCCCTGAACAAATATGTTTTAACTGAGTTAACCTACAACTGTAATGTTAGATAACCTTTCATTTAGCTACATATATAAACGGCAAATATCCCAACATCTCTCATTCTCTAAATTACCCATAACTGAATCTTTAGTTTCCCTTGGAGGTTCAAGAGATCAGATTACATTGAAATTCCCAAAATGCCTTAAGTATCCTCTCTACATCTTCCTTTGTTTTTAAGAAGATTTTCTGAATGACAACACTCTATGTACCAAGTAAGTCCATGCAGACAAAGGTTCAGGAGGGGGTGATATTGTGCAAGAGACTATACATGATATATAGCAAAAATTCAGAATTCTCACAGTTCTGGTGTTTGTTAAAAAAATCAGAAGAAACTAATGCAACCCCAGAACGCTGATCTTGTGATCAATAAGCTTAATATCATTAGAATCAGTAAGCAAAAATTAAATATGCACAAATTTAACTACATGTAACTTAGGATCATTTTTAAACTACAGTACCATTGTTACTGCCAACTTGCATTAATTAATTGATCTCGATAAACTTATTTAAATGTACTGCTCTTGAAAACAACAAGCAAACAACTTCTGGAGGGCTCGTGGTTGACAATGTAGGTGAAACGTGAAGGGAATGTGTCAAAATTTTCAGGATCTCGGGGAGATTTTAGGTAATGAGTTGAAATCCGGCTATTTCGAGCTTGTAAGGAGCTTTATTTTGAAGTGAGATTAGTACAGCATGCTATCGTCAGACCATCTAATTCCCTCTAATAATATCTACCTTTAACTAAACGGTTCGGGTATTCTTGATAATAAATTTCTCACACTTACTACATCTACGTCTACCAGCAATGATATGAAACGGCCGCTTCAAATCTATTTAAGGTTATACATGTAGCTTCAAGCAAGCTAAGCAAGAATCCATCGACAAGTCAGCCGCTTTAATTACGGTCATATACGGCATTTAACGGAGCAATCGCTCTAAATCTGAACTTCCGAGAGAAAATAATTTATTTACTAGTCAACAGTAGTCTAAATAAATTAGCAAGCGAAGAACTCGGTTACATAAACATTCACTTTGTATCACAAGATTCTAACTTCACCAATATTACTCACCTACAGACCACAACCCACAAGCAGATAAAAATACCGCGAACAAAAAGAACAGAATGTCCATCTCCCTTGCCGTTAAATGGACTCAATGAGGCTTCTAGAATCCCGTTCGATATCGTGAAGCAACGTTCGGACTCATAAATGCATGTTTTCAACTTTTACAGGAAGCATGGAAAACAATACATATTAACGACAGTTGTCTTTGCGGATGGCTAAGAAACTCAGTATGACCAATGAAAATGCGTTATGTACACCACGTGATCTATATTCGAATGACCTCAGCATGGTGGATAAAAATAACAGTGATGCGAATATTTGAATGGAATTTTTGGAATGAGACCGCAAAATGATTTGATTATGACGCATCCGAGGAAATAAGGGATAGAATTTAAGAGTTCTAACCACGTTTACAAGATTGAGACTTTCGAAGCATACACTGCATTTACAATATTTTAATATATTTATATTATGTCCACAAACGACCGTAGACCCGCCATTAGACCGATGTTTTTTTTTAGCGTTTCCCTTTGCTTGTGTTGTTTACTAGGGTCAAACAAGGTTAACAGGCCTATTAAAATGGCTGTTCCGAAATTACAAACGGTAAAAACACAGGCACACATTAGACGTCATCAAGATTAGTCATTTCTGACAGTTAAAAGTTCGTTTCATTCTATTCTAGCCTTTTGGAATGAGATCGCAATAATGGTCCATAATGATTTAATTTTGACGCACCCAAATGATAAATTAGGGTTTCATTTTTTTTTTTTTTTTCTGCTTTTTCTTCTGTAACTGTCGAAAAACAGCGAGGATAATCAATGGATACATGAGACATCTATAAGCGTTCAAAAGAAAATAAAAAAAAGTAACGAAGAAAAAATATTTCAGTGTCATGTTGTGAACGAACGTTTCTGTCATAAATAACATTATATACTGTTTATTTACATTTATACTGTTTATCATCTTGTTTGCAGCTGTTTTGACTTCTTGTAAAGACACATAGGTACAAAATTATTTCAAGTCAGAAGAGTTTAAATTCGTAATTGTATGATTATTATTATTATTGTAAATGTAAGATTCTTTGAATTTCTTAATAAAGTTTTGTTGTTAAGGTAAATAACATTATTATTATTATTATTATTATTATTATTATTGTTGTTATCTATCTATCTTTTTACGAAATACCTCTTTGTAGTCGATGGAAATAATTATGTATTTTTTCTGTGAGCATTTAATAAAGTTTTTATTATTATTTTAATGGTATCATTATTATTATTATTATTATTATTATTATCTATTTTTTATTGAAACAACGAAATACCTTTTTTTAGCCGATGGATATAATTATGTAATTTTTTCTGTGAGTATTTAATAAAGTTTTGATGTGTTTAACTATTATTACAATCACTCAAGAGAGCAAGTGCTAAAGAGAAAATGGATAGCATTGATTCAAGCCTCTCTCCAGACCTGCTGCGACTGATTAATCAATCGAGAGACAAGGGCGCAAGTTCTTGGCTGAATGCGATGCCCCTCTCAGACCAGGGTTTAGCCCTGAACAAGCAAGAATTCAGAGACTCGCTACGCTTGCGTTATGACTTGCCCTTAGTTGGCTTACCAAGTCATTGCGTGTGTGGGGATAAATTCACCGTTGGTCATGCCCTCTCTTGTAAAAAGGGGGGGTTTGTAGCGCAGAGGCACGATGGTGTACGGAACTTGTTAACGACATTCATTGACAAGATCTGCAATAATGTTGAAATCGAACCACGCCTTCAACCCCTGGACAACGAGCGATTTTATTTGAGGAGCGCTGTTACAAGTTCTGAGGCAAGGTTGGACATCAAAGCGGGAGGGTTCTGGGCAAGAGGAGTTACGGCATTTTTTGATGTCAGAGTTACGCACGTCAACTCCAAGTGTTGCCAGAGCAAGCCAACATCGGAAGTGTTCAAGGAGCAAGAAGAAGAGAAGAAGCGCAAGTACCAGCAGCGGGTGTTAGATGTAGAAATGGGTTCGTTTACACCTTTAGTGTTTGGAACCAACGGCGGAATGGGAAACGAGTGTCAGCGGTTCTTAAAGCATCTCGCAGACAAGATAGCTCAGAAAGATACCGAGCCTTATCATATTGTAATTACTTGCACAGTAAATTTCAAGGAGTTAAAATAACTCCTAGAGTAGAATTGAAGTTACTCCCCAACTGTGGAGTTATTTGAGAGGAGTTAGAATAACTCTAAAAAGGAGTTATTTCAACTCAAAATTGGAGTGATTTTCCAGTCGGGGAGCTAATCTAACTCTACTCAGGGGAATTGTTCTTTGTGGAGTTATTTTAACTCTAAATGAGGGTTAAATCTAACTCCTTCTGGGAGTTACATTTCAGGAAGGAGTTATTTCAACTCTTTATACGGAGTTAATACACCTCCCTTTTGGAGTTATCTTGTAGGGGTTAGTTTAACTCTGGCTGGTGAGTTAGAATAACTCGAAATTGGGGATTACTTTAACTCGCTTTTGGGAGTTATCCTGTAAGGATTATTTTAAATATGGCTGGAGAGTTAAAGTAACTCGTTATTGAGAAATTACTCCAACTCGCTTTTCCTTGACTTCTGTAGGGGTTATTTTAACTACTATTGGAGAGTTAAAATAAATCTTTACTTGCCGATTACTTTAATTTCATATTTGCCAGTCTCCGTAGCAGTTCTTTAACTTTGGTAGAAGCGTAATGATAACTCGTTCTCTTGTGAATCGGACTGTGTTTAATTGTACCATCGCTCTGTAGTGGGACAGCCGTAAGCCGAGTCTACGTCACCTGTTTTGCTCGGGTTGAAAGAGATGTACCGAATCTTCCGTACGTCCACTGATCTGCTCAATCGTTCATTCTACTACGTGTGTGAAATATTTATAGACTTTATATCGATCGAAAAACGGTACCAATTTACAGGTAGTGTGCGAACTTTTTCTCTTTTGTTCGGATATATCCTTGGGAAGAACGCAAAACAAGTGAGGGTGCGAGCGTGACTGCGATCGTAACATCAAAATGAAACACAGTCAGGCCAAAGGTCATTTCGTTATCCCGCATGAAGCGCGTGGTCTTCTCATCTTACCCATCCCGCCCTAAACTTCAAACAAGACGATCAAGACCATCAGGAGAAAAAAAAAGCCAGTTACAGGTACTGTACAGGACAGTTTTATTCTATTAGTTGATTTAGAACAAAATGATATGCTGTCGAAATATACGTCTCTGGTTACTCTCCCCACCCTAGACCACAAGACTTCCAATGACACGGGACATGTGATCAAATGACGTGGATCAAAGTTTACGCGGCGGACAGTTTAACGGTTGGAGCAATTGTCTTATACATTTCTTTGCGAATTGTCGCTGATATATTGGGCTATGCACAACGAAAAACGATCCAGCAAGTTAGCTCTTTACATTTGTTTTCATCTCCAGTTGTTTCTTGCTTAATTTTTGAGATGCAGCGGGGGTTCGGTAGAAATACGCTCGACTGCATTCGTTTGAACTTAAACTCTCCAGTCTTGTATCTGCTTGTACATGTATTACAGTGTAAGCCTATGACAATCCTTTCATTGAAAAGCCATTTAATCGGTAATGTATGAATTAAGTTATAGGAAATTAATGGAGACCTTCAATGTGATCGTTTGATAAAGTACATGCAGCAGTCCAAGGTGAGTCTTTGTTCCTACTTTAAGTCCATATGTAAATGTAAGCACTCACGGGTATCCGGTCGTTTTGACACATCTGAAGTCGATTCGATACAAACTAAAGTCAATTCGATACATTGTCCATTTATCTTGATTCGCTCAAAAAGAGTTGCTGCTTTTTTAGGGTAAATAACAAACTTACGCTACGCTCCGTTGACACCACAGGCGGCCTAGACGTTGCATACGATTAATACGTGACTTTAGTTGACGATTGCGTTACGACTTTTGCCGTTTATAAGACAATGCATGAGAATGCTTCGAAAATTGCTGTAAATGCTACGTGTATAAAATAATTTAAAAGAAAATGGCTTACTTCATGTTTGCATTGCGTTATTTTGATGTCTCTGGGTTCCTGGAGAGGGTTTAGAGCCATTTAGGCAAATTTTATGTCCATATTTCTATTGTATTTTCATTCAAGGAATTTGCATGGTACAGTATAATATGCATCTATGTCTATTTGGCAGTATAAATAAAGTTAAATTATAATATTGCTATTAATAATAATAAGAATATTATAATTATCATCATCATTATTTCCACAAAAGGCCTTTTGAATGCAAATATGGACAGAAGAACTAAGGAAATTCAAAGTTTCTGTTTTGAAAAAGTCTCCTTTTTGTTTAGTACTTTCAGGAACTTCCATTTTCTCAAATGCTTGAGATATGCAATGCAAAATTTTAACAAGACCATTTGTTGAGTTTCACGCTACAAAGTGGGGTAGCAATAACAGATCATTCATCTAGATTAGTATAACCCAATTTCTCAAACCTCCAGAAAACTCAGAACCAAAAAACATTTCCCTTCAGGATTTGCTCCCGTCAAACACTAATTTTTACTCCCAATTTCTGGAACTCCTGCTCAAACCATTTCTTTTTGCTTGGAGGTTTGAGAAATCAGGATTCCACTGTACATAATATTGTAGTAGGTACTATTCTTCTAGAAACAAAAAGTAAGGGACCGTAGCTGCCAGCAACATAGTTAGATGCATTTAGTGTACCTTAACTAAATGCATCTCACTTCAGTGATAAATTCATGACTTAGTCCTGCTGTAAACAACTTGGAACATTATTTTCAAACAACATAGTAGCAGCTAAAGTTATTCGTAAATTATAGAAAGTGCTATTATTTGGCTGCTGAGGACCCATCAGGATATTATTACACTGTAAATGATTGCATATTTAATTTTGTTTGTTTGTTTGCCTTTCAAGAGGAGGAGTCTTTTGACAATTGTGTTGATGAGACTACATTCCCAAGAATGGTTCTGAGGAATTTTGGTCCCTGGATCCTCTCTGCATAGCTGCAGAGGGTGAAGAACTTATCACACTGGATGCTGGATCCTCCATGGCTAATGCTCTGGGACTTCTTCTTTCTGTGTATTATGTATTTGACATTGCCTATCCAGCCAAGGCCAGCAATGTTTACTTTTTTTGCGAAACGTTGATCGGCATGGAACAAAATGCCAAAAAAGAATAGCTTTATATAAGTTCATTTCAGCCCTCTGAGGTAACATCGAGCTTAATCTCTCTATTGGCAAACATGTTGCTGTGAATTTTGTGGCACAGTTGGTTGCCATAACAACAATATGACATGCTATGAACACCCTCAATTTTGGCTTATGGCAACCTGTTATATATAAAGAATGATTGCAACTTGTTACCAATGATTGTGAATTTTTATGTTACCATTCTTGTAGCATAACTTGATAAACAGCGGCAGTATTCATCCTTCAAAGTTTAGCTTATAGAAAAGTCAGCTGGAGACTGTTGTCAGCCTCCTTCAAGTCAGTTGCATAATGCAAGTGACCACCATATATTTTTAACCTATACCTTTGTAAAAAGCTACTTTAACCTTAGTGACAGTAATATTAGTGGCTGTTGGAAGCAGCACCACTCCTAAATTAGTAATCTTCAAAACTTCCCCAATGCTGTTTCTTTGTTGATCACTTGCAGACTGATATGTGTTTACACTGTATCTCAGAAGGAGAAGGGCGTATTACTTGTTTTAAAAGACATTTGTACAAATTATTGGTTTCAGAAAATCAGGGTTTCATTATGGTTTTAAACAGGTCGAGGTTATAGTTATTTAAATGTCTTTTTATTGTTTTGTTAATGGAAAAAGTAGATATGTTGCACTGTAAGTAAACAGCCTAAGTTGCATATGCAGGTTTTGTTGGGGAGTAAATTAATTATTTATATTAGAGAAAATCATTTAAGAATGTAAACAGAAATCAAGGGAGTTGAATCATTACTGCATGTTGACCATGCAGTTATTACAATTAAAGCTAAATAATTAAAGAGAAATTAATATATTTTTATACCCATAAAGCAATATAAGTTTCTTACTGGAAATATTCTGCTAATAAATTATTGAATACATGAAGGTTAGTGATATTGTTTTTGTTGCTCATTTAGTACCAGCCATTTTAACAGGAAAAATGGAAGCTGTATGTTACCCAAATGGATTGAGGTGAAAGTTACTCCAAAAAGGAGTTATTTTTGGACCTATCAATTTAACTCCATTTTAGAGTTATAGTAACTCCTCTAGAAGTAAACTAGGAGTAAAAATTACTCAATAATAAGAGTCACTTTGACCCCCAAATTAGAGTAAATTTAACTCCAGTTTGGGATTATAATTTAGGAGTTAAAAGTACTCCAAAAAAGGAGTTATTTTGGACCTAGAATTTTTACTCCATTTCAGAGTCATAATAACTCCACTAGGAGTAAAAAATACGCCACAACAAGAGTTACTTTAACCCCAAAATTAGAGTCAATTTAACTCCAATTTGGGAGTATAATTTAGGAGTCAGAAGTACTCCAAAAAAGGAGTTATTTTGGACCTAGAATTTTAACTCCATTTTTGGAGTTAAAACAACTCCATGAAAGTTACTGTGTGGCTCAGGACACAGATTTCGTTTGAACTCTTAAGATCGGTGCACGCATGCGTTAGAGGTTCGCGAACGCCGTTTCGTACCAAGATAGAGCAATCTTTAGACTGTAAAATAAATGTAGCTAGTGCTTTTTGAAATAATAGGAATCCCACAAAAAATTACCAAGTCTGTTGTTAACGTCCAGTTCAAATCATTTTTACTTTATAACTTTCTAGATTTTTAAATCTTAATATTCTTTTTATACTGTGTTATCATCTTGTTTGCAGCTGTTTTGACTTCTTGTAAAGACACATAGGTACAAAATTATTTCAAGTCAGAAGAGTTTAAATTCGTAATTGTATGATTATTATTATTATTGTAAATTTAAGATTCTTTGAATTTCTTAATAAAGTTTTGTTGTTATTATTACTATGATTATTATTACTATTACTATTATTATCATCATCATCATCATCGTCGTCGTCGTCGTCATTATTATTATTATTATTATTATTATTATCATTATTATTATCATTATTATTATTATTATTAACATCATTATTATGACCTAAAAGGGGAAACTAGAAGAGCTGAAGGTCTCTCTCCCAGTAAGGACACAAAGAGCCGTAGACCTGGCAGGTGAAAAGGGAGCCTCTAGTTCGCTTACTGAGACATGAACTATGACCTAAGCAAGCGGGAGTTTCCTGACGCACTGAAGCTACGCTATGACTGGCAGGGGTATAGGATGGTCCCATCCAATTTGAAAGTGCTCGCAAAATTTGGCCTTTGCTCGAATAGCTCGCAAAAATTAGATGAGTGCTCGCTTGCTCGTGCTTGCAAAATTTTTTCAAGTGCTCGCATGCTCGGATTTTTGTTCAAATTCCCTGCCTTGTAGCTTAAGCATAATTTGCATCTTGAAAACAAAAATTGACACTGAAAAAAATGTTTCCCGAACGCGAAACTGGGAAACTGAGAAACATTCGCGCCCCGCCATGAATCGGTTTCTGGAAAAATGCTTCCTCGTTTTGTCGACGTTTATTTAAACTGACCGGCTTGAGTTCAGTCCCAGGTACCTGGGAAACCCTACCAGAAACACTCTTGAGAACGACCCTGCTTGCTTGTAAACAGGGCCTTAGAAAGCTTCAGTTCCCGTTTAGCGTCCACCCCACTGACTCTCGTGAAGCTAAGTAAAATAATTTTGCAGCAAACGGCACA
>CM042755.1:14289290-14308888 GCA_022496165.2 Catalaphyllia jardinei
CTTTTCCGAGTTCTCCAAACATTTAATTTATCATGTGTTTGTTGTTTCATCTTTAAGATATTTTTCTCAAAGGATAGGTTAAATTGAGGAAATATGAAATGTTGAAGATTTGATGGATTTGGAAAATTTAAATTTGAAGTGAAGAATTAGTAGACGGATACCAAACAGACCCCTACCAAACTGGGGCTATTTTTGGAGGGGGTCAACTGTCTGGTACTGTCACGTTTACCCCCGCCTTAAGAATGGTCTTGCAATCTTTCGCCCCATTAGGAGCCAATCTTGTGACTTGTGGTATGCTCACGAGACAGAAACACTACACGTGCATGTCGCCCTAAGCAAAAAATGAGAGAAAAAAATGCCAAGTTAATGAAGTCTATGTACATACTATTATATCTTTTTATTTATCACATCATTCCTCACTTCCCCATTGCTATCCAGGTGTTTGGTGCTAGGTGGGCTCATGGCTCAAGTTCAACGACTTGACTGACGTCATCAAGTGTACGGACGGGAAGAGGAACAGTAGGCACAGAGGAATAGAGGAACAGTTGGAACAGAGGAACAGTAGGCACAGAGTCGTCGTAAACTTAACGGCGTCAGTCAGATCGTCGTACACGAGCCATGAGCCGACAAGGCCCGGTGTTCCTCCGCAACCGTTTTAGGGATATCACGCAACGCTCCTCCAATGTCTGAAAACCAATAAACGTTTGGACTAGTGAAGGGCAAACCGACTGGGAGTGACGGTTATATTTTTTTTTAGGCTTCGGTTGAGGGAATGTCTGAGTTCAAGCCTTGCGTTTTTCTTTGTTTACGTGCTTAGTTTTCTTAGTTTCTATCTCTAATATTACTTGTCCGACTTGTCCGCTACAAAGTTAGAGACGTTGAAAGACCAACTCGCTGCAATTATTGTTTACAGAGGGTCTCAATGGGGTTAACCGTTAGCCGTAAAACGGCCAAAAATTTAGCCGTTAGGCGTAAAAACGAAAGAATTTTAACCATTAGCCGTAAAAAAAATTTTAACCGTAAAAAAATCTAACCACAAAATAAGGTCTCGAGTTCCCTGCTAGCAGAGGCTCTTTTCCTAGCGTTCGTTGACGGGAGAAAAGAGACTTCTGCCATGGATCGAAAATGGCTACATTGAGCATGCTCCCAGGCTCAGCGACCGAGCCATCACACGTAATGTTCGTTACACGTGAAAAATATAACCTTTCACTCGAACACAGAGTGACTCGAACAGGAAACATCGACAAAACAAAACGAGATTAGGCCTACCAGCACACTATGCAATATGATTTATCCACAACAATTCTAATCAACCGATCGTCCATCCTTAAAAAGAACCTCTTGGATCGGATGTCTTCCAAGGTTTCCGGAGTGCAGTAAAGGAATTTCGTCTTCTTTTAGCTCCTTCTGTGTATCGTTGTTGTCGAACAGCTCCTGCTCCATTTCAAAAGCTTTCAGTTTGAGCCTTTGGCAGGACTCAAGCTCCCCCGATATGAGCGCGTTTAGCGGTGAAACAACCACGACAAGTGGGTTCGATGGCCGAATTTTCATCTTCGTGCAACAAGCACAGCAGTGTGGTAGACCAGAGTTTTCTCATGCCCGGTCGCCAAGCACGCAAACGTGTCTTGCCGGTTTTAAAAAATGAAACAGGGCCTTGAACTGCTCGTCACTCAATTTTTTTTATCTTTCCATCGTCGAGGTAATCCAAAACGAAAGAAAAGCAAACTTTGCAACTCTTTACGATCGAAATCTTTCGAGGAAACGAGCGCGCTATGTTTATAATGTGGGCTCAATAAATGACAGCAGAATTAATGTAAAGAAATGCGCGAGACGCAACGGGCTCAAGTTGCGGTCAGCGAACAGCACGAGGAGCATGCGTTGTAATACAGCCGTCCAAGATCGTGGACGGCGGTTAAATCAAAGCCATTTTCGATCCATGGCAGAGGTCTCTTTTCTCCCGTCAGCGAACACTAGGAAAAGAGCCTCTGCTAGCAGGGAAGGTCTCGAGATTTTTTGTTGAGTCTGATGCGTTAGGCATTTTATATGTGTTCTGGTAGCGAAAATTACAATCGAAACCGAGGTGTCGACGGTCTCTGCATAATTTTTCACATGGATGTCGTTGCGCGAGTTTAACAGACGTTTTGACAGCTCTACTATTTTACGACTTTCTACTTTCTTTAATGCTGACTGGTTGTGATGGCTGTATTGGAAGCGATAGTTAAGGCCTGGCTAAACTAGGAAACATTGTTGCGGAAACATTGTTTCGGAGGCAAATGTTTCCCAGTTTAGCCGCGCGAGAAACATATGTTGCGGAAGCAAATTTTGCTGCTTGAAAACAAAAAATGTTTTTGCCTGCGGTCAAAAACATTTTTGCTTCCCGGACACAAATTTTTGCGTCCGAAACATGTATTCCAGTTTAGCCACTATGAAAACAGTGTTGATTAGTTTCTAGTGCTGCTCATTAAAAGCGTTTCCCAGCAACGGCAAGCAAACAACAATGGCTGACGGCGAAGTTGAAATAGAAGAGAAGGGAAAGAAGGAAAGGAATTGGAAGGACGAGGAAAGATGGTTACTCATTGCTTTGTATGACTATTGCGGAATGTAGCTCATGAAGACTGCATGAACAGGGCCAAAATGTGGTATTACAAGGTCAAAATGTATTGGGGAACAAGCTCTGTAACAAAAAAGAAGTCTCCCCAGACTTATCGAAAGTCGGCTTTTGATAATGCTCATGCGTGACACTTTGTTTTCCGAAACAATGTTTCCTCGTTTAGCCACTGAGGCAGCAAAACATTCTGTTTGTTTCCCGCTAATTTAGCCACCCCAGCAAACATAACAAGAAACAATGTTTCCGAACAATGTCTCCTAGTTTAACCAGGCCTTAAGTCTCTATCGCGCTGGAGAAGAGAAGCGTATAGAAAGATATCAGACCACGGTTAAGGTGATTCCCGACAAAAAGAACCCGCCATAGATTTCCGATGAAACTTGGTATGGTGTAATTACAGTACAAGGAGATGCTGAAAACGTAATAAAAAGAAGGGGTCACCACGGGGAGCACGCGATCTTGCTGAGTAGGGAGAGTAAATAAAGGAACGAAAAGAATAAATACTTTACCTCTCCTCTTGTCATCTCTTATCTTGAGCGATTTTACTGGGAAAACTGCTGCTTACAAATCCTGCGTAACACTGAAGCGCTAAACTCGTACCTAGGCCTTACCGCGCTCAGAAAAATTTTTTTGTTTGTATCTCCATCTATTTGAATAATTTATCTGCATGTAAGTAAGTTTATGGGGTAAATAAATTGTTGTTGTTGTTGTTGTAAAGTTTGGCAACTGAGGGAGGCAACTCTTTGCCAAAACATTTTGAACGCACTGCGAATATTCACTCGAATCTCTAAATTTCGTTGCTTTCATGAAACCAAACAAACACAAAATGAGGTCGGAAGGTTTTTTTTACACCTTGGCCGAATTTGTTTTCGAATACTTTTCCAACAGTCGGAGAATTTTAGCGAGTTTTGCAAAGTTTTGTTTCAATTCGTTTTTCGCAACATGATCGTACCGTTACCCTAATCCCAAACATGTCATCCAGCGCGCGCTCGCGATCCCCTCACTCTCTCACACGGGTTTTTGGACGGAAAAGGTTTTACAAAATCCGCTAACTAGCTGCCATTTATAATCGCGAAATCTTGCTAAAACGCTTTTTGAAAAAAAAACGATTTTTGTTTCCGTGCATTTGTAAGCAGCAGTTTTCCTAGTAAAATCGCGTAAGTCCTGATACGAGATGACAAGAGGAGACAAAGGTAAAGTATTCATTCTTTTCGTTCCTTTATTTACTCTGCCTACTCAGCAAGATTGTGTGCTCCCTGTGGGGTCACCGTGCTTGTTTTCATGCCACGATGCTGACAAATATGGTTATTTAGGTGACGTGCGGTTATCTCAGTGCGCAACAAATAAGCTCGATTATTTTTCAATGCGGCCTGTTATATCACACAGAGTTCGACTTTCTTTGATTGCTTATCCATTTAAGTCCCAGAAAAATGGCTACTAATACCCTGCATTATTAATTGATATTTTATCCTTTAAAGGAAACATAATTTGGACTTGCTCTATTGGGCCCGTTACGTCTCTATCTGTAGCATTTATTTCATTTGCCAAAAAAGTAGCCATAAATTTCTGCCAAATTTTTTCTCAGTTATTGTGGATATTGTGTTCATTGAATTTATAAAATAAAAAGTTGGGGTCACCGTGCTCGTTTAAAAGAAAAAGAGCTTTTATCTCGCTATCGAGCTTAGTTTGAGGGAAATCTCTTATGTTTTGTACGCGCGTGCGCTCATGTGGGCGCGCTGATGAAGCAAAAATCGTGCGCAGTAGGAATGCGCAATGCAAAACTAGGGAATCACCTTAAAGTCGCGGAAAAGAATAAATTATTTTCGTCGTTCCAAAAAAATATTAACGAGTTTCTTGGGCTCAATAAGCAAGCTCAAAAGTTCGGCTTAGGGTTATTTGACCTGAAATTTACCGCCCCAGCCTGACGAAAGTCAATGGCAAAGCGGAGAATACGCCTCTTGCACTAAGAGATCACGTGACCAATGCTTCCCTTAAACAGTGAGTTGTAATCTTGCTGATGCCAAAATTGACAGAACACATAGAAATTATCTTACACCCGAAGTTATATAGTTCGCTGAGAATGTACACACACAAAAATACTTTTTCATCTCAAATTTGCCTTAAGACTTTCAGTATGTTTCACAATAATGGAATTTAAAATTTAACTCCTTAGAACAATAGCAATTAATTTTTAACAACTCCTGTTAACCGTAATGGAAAAAAATAACCGTTAGTCGTAAAAAAGCTAAAAAGTTAACCGTTAGTCGTAAAAAAGCCAAAATATTAACCGTTAACCGTAAAAGCCACTACCTCATTGAGACCCTCTTTACAAATGTGACGTGACTGACTCGTCCCCATTCGCTGACCGTCGAGGGAGTCTGGACAAAAAAAAAATCCCCGAGGACACGGAGTGGATCATAAAAAGGAAGTAGAAGAAAGAAGACTTCCTTCTTTTTTTCCTTAATTCTTTCAATCGCCGTAATCGCGCTCGCCCTTCACGCGATCACATAGCACTCGTTGGATGCCTCCTATAGTCTCTTGGTGTATGACAAAGAGTTTAGTCGAGTGTCTTGGTTTTGTAGTTTAAGTCTTAGCATGTCTTAGGGTGGTCTTTTCTCCAAAAGGAAGACTCTCTCGATTTCTTCTGTCTTGAGGAGCTTTTAAGCAGAAAGTCCTTTGACAGGCCTAAAATCAATCAAGTCTTTGGTTTTCGATCTTCGCCCCTCAGTCTTCGCGGTCATCTTGTTTTGAAGACAGTCGGTTCTCTATGAAGTAGTTCTGCCTCATCCGACGAAGATCTAGACTGACTTGCTCGATGAAATTTTTGCTGATTGTATTCTGTGGTCATAAATACGACTATCCGAGAGCAAACAACTTAGACCTAAGTTCCTAATTCCCACTGTTTACGGTTGCTAACTTGAAATAATCAGCTCATTTGATTTGGATGGCCTTCTCGCCCCCTGGATTTCGCGCGGCCATTTTTTTTTCTCACGTTTTTCTTTCCCGTCTCCCTCGATGGACTATAAAAGAGGGACTACTAGTAGTCTAAGCCGAAGCACTTCACTTTCATTGTGTATAAAAAAACAAGAATAATTCATTGGTTCGTGTTCAAATATCTAACTAGCTCACGGAAGGCAGGTATAGAAACCTATTTCTTATCTTAAAACGTGAAGCTGTACGATTTTCAATGGCAACACTGAAAACACGCCGTAAATCACTTTCTGTATAGTCACGTGGCATCCTAAAGTTGCCGTTTGCGATTTAATGTATCAGGCACCGTAAACGGTTTCAAAGAAGATGATAAACGTAGGCAAGAGAAAGGAAACTTACTTTTCAGTTCTGAAACGCTGCTGTATCCAAATATATCCAGCTATTTTTTGCTACGTTATGAAAAAGCTATTAACTGATCTTCAACATATACCGCGTAAAATTTAGAGTGGAGTACTGTGGAGCTCTCGTGAAAGATGGAGCGGAAAAAACTTGGTCACGATAAGCTGCACATTCCTGCATTCGACACGTAAATAAGTGGAAAATAGGAGATTTGCCAACCAATCACAATCGAGGAAATTGTCAATTTTCATAAACAAAAATTAACATGAAATCACAATATCTATATTATGGTAGACGTCGTAACACATAATTCGAAACTAAAAAGTGTGGCGAAAATGACAAGTTGAAACAAAACAGATAATGTAAATGTAAAACAGATCTACGTAGGCTACAAGTTTTACGATTAATGGAGGGCAATCCATGACCATGGGGCTCCAATGTCCCCGCTAAATCTAGAGCTCTCTGGCATTTCTGATTTAATCACAGTGAATAAGTTCAAGCGGGAATTATATATTTCGTTTTGTTCGTCACTTTGGCCACTCCTTTTGGTCAGTGAAATTAAATATCGGTGTAGTGCAACATCCACCATTATATCATATGTTAATTTCATTTTCATAATCTGGTCAGGCGAATATTTTTCAGAGTCGCTATTTTTAGGACGAACGTACGGTCTAAGCATTAAAGAAAGAGAAATAATTGGAGATCTACCTCCAGTCCTTACTGACGCATTCCACTGACCGTTTTCCTTTCTCCATGCCCTCTCGTATTTTGCATTTGATTTGGACGTAGGATCAGAGGAAATCAGATTAAACTGCTGGTGTTCTGTGATTTAATATTTTTTCCCTATAAGATCAACATAACAAGAAAAAGTAATTCAATTTCATTGAGAAATCTTTTGTATCTTTCGCTTCCTCTCACCGCGCTTTACTTTTTTTGCGCGCTGTTTTTCGCGCATAGCCCCAACCAGGAGCCCATCACTTGGAGCCTGCAACTACCCTATATTTCTGTCACGGCGTTTTTACAGACCGATCTATTTTTAGTTTGGATTCATCTTGAATTCAGATCCCCACGGGAACCTCAGAAACCAATTGCAATCACAAGCACGGACTAATGTCGACATGTCGAAATGATTTCGACATGTTCACGCGTGAGGCCGCATTGTTTTATCGTCACCGATGCGTGCTCACGTAGACTTGAACTGGCCTATTTCGCGGGAAAAACGTCTAAAAATAGACTGGTCTGTAAAAATGCCGTTGCACTGACTTATTATGGGAGTTGCAGGCTCCTAGTAATGGGCTCCTGCCCCAACTAACTGAACCCAAGCAGGCTATCAGAATTCCCAGACTTCATTTCGAGCAACTATCGACGATCGTTAATAACTTCTGAAACTCTGCACGATATGCAAATCGCCGTTGCACGGGCCACGCAACTATGTCGACCGTACGTGGGAATAAGCGGCTAATTAGTGCAGTGCACGCACCTTTTCTTGTTCTTGCTATCACGCCAAAAACTCCCGTAGCAATATATGTGGCTATCAACGGTGTTAGTGGCCGTAAATTCGAGAATGACCTCCAAACAGCCCTTAAAGAAAGCTTGGCTTGGAGGTCATTCTCAGAAGTTATTAACGATCGAGGAGAAATAACAAGTTACCTTGGGTACTCGACTAGCGTTCCCCCGAAGCAAAAGCAACAGAGTAAAAATCGCGTACATTAGCCATAAAAATTTACGATATACCTTCGATAAATCTGCCGAGAAAATTGATGGAAGAGTATTGCTTCCTAGCTCCCATGTTAACGCTAGCGATTTTCCTCGGCTTGGTTGAATTTTTTTTCCTGAAACTCTCCACGACAACCTCCCCGTTGTACGGGCTAAGCAACTAGGTCGATCGATGAAGAAAACTGCTTCGTGTAAGAAGGCGGCAGAGTTACCCGGCTAGAGCTCCTCGCTGATTGGGCAGAAAAATATTTTTCTGCCCAATCAGCGCAGCGGAATTCCACCACTTCTGGAACTGGTTCGGTAAGAATAAGTTCCCAGGGGCTCTTCAGCTCTTATAGTAAACTTTCTCCCGAAAATATCGCTCGCCCGAAAATATCGCATCGTCCCGGCTAGTAGCCCCTGGGTTTCCGAGGATGCTAAGACGCCTGCTTAATCCACAAAGCGTTCGTCATGAGTGAGTTCATAGCCAGCGGAACTAGCACCCGTTAACAGTTCCTTCATTGCAGCAGTAATTTGGCAAGCCTAAGAGTGAGGAAAATAGGAAAAGGAAAGCTAGGTAAAAAGTCTAGGGACTAATTTGTGACGCTCAGTACTAAAAAGAGATATTATAATACAGAGTTTCACCATACACAAAATAAAACCTCGAATTTAGCTTTGTATTGCGTGCGGTTAGGGATTTAAAGGACTACTTAGTCTGCTTAACAAGTCCGGTTATGTTTGACATTTTGCCGAGCGGGTGAGCTCGGAGTTAGATAATTTCGCCATCACAGCATTACACGCACAAAATAATGTCATCGCCATGTATGTTTCGTCGCTAATTGTGACTACCTAACGAACAATTTGCCAAAGTACTGGGTCATGACAGACATGTTTAAAATCTTGTTATTAACCCTGTCGCCATCCTAAAAAACACCGGAAATTATTACACACACTATGGGGCTAAACTGTCATAAGGCGAATTTCGAAGGTTGTCGGATATGACTTATTCTCATTGGCTGTGACGTGTACCTAAGCCATCTGTCGTTGCTGAGGACTGTCTGTGTCTCTCACGCTTGCAGGAAAAGAAAAATCAATCACGAGAGATTCTGGACTATCTGTGCAAGCTGCATCGACTGAACTCTCTTATGGCAAGAAATATGTACGCGGTATATTTTTGGTTGGTGGCAGTCTTATCTTCTTTTGGGATGCAGTTTGTTGGTAAGTACTGTAGTATTATTGATACCTCATGATAAGATGCCCAGCGCATGCATGAAACCGGCATATAATGAACATAACATGTTAAGATTACGCAACTGTCGTGTTCATCCCATTTTTATAATCTAGACAACAGATGAACATCTAGTTAATAAGTCATTTGTTTCATTAGAGAAAAACTACTCTACCACCTCCTCAATGTTGTATGAAATTATTTGAAGCTGTCCCGGAAAATATCTTCGGCAAGGACGGGTGAGCTGTGTCCGGGGGTTCTTCCATGAGCTATCATAACTCTTCGGGCGAGGCCGCGATTTGGCATTGTAAATCTCATGTGAGGATACAGGATTCGTGCTCTGTCCAGCCCCTAGCTAAATAATGTGGAACAAATTCCCCGAAAATTAGCTTTTTGCACCACGCACAGATAGCCTTTACAAGAGAATTTAATATTTTTTCTTGAATCGAGTACATAGATAGGGTCGGGTTTTAGGTTAGCACAGGTTGATAGCTAGTGATTTGAAAACTTATTATATCTTACATGTGCCATGAAAACCAGACGGATCAGGGGATTGCATGATTAACCATAATCTAATTACAGGCTTCAGCTCTTTCTACAAAATTAGCAAGGCTTTTTCAATTCTCTTTTTACCATTTTCCTATAACAATATATTTTTTTTGTCGGCATATTGACTGCGTTGCTATTTTGATTTTTGTTTTTTTCAAGTTCATTGAAGTTCATTTTTCCTCATTTGCATTTCCCTTGTCTGAAAAGCTAGTCACTATAAACCCATTTGTCTGTTTTAAATGCTATAAATGCCTGGATTTCCTGTGATAATCACTCGTATTGGCTGTATTTTGACTCGCAGTCTTTTCCTTGCGGAAGATCCGCAAAATTATATTTTGGTTTCATAATGTAAAGATATGTCCGCTCTGTACGAAATATTTAAGTCGAATGCTCTTTTCTGAAAATATTGCAGATATAATGTAAATTTAAAATGGCATCCTTGCTCGTGTTAGCGATATACTTGTCTCTTACTAATAAGTTGAGAGTATTGTTAAAAGTCGTATTGTTTGACTAAAATTGTTATTAACAAAAACGTACAAAATAATCTTTCCAGTAAGTGTATGGAGTATATAACTTTGGTTGGAAAAAGGAGGAATGAGAGCCTTTTAAAACCGACAGTATTAATATTGCGTGCAGACGCTTGTAAGTCGATAAGAATTGATACTTAAACCTTCTCGGGTTCAAACTGAACAAGTCCAAACCGGGTACACACAGTTTGTTTTTAGAGATTTCCTTCTTAACCAGCCTCAAGGAAAACCTCTTGGAATCACTGGAGGTATTTAGTTTCAATGGAAAGAGGAGATATACCGGCACAAGAACGCTTTAGCAAAAACACAAAGGAAGAAAATAATGGTATCTTCGCTTTTTTCAAATCATCCCGGGCGCGCGACTCGCGTTGAAAGGTTGTCTGTGATTGCGTTGTACTTTGTACTTCACCTTTTGCTCTCGGAGAATTCTATTCCATTGTCAAGTCATTTCCATAACTCAGATTTCAAACGTAAAAGGTAAATGACTACGCTTTGCTTAATTCCTTTTTCCATGCTTGAAAATTAGGTCATGTACACAATAAGTGTGACGCGGTGGCCTCACTCTGGTCATGGTTAGTGAGCTCGTCTCCGGATCGAGCAGCCCTGGTTCTCTTGCCAGAGACGTTGTATTGTGTTCTTGGGAAAGACACTTTATTCTCATTCTGCCTCTCACCACCCAGGTGTATAAATGGCTACCGGAAAACTTAATGCTGGGAGTAACCCTGTGATGGACTAGCATCCCATCCAGGGAGGAGTAGTCTACCTCTGGTCGCTTCATGCTACAGAAACCGGAATAAGCTCCGGCGTCATGATGAGCCCTTTGGCTCGTATACAAACTCACCATAGGTCAAGAGAAATACAATTCCCGCGTTTGTAATTAGCATAAATTATACCAGAATAGGCTTAGCATCTTGTCATCATTTCATATCACAGTTTCGACACACTTAGTGTGATTACAGTTCGACCAAAGGCAAGTATTTTAATCCTAAGTTAGAACTACACATGCAAACCACGGAAAAAGCTATAACAGACTGAAAGAGGCAAACAAACAAACCACAACTAAAGCAAAAGAAAAGAAACATACAAACAAAGAAACAAACAAATAAAAAGCAACAACAAAAAACTTGATACCAGTTCTAAACAACGGCATGCCAGGTCTAATGAATTAACCCGTCTGGAATACAAAGAACTGTTCTGATGACATGAAATCCGTAGAAAATACTAAAAGCAGCCAGACTCTGTCTCTCTAACGAGAATACCACATGTGCTGAATAAAATTCCCCGATGTAAATAGAGAGCAACGCATGCATTTAATCATTTTCGTGTGAATATTTAATTTTTTATAAGTGTATTTTATTATAGTGTCCCCAATTAGTCTCTTCAGGCTAAATACATTGACACTTAAATAAAGGTTTTACTTACTTACTTACTTACTTACTTACTATGCTTCTCCTGAAAGGTGTACGTAGGTGATATGTAGATACCCTAAAAACCGACTCGTTACACCCATCTCATTCCCCTACCGGAAGAAGGTGGCCATTCATATACATGATTAACTTTAAAGGAAAAGCTTTTAGTTAAAAAAATAGTTATTAAAATGTGGGAAATAGTTTCAGCAAACCAAGGTCAACAAATTTCTTAATACGACCTGTTATAGTTTTATCGAAATCATGGTATCGACGGGAGCATTGCGACCATGCATTCAAATGTTTAATTTACTCCTCTTCATGTTATTCATAAACCTAACACAAGCGTTAAATGCTGCGGTGTTGTCATTGATCATAACTACACCTAAGTTGTTGGAAAAACTTACACTGTTGCGTGCAAGTGGAACATAGGCAGGTAACTGACATATAAACCGTCTCTGTATAGTGATTGGGTTGAAGGTTATATTTGCAAAGTTTAATAAACGAAAGTAGCATTTGCCAAAATATAGAAGAGTTCGTTTCCCTTAGTCGCTGCAGAGATTAAGAAGGACGTATAGGTAAATATACGTCATATCATTCGTACTTCAGAGTGCTGTACCTCTTTTGTTTCTCGCGTTATGGTAACAATTCTTCTTAGGAGTGATATGAGTGGAATGTTTGTAGTGAAAATGAGAAAGAGAGAGGAATTGAATATTTGAAAGTAAGTGACGAAAATGATAATAAGTTCATTTTTTTGAATGGGAACATCCAAATTAGGATGCTATCATCCAGAAGTGGTCTGTCCGGGGGCTGGGTTAAGCCTCTTTTCATCTAACAGCTCGCTGCCTTCTTAAAGTATGATAAGGCAAGTGCCACGATCTCCGCGACACTAGTAGGTCTACAAGCCCAAAGATCTGCAAGCCACTCGAACAGCTCAAGGAACCTTCTTGTCATTCCTGCGTTTGTTCATTTGTGGGATGATTTTTTAAAGAAGCTTTACATTTAAAACTGAATGAGCAAATTAAGTACTAAGAGTTTAAATACAGGTTGTTGCCAAAGTAGTCTCATGAATATTCTGAAGATACAAATCAAGAAAATTACAAATTGAATTCTTTTTTTTTTGTCTCATTTATAACGTACGATGTGGTTTTACAATCGTTTTGAATAAGGCACTGTAGAGGTGGTTACTCAAGTACACTAATACTACATTTCAGATTTTGTTTTGCCTGTGAAAAATTTTAAACAAAATCCCTCCAAGGGGACACTGGTGGGTACTGGAAATTGAATAACCACATTGGTGAATTTAAAAAAAAAGCCCAGGAAGCTGCGGAGTTTTAGTTTTATTGCAAATTATTGTATTAAAATTTGAACGCTTGACGTGATATGTTCTCTGGACCACTGTGCGCAACACTAAAGTGGACGCGGGGAAGTTTTGCGAGTTTCGTCATGTCGCCAAAGACTAAATGCTAAAAGAATTGTGATTTTCTTCTAGGACGGCGGGGTTAATAACTACACTGTTCACAGTCCTCTATTTTCTCTTATTAGTTTTCGATCGTTGAACACGCGGAGGGAATCGAGAGAGAACGGGAAGCCAGCGGTAAACGGAAGCCTTGACTGGGTAGGGGAGGGGACCATGCAAGAGAAGGCTTATATCCACAAGTCACTATTTTTCATACCCGATCTGTACGTCGCTCACCTCAGGTTTATTTTAGCGCAGCGCTTTAGTTTTTAGCCTTATTACTGCCGTTCAGTGAGGTTTGATTACTTCGCACTTTTCGTTCGGAGTCGCTCGCTATATATATATTGCAACTGAATATCTCTGATCTGTCACGTGACGGTATTAGATAAAGAATCTAGAGTTTCCCCATGGGAAAATTATGCGAACGATTCCTGCCAAGGAATCCTAATTTAAGGTGAAAATTTTCATTTCCCTCTGCAGTTGTTTTAATTGAATTCATTCGATCGCGACAAGCGACTCGTGTTGAAAGGCTGTCTATGATTGCGTTCTACTTTTGCCCTCGGAGACAACATTGTATTTCAGTGTCAAGTTATTTCCATAACTCAGGTTTCAAATATAAGTGTAAAAGGTGAATGACTTACAGTAGTATGGCGTAATTCTTTTACCCATGCTTGGAAATAAGGCCATGTACACGATAAGTGACTATGACAAGAAAAATGTAATCCCTGCTTTTTTGAATAAATTAAAAGTAGAATCAGTACCAGAATATCACTTATGTTCTTCCATGGTTTAAATGAAGGCAAGCACCATTCACGTAAACCACGCAAAAGGCTGTAAGCAGCTTGAAAGAGGCAAGAAAACAAACAAAACAAACAACCATCAACAACAATAAGAACTAAAGAAACAAAAGTAACAACAACAAAATGAATACCGTTTCTGAGCAAATGCCAGGTCTAACTTATTAACCTTTGGTACACAAAAGAATTTCTCTAGTATGTAAGAACCATATATTTAACTTTTTATTCCTTTTTGGACGTGTGAACGGGCGTAACGCAGGTATTTATTTGATAATCACATAATTCTTATAACACTACATCTGAAAGACGTAGTTTATGTATCAGATACTGGCATCGTAAGTACCTCGTTTATGCACCCGTCTCATAACCCTATCGAAACGTGAATACTATTAACTTTGAAGGAAACGCTTCTTTAACGAAAAGCATAGTTCAGAAATTAGGAATATAGTTTCAAAAATCAAGCAGGTCGACAAATTTCTTAATACCAACTGTTAGAGCTTTATAGAAATGTACGGTAACGCCTGGTGATCATGGATTTAAAGTGTTTACATCGTCAAACCTAAATAAGGTACAAATGCTGTAAATGCTGTAAATGCTGTAATTTGTTAGCCTTACATTTATTACTTCATTATATCTGTCCCTTACCTTTTCTTCCTTTTTCTCTTTGCTGTATTTTTATGAATTTAGTTCCTCTTCTTGTAACTGCCCCCCCCCCCCTGTGGGAGGGGGGTCCTTTGGCCAATACACACTCCCCCCCCCCTTGAAAAATGAATGTAATTTGATATTTCTGCTCTGTTCTTTTTCTCTTTTTTTGTCGTCTTCTTACGATTGTTAATAATTATTCTAAACAAAATAAGTGCGAATAATAAAAAAAAGAATGAATGTGCAAGCATTAAACACGGCGGCGTTATTTTTGATCATTATTAACTGTAAAGCGCCCTAGAGCTGTCTGATAAGAATAGTCTCTTTGTCTTTTTGATTGCTGCGTGCCGGCAAATGGAAAATAGAGAGCTGCACTGTAACTGACGTGTAAATCTCATTATTGTCTCTGTATACTGGTCGCCGGGTTGAAGGTTATATTTGCAAAGTTTAAGTAGCATTTGCCAAACTATAAAGAGTTTGTTTTCCTTAAGGATTAGTCTCTACAGAGATTAAGAGGGAATTTAAGGTAAAAATACGCCATATCGTTCGTACTTTGGAGTGCTGTTCTTTGTTTGTCTCTTGTATAGACTCGTCATAGCAACAAGTCTTACTAGGAATGAAATGAGTGGAATGTTTCTAGAGAAAACGAGAAAGATATAGGAATTGGATCATTTGTTTGAATATAACTGACAAAAATGATCGGTTTTTGCAAGTGGACATCCAAATTAGGGCTGTCCAGGGGTAAGCCTCTTTTCATCTAATAACTCACCCACCTAAAATGCCCTCTTCAAGAACGATGAGGTCAGTGTCCCGTATGCCGCAGCACTAGGAGGTCTAGAAGCCCATTGATCCTCAGTAAGCGGCCACCTCGAGTAACTAGAAGAACCTTTTCGGCCTTGTCCTTTTGTTTGTTTTTTGTAAGAAACTAAACATTACTCAGCTGAAACAGTATTGGGAAACTACAGGGTTGCCCCGGAGGTCTTTTCACGGGTTTTTGTCAAATGTTTGTTGCGAAATCCACCTATTCCTAAACAGAAATCGAAATCAAGAAATAAAAATTGAATTTAAAAGTGTAGGGGGCTTTTTTGACATAGTCTGAAGAAGACACGATAGCGTCATAGTCTATCAATAACGATTTTTTTGGTGATATAGTCCTCACTGTTTTTCAAGTCATTGCACTTCATGTCGTGTTGCATTGCTTTGTTGGCAGACTGTAAGCCAAGTTTTACCAAGACACCAAGCAGCAGTAATAAAGTCTACGTGGATGAACGCGCCTATTACACGGAACTGACGTGGGACTATAACATAGATGGAGAAACAGTAACCTGGGTGGATTTTATATCCAAGAGCAGTGTTGGTGGTGATGTGCTAATTGCTAGGAAATTTGCCAACCAGCAACTCCAGGTTTCACCAACCAGCGGCTACAAAGGAAGATTGTCTTTTGCGGGGAAAGCATCCGGGAACGCGACATTCACAATATGGTTCATTACAAAGAATGACCAAAGGACATTTGAATTTGTAGTTTATTTCACATCCGTAAATAATCCATGGATAAGAAATTCTGTTGAACTGATTGTGGTTGGTAAGTTGTACGCCAGTAATAACTTAAGCACCATAATCACTTTTAATTTTTGGAATTATAGTCGAAGATGTATAAAGTAGAATTTTCCAAGCCAGTGTCTTAGAACCAAAACTAGACGCCTTGCAGCGTGTACCCAGGCAGTCGTTATACTGAGAAGCACTAGCTATATTGCAATTGAGCTCAAATGTTCTGCATTTGAAGTCGTGCGAAATTCAATCGAATCGATGTCCTCAAGCTATTCTGCCTTCGATTTCTTGGAATCGATTAATAGCGAATTACTCGTACACAGACCTTTACAACGTAAAATGAGTCAAGATCGTTACATCAGCCTATGAACATTTCAGTCTATTTTCTTTAGCCTTTCCCGTTGTTGATGTTTGTTGTTTTTCATTTCTCAAACGAGAGAGATTTTGAATTTCAGAGTTATGGCGGTGCGTGACATAGAGCCACCCTGAGCCCTGTAAATTTGTTCAAAATAATTCGAGGAATATCTCAGGTTTGGGAAAACGCAGATTTAAAAATTATAGAAGTGTTACCTTTATTAATTTCCTATAACATTACAATTTCTTGACTTTATCCACTGAATGGTTTTCGAATAATCTTTTTATTGCTTCAGGATTGCGTGACAGTACAATCCAAGAGTTGTTTTGCTGGGGTCAACTCATACATTAGTTTCTTTTGTCTTAAATGTACAATAATTCGCTACATGGGTTCATTCTTGAGAAGACACATACCTCTGTTACAAGATAATAACGAGAGAATATCGTTTAGTTCGAGATTTTAACTTTATTACACGTTACGAAGTTTCTCAGAGCGTTTTACTTAGGTGTACTCGAACAGATACATTCGTAAACAACAGAAACATATTCTCTAACCTATATGCCTGAAACCCCTTGTACGAAGGAAACGCGGCCCTGTTATTAGGAATATGTGAATAAAACTCCTCTGACTGAAGTCTTAAGGGTTGAGATTTTGCTGCGGCTTTTGGCGTACGTGAACTTTGTGCATCTGGGCCTTCTAGACACGAACCCGGGTCGTAATTCAGTCTGGCTTGCCTCCAGTTGGTTAAAAAAGTGGTACGTATTTTGGAAAATCATGCACTGTGGAGGTGTTCCTAATGCACAATTAGCTTTATATGGATGAGTGCTGCACGTGGCTTGAAATGTCTGCAAATGGAGTGCCCTACCCTGCAATTCGTACGACAGGGAAACACTCAAGTGACCTATTCCTGTACATTAAGAACAATCAGTAAACTAAGATTTTTAATTAAGATGTAACTGCTTTAATTCCTTTTAGTCAAACCAAAGATCACCACCAAAACAACAGGACCAGTAACTTTAACCGAAGGAGATACAAAAAGTTTGTTCTGTGTCGCCAGTGGGAATCCCAATCCGTTGATTACATGGTATAAAGACAATGTAAAGGTTCAGGAAGATCCAAACAACTCTAACTTCACTATAGCATTAGCGAACAAGAACCATACAGGAACGTACAAATGTGAAGCTGTGGTTACTGCTCCTGGACTGGTTCCATACAGGACAGATTACACGGTTGTTGTAATAGTAAGATGTAAGTGGAATTTTTAGTCAGTACAGCATTAGTAATTTGCTGCACTGGTCGTAATTATGTATACCGGCCTATAATGAATTTCTAATATATCGAATCATGCGCAATAAAGGCCTAATTTGCGGTCGAGTGTCGATCAATACCCCCTGATCAACCCACGATTGACATCTCAATCGTCACTTAAGGACGTTCGCGCCCAAAAACTTCCCACGTACAGACTTTTTCAAAACTTTGACTGCAGGTAGAAAATAATAAAATTAGATTAAAACCGTAGAAAAATCGGGGGTCACCGAACTCGTTTTGAAGATAAGGCGTATCACAGACCATAGCATTTCTAGGATTTCCAGTCACTTGAGACGATTCTGGCCAGATTCATTACTTTCGGCATATATTTAAGTTTAAGAATCCTATCTAAGTTATGCGTGTTTAACACAGCATATATAGGCCTATTTGATAGATCTTTCCTACATATGTCATAAAATCAGCTGGAATTAAATAGTCGACACGATAGCATCAAGTTTACTATTGAATTCGAAGAAGACAGTATGATTCCATTTTTAGACATCCTTCTCAAACGCTGCCCTGACAACACTTTCACTACATCTGTCTACCGGAAAAAGACATTCACAGGCCTTTATACTAAGTGGGATTCATTCACACCTCGCAAGTACAAAATCAACCTCATCCGCACTCTTACCTATCGTTGCTTCCGAATTTGCTCCTCGCCATCTTTATTACAGGCTGCTATTAAAGATCTCAGAAAGCTCCTGTTGCAAAATGGTTACCCCCAAGGTGTTATCACGTTCAACATTAACGATGTATTGTACAAAAATTAAAACAAACCTCTCGTTCAAGCTACAGTTCCCAAAAAACATATCTTAATCGTGTTACCCTACTTAGGTCTTCACAGTGACCAAGTCACGAAACGTCTGAAATCATGCGTATACAATTTCTACTCTTTCGTCAACCTCAAGATCATATTCCAAAACACACGCCCCATCAAATCCTTTTTTCCATACAAAGATCGCTTGAACCGATCTCAGAGGTCCAAGGTCATCTATAAAGCTGGTTGCAGGAACTGTGATGAATTCTACATCGGCAAAACAAAACGAAGACTCCATGACAGAAAAACAGAACATTTCAAGGCCCTCGCCAAAAGTGACCATTCATCAGCCATTGCTGATCATGTGAAAACCACTGGTCACGACATTAAATGGGATCATTTTGACATTTTAGCGTCCGGAAAAACTGACTTTCACTGCAAAATTAAAGAGACTTTGTTCATTCAAGAGCTAAAGCCTTCCCTTAATGTCAATATTAGTAGTGAGAAGTTGTTGTTGTTTTAGCTGTTACTCCTCAGTTATGTTTATACACGTACTGCTGCAGATCATATTTCTCAGTCTAGGTTCCTCTTATGTTTACGATATATATATAGTTTTCAAAAATTGTAACCGTCACTTTTGAAAATGTATGTTGATTAGCATACGAAACGTTAAGTTCTATGTAAAAATGCGTTGGAATACAATGTTTATCACCGCTGTTTGTGTTATTTTCTTAATCAGCTGGAATTAGCCTTAAAAAATACAACTTCTAAGTTACGCACACCTGTATCAATGTACCAATTCAACCCTATTTGAATAGTATATGAGAAATAATGAAAACTTCCCACGTACAGATTTTTTTTTTGTTTTTAGTATAATGGAATAAATAAGAAAAGGAAGTGATCGGCCCCCAAAAAGAGGGGGTCACCGAGCATCCAACAAAAATATTCGCACACAAAGTTAACGCAAAGGTCATCAGCTCTATATTATGTTGAGTTTTTGACTCACTGCGCGCGCTTAAAAAAGTGACGTGGCACGTGCGTGACCAATAAATAGGGTGCGCACTAGAGATGCGCAGTAGCAATGGGCGCGAACGTCCTTGATCGACATCTCAATGGATACTCGGTCGACACTCGACTGACACTCAATCGATATATAACAATTATTCCATTCGCCCGCGTTGGATGTGCAGTGATAAAACATCCAACAAGGGCTTTGCCGCCGATTTTTATTTCCACAATTTTACAAAGCGAAAAATTTTAAACTTGGCGCACTGTTTTCCATATGACGTAAAACTCCGATTATTGGCTCATAGTCGGAGAATTTTAGCCAATCAAAAAGCTAGAAATGCAATAGTCGGAGCTACATACATACATACATACATACATACA
>CM042755.1:14308988-14318988 GCA_022496165.2 Catalaphyllia jardinei
TACATACATACATACATACATACATACACTTTATTTAATCTCGGATTTACAGAGTAGCTGGACTTAGCTAATATCTCCGAGGAAAAGTAAATTATAAAAATACTAGCAGAAAATATAAAACTAGAGAATTTACTAAATATATTTAAATAATACCCCAAGTTATTCTCGCATTTTAATTGGCTCTCGCCTATGACCTATTAGAGGACAGATGCACTATTGACGTCATCACTACAAAGTTTTTTCCTCTGCCGTTTTAAAATTGCGGAAAGTTTTGAGAATTAGGATAATATTTTACGTGACTGGGCAAAAGATAACGAACAAAAAAGTCTTGCCGAGGCATTGAACAGGTTCGAGAAGCCAGAAAACGAAAGACAAAGCCGTTTTTTTTAGAAAATGATACAGAAATAATTTTCTAGCAGCCTCAGTCGACAGTCGAGCGAGGCTAAACCACGCACAAACGCGGCCTTGGTAAGCCGAGAACAAGAGACTATGAGGTGAGAGAACCCATCCCCGTGCCCCATGATAATCTTTTTAAATCTATTTTAAGCTTCGCGCGCTATATTTAGTTTCATTTAGTTTCATTCCCATGACCGCGCGGCCATTGATCAATGCGAAGAAACTTGCGAAGATTTTTCTCCCGTGGCATGATCGAGTGAAATCCTAAATCGAAATTTGAAGATGTGATCGGCTTTAAATTCGCAGTGTGTTTTATCATCCTGTGCACAATGAGCGTTCGAGAAAAGTTATTTCAGTTCCTGAAAAGGAAAGGAATTGAAAGCGGCGAGGAATCCTCGCTCTCGTATTCGAAGCTCGAAATTTCAACATCTTCCTCAGGAGAGCTCGCGTCGCTTCTTTCTGCTGATTCGACATCACTTTCATCGGATTCAGCTATGTACAGCATGGACCAGTTTTCTCTACGTGGACGGGAACTTTTCCCACTTTTTTCAAAATCAAAGTTTTCAGATTCATCGACAAACTTGATGTCTACGACAGACGCCATTTTCTCAAAGCAGAACCATCAAGCTGAACAGCAAAGCGGTCATTACGTCATTACATTATTACAACTGACCAATCAGGTGTCTTTCCTAAAATAGCCTCGCAGCTTGACTACGAGCTAAAATTAGATTTAAAAAGATTATCATGGGAAGAGGCCCATGTATGGGGGATGGGTTCTCTCACCTCATAGTCTCTTGCCGAGAACCATTGCTTTATCTTGGATTTAACAAACCTAATAAACAAAATGTTCTGAGATTAACGTTTTTAAAAAATTCAACTTTTCCCAGTGTCAAAACAACCGTTGACACACTGATTGATGTCAGGAATGAAACATCAAAACACCACTTCTTATAATCGGTAAAATAAAATATATAACCTTGCTTTGCGATGCGAATGTTCCTGTCCGTTTCAGGGCACACCAGCGAGCTAAGTATAGCTAACCATAGCTCACGGTCAACAGTATCTCAGCTAAAATGTGTCTCTGACACTATATCAAGCTGATTTGAGAATCACCAACCACATAAGACAAAAATCTCAACCGTCATTTACACTCCGTTCATTCAAAAATCGAATCAAATGGCCTCTAGGTTGTCCGCAACCACAAGTTTTCCGAGAGTATTTTTTCAACTCCTGCAATTTTCAAGGCAACGTCCAAGCTCTTCGGCATACAGGGCTGCTCCCTTGACAAAAACTGACTTGATTTTTCCAGCATTTTCTTCAAGATTTATAGATTTTGCAGTTCAATTCTGCAGACGCACGGCAACATGGAATCTATTTGTTAAATATACCTCGATTGACACTCGATTGTGGGTGCCTGCTTTAGTACCCATGATCAATATATCTATACCCACACATCCCGGGTCTATTGTGCTGTAAGACGGATTTTTTTACTTTTGCCTACAATCGTTTGTTGATGGGACCAAACACCAACAAAATTGTAAAGATTCTCGCCACATTCTAGAAGGCCTTTTTTGTATTGGTGCTAGTTAAATGCGGCTGGACTTTTCTTGAAGCTCATCTAATATTGTCTTTTAATGGGCCGCTTTGATATCCTTATACCTTATAACTAATTTTTTTGTTTCTACAGATAGGCCCCAACACAAAGCAAATAGTTTGGGACGCAATGAAACTGTAGTTTTAGGACGAGATGCAACATTTTATTGTCGGACAGAAGCATTCCCTGTTAATATACAATATAGCTGGTTTAAAGGTGACAACCAAATTTACAATTTCCAAGATTACGCCATTAACAATTTTGGAAATGGAGAAAGCAGACTGACAGTCAAGCAAGTCAAAAAGAGCAGCGCTGGTCGATACTCGTGTTATGGAAGAAACGATGTTGGAAATGGGCTTAAAAAATATGTTTTCCTAACTGTGCATTGTAAGTCATGACTCATGCTTCCTTTAATGTCTTGTTTTGCTATTTTTGATGTATAGGGGTTTTCTTTATAGGTTTTTGAAATGCCACTATTTATGCATCTCCACGTTTATACTGTCCATTGAATAACAACATCTTTGTGATCAGTTGCTAGTTTGCATGTATTGTTTTGCTATGTTTGATATGTATATGTGTTTTAACGTATATGTTTTAATGTATATGTGTCTACGTCGTAGACTGTCCATTGAATAACAGCATGTTTGTGATCACAAGTTATTTTTCTTATTTTATTTTTGATGTTGTTTTACTCTTGCTCTATCCAATTAACATTGGTGGAACTTGTTTTTCTTAAATAAGAGCTACCGGTGCTTATCTCTGCATTGTGCCATCTGTAATCGTGTGGGTTTCTTCACTTGCAGGACTCGTTGGATGCTTTTTATATAGTTTATAGAATACGATCTATTAGGATGAGGAATTTTTGTCTGAAGTAGTTTTCTCTTATAACCAAAACCATAACTTGAAGTTTCAAGAAACTGGTATTAGTCGATCTGTTTGCTATGATAAGATCTGCTTATCTTAGGTGGCGATAACAGCCGTTCATATTCCACTGGACGGCATCCCTGTGAGGCCCTTGGAATTTCAAGATTGTTTCACGACAGTCTCTTCAGGTTCATGCAGTGAATCTCTGTAAAGTTGGCTTTTAGAATATTCAAGTACGTTGTACAAAGCCAGACACCAATCGTTACTTGTAGACAAAGTAAGAATCTTGCTTTCTTTGCAGATGCTCCTCAGCAAGTCATTTTGACTCCGCACTCAGCAGTCGTGAGAATTAACCAGAACATAACACTGAGGTGCGAGGCTGATGCTCTCCCAAAACCTCGATACTTGTGGAAATTTGATGGAACAATTCTGGATAAAGAAGTACAGAACACGTTGTTCATAACAAATGCCCAAGTGAAAGATGCTGGGGGTTACACATGTAAAGTAGAAAACTTCTATGGCAGCAAGGAAACAACGAGAATGGTTAATGTGGAATGTGAGTGCATTAATGATCATTCCGTGAGGATAAATTATGGTATATTAGCTTTTAGTAAATTCTCAGCTCTGACTATTGCATTTCTAGCTTTATGATTGGCTAAAAAACCTCGACTATGAGCCCATACTCGGAGTATTACGTCATATGGAAAATAGTGCGCCAAGTTTAAAATTTTTCGGTTTGTAAAATTGTGCAAATAAAAATCGGCGTCAAAACCCGGTTTGAGAATTTACTAAAACAATTTTTCCATTCGCCCTTGTTGGATATGAAGTGATTTTAACCGACTCGCGCTACGCGCTCGTTGGTTATTTTATCACTTCATATCCAACGCCGGCTCATGGAATAATTGTTATTTATTATTCAACAAATTGTAGCACTATCCAAATATGGTCATGATGCTCTCGATATCTGTCATCCGTAGGTAACAGATATCCGGTGATATACGTAGCTTCGTACGTGGGAAGAAAAAGTAAAGTGAGAAAATGTCAGAGAGATTTAAAAATGTTACGCTGTTTTGTAATCAATTTGTTGAGTAATAAAACAATTATCCTGCTCAATCTCGCGGAATATTGTCTGATTTTAGCCGACTCGGCCTACGGCCTCGTCGGCTAAGTATCAGACGATATTCCGCGCGATTTCGCAGGATAATTGTTAAATATCGAACTAGCTCAAATGAAATTGCTCTTACCTCCTCAATCCGTATACAATGATGAAATATACTACATCTGGTTTTAGGCAATTTTGTGGTACTAAAAGCAATATCAAATTAACAGTAAGAGATGCTCAGTTGAAGTTTGAAATTTCAGATGGCAATCGGTGTTTCGTCAGCCAGTCAGTTAATCTGCTCGTCAGCCAGTCAGCCTGTTTTCAGTCAGTCAGTCAGTCAATCATGCAGTCAGTCAGTCAGTCAGTCAGTCAGTCAGTCAGTCTGTTCGTCAGTCAGTTAATTAGTCAGACAGTCAGTTGCTCTCTCAGCCAGTCTGTCAGCCAGTCCATCAGTCAGTCAGTCAATCAGTCAGTCAGCCAGTCGGTCAGTCTTTTCGTCAATCAGTCAGTCAGTCAGTCAGTCTGTTTGCCAGTCAGTCAGTGAGTCAGTCAGTCTGTTCGCCAGTCAGTCATTCAGTCAGTGAGTCAGCCAGTGAGTCAGTCAGTGAGTCAGTGAGTCGTTGAAGCCCTGATTTTTTTTTCAGGCTGCTTCTTTCCAATTGCTTAATTTGGAAAATTTACTGCGAGGATCATACTTCACTTGCATCTACAACCGCAGTTCAAATATGAATTATTAAATATACACTTTACATCATTTCACTCCTTACGGGAGATATGAACTCAATAAATTGACCTTGCTCCCAATGTGTGGCTTCATAGCTCAGTTGGTAGAGCATCGCACCGGTATCGCGGAGGTCATGGGTTCGAATCCCGTTGAAGCCCTGATTTTTTTCAGGCTGCTTCTTTTCAATTGCTTAGTCAGTCAGTCAGTTTAGTCGGTCAGTCAGTCTGTTCGCCAGTCAGTCAGTCAGTCATTCATTCATTCATTCATTCATTCATTCAGTCAGTCAGTCAGTCAGTCAGCTAGTCGGTCACTCAGTCAGTCTGTTCGTCAGTTCGTCAGTCAGACAGTCAGTCAGTCAGTCAGTCTGTTCGTCAGTCAGTCGGTCCGTCAGTCAGTCAGTCAGTCAGTTCGCATGCAGAAAGTCAGTCAATCAAGAAGTCGAACGGTCAGTCTATCTGTCATGATCAGTCACAAATAAAAACAAGTAAGCAGACAAAACTAAATATGGATAAAGGGAAAATACGTAATATTCATCATAAACCGTCGTTTAAACGAGACTTTCTGACTTCCAATGAAATGGAGCAATTCACGTATGGACATTGCACCGCTATTCGCAGTTATTTTCTTCATAAAGGAAATACTAAAAGAAGCAAAATTCTGTATCGAACCTGACGCATTTAATTGACTTTTGTTTTGTCAGACCAACCTGCTGTTAAAACATTCTCAACTGGAATTCCCAGGGATACCTTAAAACAAGGAGCAACAGTGAATGTTACGTGCATAGCAGATGGTTACCCTCCTCCAGCATACATCATCAAACGGGGTAATCAAATGGTAAATAGCACTGGCGGGAGATTTGTGATCACAAACATTCAACTCAGTGAAGAGGATTATACATACAGCTGTACGCCAAATAATACTGTAGGAACAGGAGCAGCAAAAACATTAAAAATCAAAGTGCTAGGTAAGAATAAGAACCATTTGTCTGCACTCGTCGATACCTTAAGGAAACAAAAGCAGTTGAAACATAATAATGCAAAGACGAGAACTGACCATCACCACGTTCGAAGACTGAAAGATTTTAAGAACTACTCCTGATTATGTCACACTACTCAAATAACCAAAGAAAAGTGGTATGAAAGACTAAGGTATTTTGTGTACATAATACAGGTAAAAGAAGCCGTGTTTTCAAGTTTATTCAGTGATACGACTTCATCGCAAAATAATAACAAACGTTTGAAGGGGGAGACGCTGCGCATAAAATATGACTTTCGTCTGTGAAAACTGAAAAAAACAATTCGTTTTGTTATAGAAACATAGCGTTAAACTTCAATATTCATCAAATCAAGTTAAAAGTCTGCACATTATAAATTCTTCTTCTTCTTCTATTCTTCTTCGTTTTCTTCTTCTTCTTACCATAATCATCATCATTATCATCATCATCATCATTATTCATATCAATATTATTATCATTGTTATATTATTATTAGTACTATTATGGTGTCAATGGTGATGATGATGATGATGATGATGATGATGATCGCACTTTGCTCTAACCAAAGTTAGCGTTTTGTGCATGTGTAGAAAGAAAGTTAAGCGTTACCCAACTAAAGTTGTTTCTTATGACTTTGCACAGTTTCTCCGTCATTAAATCAAACACTGCCAGCAGCCAAACGAACAAAGAAAGAACATGAAACTGTGCGCTACTTATGTGCAGCTTATGCCAAACCCGCTGCACACATTACGTGGATGTTGGATGGAGAGCACCTGACAAACAAACCACCGTTCACCATCTCCTCAGTATCACCACCATTACAATCAAAGCTTCGGGAGACCCTGTCATATCTTACCATTAAAAATATAAGCTGGAGGGAAGGTGGTGCATATTCTTGTCTGGCCAAAAACGCTGCTGGACAAAAAAGACAAGATACAGAACTTGAAATACAGTGTAAGTGTATTTGACAAATTCTATTTTCAGCCGGAAACATTGTTCCAAACCTTACCTACCTTAACTCCCACCACAGTATTCCCACTAAGAAGAGAAGAAGTTTCACCAACCTCAGCCGCTGAGGAAAACAATTGCTAATGATCCTCAGTTATTGCTTGTAATAGTATACACCCAGTTCTACTGTTATGCACAAAGACGTTGAGAGCATTTGCGTATTGTTGGGTAAAGAAAATGACAGTTGAGATAAGAGCGGCTTTCAGAACTTTTTAGCTTGTTTCTATCGAGTTATAGAAACTCAAGTGAAAGTTTGGGGGGACGAGAAATGCTCTGGGAACACGAGCGGCAGGCGTGTGCTTCCACAGCTTTTTCGAGTTGATGAGAAAAAGGAAAACAACTTGTTAACTTTGATTATCAAAATGTTAATTCTCTTTGAGCTCGCGATTATTACGTCAACTGGTCGTGCTAGTACTGCGTCTTCATCGAGTTATAGAAACACGAAACACCAATCGCCTCATGTTTTTTCCTTGGGCTGTTTTCTAAAAAGCTTTACGAAACGATTTTTTATGGACACGGAGTTGATAGACGGGAAGAGGAAACGAATCTTAACCAAAAAAATTATGTTTAGTTTAAATGCTGGCTCTACAGGGCTGTTTTCTAAAAAGCGGTACGAAACGATTTTTTATGGACACGGAGTTGATAGACGGGAAGAGGAAACGAATCTTAACCAAAAAAATTCTGTTTAGTTCAAATGCTGGCTCCACAGGGAGCAGTTTTTTGGAAACGTTTCAAACCCCACAACTGAAAGCACATCTGTGTTCCTTTAAATCTTCAAACGCTTATTTCTGACCAGAATTCTCACCAGACTGCGTGCAATTGATGTTTTCTGACTTTTCTCCTCGGGTCCAACTTGCGAACACGAACTCTGATAAAGGCATACAGTATATTCCGCTTCCCGTTTTGCCCAAGGCGACCTTGGCTCATTAGCCGGATCGGCAGACAGGATTTTCGGATTTTCTGTCTGTCAGTTTTGTAGAATTTTTTGTGGCATATACTAAGCAACAGGCGACAACTTTAGTTATAAATAATGGCTTTAAATAACGTCTCTTTCTTTCTCGATTCAGATCGACCAGTTGTTCAGTCTCTCACCGATCACCCTAAAAATCTCACCCTGGAGGAAGGAGAAACAGCAATGTTCACGTGCAAAACAATCGGAAATCCACCCACTGAAACACATAAGTGGCAGTTTAACAGAAAGGACATTTCAGGGGAAAGTTGTAAACAGTGCCCAAGTATAACGTTGAGCTTTCAAGTCAATCGATCAGATACGGGATGGTATTCCTGCACTGGATCAAACGGGTTAGGAGATGGACCTCCTGCTCGAGCTTATCTGCTGGTGAAGTGTAAGTTATTAGAACAGTACCTGTACTACTGAACAGCAAACAAGAAACTCAACCTTCTTTGAGTCCTAGTTGAAGTTATGTTTTGATACCCTTAGCGTAGAATGCTATTTGTAATTTCCTAACCATAGCAAGACCTTTTAAAATCACGATAAGGCATTACAAAGATATGAAGCCTTTTTGTGTGTATGTACTTGTAAATGTGTATTCTTTTTTTGCTGTATATGGCAAGCAAAAATGGCGATGGTGACGATGATATTTATGATAATGATGACGATGACAATGATGATGTCGATGATGATGATGAGATAAAAATTGCTAGAATTACATTACCGAAATAATTTACATGTTTTGTCGTATGACCAATTTCTCAGTATTGGACCAAGTCTGTCTATTGACTAATTAACAATTAGACTACTCGCGCTCGTTTTCTACGAGCAGATAGTCAACGAGGCGCAACCGAGTTGACTATCGTTCTTAGAAAACGAGGGCGAGTAGTGTAATTGTTTTAGTATAAATTTACCGTAGTCTCATTGCATATATATAAAAAAATGTCAAGTAACACGTAGAAAAGAACTGTTTTATTATGTTACATCAGGTTCAAACGTGATGCACGATGTGCACTGATGCGTGACTGTTGAGTATCAGCAGATAGAAAACGGTAATATAGCCAGTCAAATTCACGGATTCACAATAGACTACGGTAAATTTATACTAATAACTGTTAGTCGTACGTGGTTAATCATGTTGTTTTTCAATCAACTTTCTTGTAATAGAATGCATGAATTTGGTAATATATGTGTCTGGGTTTATAAAAATGGTGCTAAAGAATTGAAATCGCGCGCCAAGCGGGCGTTTTTTTCTCGCCAGAAAGATTTCGAAAGTCGACGATATAAAAATTAAAAGGAAAGTCAGTCTTTTTTCTCCTCCTCCACCCGTTTATCTTCCTTTTCTTGCCGTCCTTTCCTTTTTTCCCCTTTACGTGGCTCTTAGGTGAAAACAAGGTGAAATCGAATTCTTTAGCACCATTTTCATAAATCCAGACATATATAGTGTCCGTTATATCTTACAGATTCGCCCCAGGTTGCCAACGCTCCACACAAAGTGTACACCGTCAATGAAACAAACAATGTTTCAGTGATATGCCGCGCAGACAGTGAGCCTCAAGCTACGATTAGCTGGAGTAAGACAGGCAGCAGCGAGATTCTTGCATATGGTGAACAGTTTCAAATATTTAATACAAGCAAACATGATGATGGTACATACATTTGTACAGCAAGGAATTACCTCGGCAGTGATTCAAGAAAAGTCTTTTTAAACGTTCAAAGTAAGTTCAATAAGGTGTATTAATGGTGGTCGCGTGAGTCGTGACGTCATAGGCGTGCTCAAGATGATTTCAAAAATGGCCCAATTAAGGATAGTAAGCTATCCGCACGAAAAACTGACCATGAAAATATTTTTAACCACTTTCTAAGGCACCTATTTATGTCTTAAATGGATGAATTCCTCAATTATTTAAGGCCATATATGGAAATACAGAAAGTCATGTAACCTCTTTTACGCAATAACTTCTAAACTGGATATTTTATTTGGCCATCAGGACAGATTCTTGTAGGGGCCATTAGCACAAGAATAAAAATTACAGAGTATGTCATTTCGGCGGCCCATTTTTGTGGATTTCCAAAAAAGAAAACACGTGACATAGTTTTTCAGATTTTATTGCTCTTACTATATTAAGGTCGTCGAGATTGCTCAGACTGCCAGTTCTGCAAAGATTAAAGCAAATCCCGGCAGAGTAATTGCTGTGTTGCGGATGTTATGCAAATAGGTATGCTTGCTCTGTGCCTTAACATGCTTCAGTGTGGAAATATTTCTTGATTGGGCGAAATGTGTAGTCTTCCCGTCCCTCATGTAAAACTCCAGATGAGAGAGACCGCTGAATTCTTAGCCCGATGAGTTTTTCAGACGACTTCAT
>CM042755.1:14323988-14344684 GCA_022496165.2 Catalaphyllia jardinei
GCTGTATTTTTCTACTAATTTTACAAAAAATAATAATCGCAACATTCGGCTGGAAGGAATGACAACCTTTATTAACGAATGGTATAGCAAAGGCATCATCTACATCCAAGATCTGCTTAATGCCGATCTAAATTTTTTGTCTCTAACAGAATTTAAAGAAAACTTTCGTGTGCAATGCCCGTTTACAATATACTATGGCCTCATAAATGCTATCCCAAAAACTTGGAAATCATCTCTCCGAAACACCGCAATCCCCGCCAACAGATTAATACCTGGAGTCCCAACTTTAACTTCTACACAGCATTTCTCTACAAAGTTAGTATATTCAAAACTACTTGAAAAAACATGCCTACCACCGACAGCGGAACCCAGAATTCTAAATCACGGTTTTACTAAAGAAGACATCCAGGATGTTTACTTGCTACCATTTCGTATCTTAAAAGAAGCAAAACTCATAATGTTTCAACTTAAAATCATCCACGGCATTTTACCCACACAATCTAGTTTGTTTCGCGCTGGTTTGACAGACTCTGATACATGTCCTCTATGTAACTTAGAAAGCCAATCATTGCCCCACCTGGGACCTTTTAACTCGCTGGTGGCGCATAACTTTTCACCAAAATATAGTCTTATCAGATAAAGAAATCCTACACGGTTGGCTTCAAAGCCGTAGCTCAATTAACTGTACAGCCCTTAACTACTCCCTAATAATTGTAAAATATCACATTTTCGCTTCTAGCATACGTGTTGGCTCCTTAGACTTTGATAGCTTTCTTTTACGCCTGAAAGACAAACTCGGTATTATTCGCTCGTTGGCTGCTAAAAACAAAGAGCTTGATCAATTCAAAGAAACGTGGGCTGCTTTGCTATAGTCTAGTATCTGTACTTTGTGCGTGCGTGTGTGCGTGTGTGCGTGTGTATTGCTTCAGCGAATGTAATGACAATCGCGATACAGTCATCGTATAACTACCTAGTGCCACAGTACGAATATTTTCTTTAAAAAAAATGTAAGTGTAAATGCAAGTAAAATATTATTACTGTAAAAAAAAAAAGTTTTGATTTTCGCTGTGCAAGATTTGTAAGTAGGGTAAATGATCTAATTATTTTTGTTATTATTGTAAGTAGTGTAAGTATCAGTATTGTTAGCAGAGTAAATTCGCATATTGTATTACAAGCAGTATAAGTGTTAGTATTGTAAGCCAATGGTGTAAGAACGTACTGTAAGTAGTGTGATTAATTCTATGAATAAAAAGATATATTAAAAAAAAACAAAAATTTACAAAAAACGTTTCATTTCCCTTCCAGCTTTTTTCCCAATTGATCCCCGCTAGTATAAACGTTACGGTTTATCTTTAAGTCTCGTTTCGTCGTATTGGTCGATCAATCCCTATTTTGATTATTTTGTTAATTATCATCTTGTCTCGCGAAATAATTGAACTTGACCAGGTGTTTTTCTTCGTTGTTTAACTCAAAGAAATTGCTTAGATTGCTCAAAATTTGTTCTTAAACGCATTTTATCTTTTAGTCAAAGCAACAAGAATTTCGGATGAAGCCACAGCAATACTTATAACGTGGACAGTTACAGATCCATTAGTCTCAACCGTGAGTCTTGAGATCCAGGAGGGAGAACAGGGTCAGTGGCAACTTGTCGCAGGGGCAAGTGGTCTGAGTGCATCTACAACAGAATTCAAAGTGACTGACCTCAAGGCTGACAAGTCATACAGGTTTAGAATGGATATGAGAAGACCAGGGGAGAAAAATCCTGTTTATGTGTTCAGTGAATCAGGTAAGGATGTGACATATTTAAAAGGAAACTGTAGTGGCGCAATCGTTACGGCTAAGCCAGCTCAAGAAGTTTGTACGATTCTTGTCACAATTAATAATCATACCAAAAGGCTTATTTTTAGATGATAATTAGCCAACTCAGGTTTGACCCTTGACGTTAGTGAGAAATCAATGACGTCTTTCAGTGAAAAAGTGAATTCTAGTTTTTGTTGTTTGTATAACGATTGTCAAAGCTGACAACCATCAATCTTAATTTCAGTACCAGGTGATCCCATCCTAGAAGAGAAAGAAAGTGCTGGCAAATTATTTCCAAGCTGGCTGATTGCTGTCGTGGCCGGTGTTGCTGGTCTGTTTTTTCTTGCCATTCTTGTTCTCTGCCTTTGTTGCTTGAAGCTTCGTCGCAAGAAGGGTAAAAGAGGTACGAAAACTCCTATAGCTTATTATTCAGCCAGTATTTAATGCAACCCGTTTTATCATACTGATTGGATAACCCCTCTATTAAACTTGATTCGCTTGAAAGTGTTTATTATAAAATCCGCACTCTGATTGGTTAAGGGGACTCTTGAAAAAAATAGGCGCTGTAGTTAATGCTCGTTTTTGTTCTCTTTTCCTTTGTAGCTGACAAAGCTAACAAGCATCCTACCTCAAGGTAAACAGTCCTCTATCTTATGTGAAATTTTGTGGATTCCGCACTGTATTTGAACACAAAGGGTTTGTCTGATCCACTCAGCGCATAGCTTATTTTGCCATAACGAAGGGCTTATGCTTTTAGTTTTGCGTCTACCGAGATAATAATGCGCTTGGGGTTTTGGAGAGTGTTCGAGAAGCTTGGGACGATCTCGGTAGCGCCCGTGTTCGCCTCTTAATTGTATATAACCTCTATTAGTAGTTTTATAGCATCAGTTGTTCTTAACTCTGATTGATTAATTGTGTTATTTATTGTGATTGTTCTTTTGGTTTCGACTTTCTGACAGAGTTTTTTCCTCAATCTTTTTTCTTGTAAAGCTATGCAGTGGGTGGCCCAGATGTAACACCCTCTACGGAGAGGCTTAGGTATGGAAGAGAATCTATTGAAGATGATCCATTTATTGTTGCTGCTTCCACGCAGTCCTTGAACACTATTGATAGAAAAAAAGAAAAACAAGCTCCCTGTGTCAACTACGGATACTTGCCTGAAGGTAAACTTGTGTCGTTAATGTCAGAATCTACACCTGTTGATATCCAGTATGGACCTGACGCCTGCACATGGAAGTGTTTATGCCTGTCGCAGAGTAAAGAAGCGAATATTTAGACTAAAGGAACTAGTTTACTGATTGATTCAATTACTTGATCCAAGTATAGGATCAAAGTGAGCGATAGTTTTAAGAGTAACGCAGTGGAGTATTGCGCTCTCTTTATCGAGAGTATAGCTATGCTGGAATCCTCTCCTATGGAAAATATACCTTGCAGTCAGTTTTAGACAAATTGTGTTTAATATTTTTGTTATTTTACAAATATAAAGGTTGGTTTTTACTGTAGGAAAAAACAAACATCAGTTGTAACATAAAGAGTAATACCATTTCGTCAATCTTTTAACAAATTTATTTATTATCTTTTTTGCTTTCAGATCAGCCTGAAATGTTACTCAACCCAGGCTCCGGTTTGTCCAAAAACGGCCGTATTGTGCACGCCGTTACTGGGGAAAGTGATGTTAACTCGGCGTACCCTGCAAAAGGACCACAGAGAGATTTTAAAACATTCGGAGCTTCATTTGAAATTGTTGGAACTGCAAAGTATAAGTACGCAGTTGTGCTTAAACAGCACTTTCTCAGTGTTTACATAGCCTCATCTAAACACGGTGAACACTTTAAGGATCTTGACAAGAAATAAAGTAAAACATGAATTCACATTTTACGAGATACCCCTTCACTCTACACTGCCATAGGAAGGTCACTCGACCAAAGAATAAGTGTTTTGTATGATGGCTTCAATTAACTAGAATTGCTTCCATTGCCTCTTTACTAGTAGGGTTTAAACAAAATTGCAAAAATTGCAACAATTTCTTGTTGTTGTTGTTGTTATTGTGATTGCTATCGTTATTGTTATTGTAAGTCTGTGATGGTTTCTGAAGCCTCTCCTAATGTGATAATCTTCAGCCTTCAGTGGCATTTTGAAATAATAGAATAAAAGTTCGACCGGTGCATGAAAAGTGTTTAAGATAATGTATAAAATCCAAGATTTCTCCGATCCATGGCGAAAGCTTTCATTTTAAACTTTAGGTTAAACAGTAGTCTCAGGCATCAGTCGAACTATTATATTAAAAGGAAGAGTTTCACGGTTAAGCGCATGTATGTATTATGTATTCGCCTCTAGGCGTACGCCTTTTGGCACAGGCCCAATGGTAAGCAACTTACCTAATTTCGCATCCAAAGAGCCGTAAAATTATCTACCACAGAACAAATTGTACCTGTCAACACTAAATTCAGCGGTCCACAGACTCGGTAAAATCAACTGAAATCTCCTGAGAATTTTGGTCATGCGTATTTCTGCTACGACAAACTATAGATTGAGATTACTGAATCGAAGTTCGTCAGAGTGGAGATTTTAAAGCCACAACATTGATTAGGAGAGAACAGAAGTATTTTGATTTTAGACACGTGCGCCGAAACGTAAAACCCTCTCTTAAAACTCACAAGGTTTTACTGCTATAGCTTCAATATTTTTTGTTTCAGCGCTGTTGTTTTAAGTACTCATCGCAGAGGCTAAATAGGGTTAGGGTTTAAGCCAATGGCATGTCAGATCAAAAAACTATCATAAAATGTTATATACAGTTGCCAAGTTGGGCTACCTTAACTTGATCACCAGATGAAAAGGTGGTGAACCATTAGTACAAGAACGAAACTAAACTAGTGTTGCTATTTAACTGTTTACCACGCATTGTTGCGACTTGAGTTCCAGAAAGTATCCCAAAGAGGGTAACTGAAGTTTCTGAGAGGGAGATGGTCTCCAAAACCAAAATATTTCAAGAAATTTATAAGGCTGAACGGGAATTTTCAGTTTAATGTGTGTCTAAGCTAAGCGAGAAACCATCTGAGAGCTAGTAAGGATATCTTTTGGAACAATACACGACAAATGAGTTTATTATTCCTGAAATATCGATTTCTTTCACTTCTTATAACAGACAAGCAAGTCCTACTGACAGTCCACTATACACCACGGTGGATCAACAGAAACCCGTTAAGCCAAGGGCGTCTTCCTCGAGTTCCAAAACAAACAGTCCTGTAAAAGAACCCCTTGACTCAAGTGTGCCTTATGCTATTCCACAGAAGAAGAAAAATAAGCCCAGGAAATCTCCTAAAGAGCTTCAGGAGACAACTACGTCTGGTAAGATTTCTATAAATTACGAGATGGTGCAGCAGAAATGTAAATCATCTACAACCGACATATTCTAAGTCGAGTCCCGTCACGATTTGAGCGTCTTCAAAAGTTCAGCCTAAATTTTTCAAGTTCGTGGTTTATAATCAATCGTCTCCATCCTTAACCACCCTTGCTCCATTATCTTTATTTTCTGTCTTAGTAAACTAATACATGAGCCGATTTCCTTAAATCTAGAGATGATTTTTTCTTACGTGGGCAAAATAACTTAAAATACCGTGACTGAGGTTCTTTATATTCTTATAATCTCCCTTGCTTTCGGAAGGAAAACATCTCTTGTTCCCACCGTTGTTGTTGTTGTTTTTTTCTTTTTCAATCTTAGCACCCCTTTACATGGTCATTCTTTTGTTTTTATTACAGAGTCTCCCCCAAAGTGCACTCTCGAGGGCAGGTCCCCTGATCACGAGGAGTCCATGCCTGGAGATTTAGATCTTGATGATCCGTGTAGCCTACCGCCTACTGAGAGACCTCCAGACCTACCTCTTCCAATGGCCATGACGAACAAAACAAAACCCAATAATCACCATGGTGATCCACGCGAGTTTTTGTTTTGTTTTTTTTTTCTACTAGTTTTGCAGAACGGTCTCCATGCTTGTTGTCCTTGATCTAGAATTGTCTCCAGGCTAGAGACTTCTTCTTTGAACTTTTTTACATCAGGAGAGGATTCAGAGGCCGCACAGACTTTGATCTAGAGCTTTAAAAGCACTAAAGTAATGAGCCCCATATTTGGTGAATGGGCCTAAAATTCGTCAAAAAATTGTTATCTCATATCAGACATATCATTGATCAAGGATCTCGATTTTACCATGGCAACGTTGTTTTGACAGACATTAAATGAATTTTCCTTTTTTAGATAATCTTAACTTTCTTTGTTGGTTTAGTGTCTTGGTTTTGATCGTTTTTGAGCCAAGCCCAGTTGATGATTTCCTGACATAAAATCCATAATCGCAAATCAAAGACGCCATCTGTTCAGAAGTAATAACACCGGGCAATTCTAGGTCTACATCACATGACGCTACAGACTCGCTGGCAACCACACATCGCTTTTCTTCAGGGAGAGAACACAAGTGCTCCACCTTGGGAATGCGTCATAATGCTTTTCTAATGGTGTTTCTTTTTTTAAACACAGATGACAAACCTAATGAAGGTCCTCGGTTTTTTTACATACCAGACAACAGAGAGCGATGTGGTTCAGACCGCGCTAAAATACCATCTGTTCTACCTCCCACAGACAGGAAAAGAAAGGTACAAACTGAGATGGGTACATACAGTTCGTGGGACAGTCATTTTATCTTAAATTGTCTCACTGTCTTTCCTCCCAACGTAGCATAGGCTAAATTTTAAAGCTCGCATTCGATTTGCGTTCATTAAAATCGCCTCGCTCGCCTACAGTGAAATTCTCTTTGGTTTGCGGAAAAATTTCACCACTCGATACTACCGTTAAATACGACACTACCGTCCATATTAGCACACACATTCGGATTGCCTTTTAGCTGCTGATCTTTAGCTTTGCCTCTGAGCTATTCAGTTTCAGATTCAATCAATTTCACCCCTCTCGCACTATTGAGCACATCGTTTTTCTTGAATATATTTAACTCATGCTTTGTTTTGTTTATTTCCAATTTATATCAGTACTAGTGTCAATGAACTCTGAACGAAAAACAAGCAAGATATTTCTAGTTTTAGTGCAGCAATTACGTAACATCTAAAACATTATATGCGCCAGCACTTAATCATGCACAGCATTAATTGAGCTATCTAAAGTTTTATTTGCCGTTTAGCAGAAATAACACAAAAACTCAACGATGATTGGTGGCTTATTTGCATATTATTTGCATAATCTGCACATCACAGATAACTTGTAATTTGCTATAGCGATACTCACTGTTTACAAACAAGTCTTTTGATATTTAAATTTTGCCAACCACAGAGCAAAAGAATCCTTTGTTTCGACAGCCTATAAACCTCTGGTTGACACATTAATGACAATAGGTGACGTAACGGTGAGTATCGTTGTTGCAATTCACAAGTTAAAAGCCAGTTCAAAAACTGCTTTTTTTTCATATTATAGTTACCATGGTAAGAGCGACATCTAGGCTACCCACTAATAGACCCTATTTTATTTCTTTTTTCAAAGCCTTTTGTTAATACCCACGACGAACTCGTGAAGCCTGAATCACAGGAATCGACAATTGTCTGCAGACCAGAATCTCTACGATCGCCAGGAAAGCTAAAAACGTTCACCCGAGAACCGGAAGTACTCCAAAACCAGTGGTCGAGAAGAGGGCCTCACTTTGACAACAGCAGTCTACCAGATATAAATTGCGTCAGTTATTTAGTCTGAAGGACAAGGACACCGCACTTTACATGGCACAAGTTCCTCTAGGGAACACTAGATTTGCAGAGAACAGAGATGTAAGCAGCGGTATTCAAGAACCTTCGCTTTGGAATGATCCGTTCGTTGTGTCAAAATAAAATTAAAACCGACTGAAACTTTGAGCCCGAGTGATTGGGCAGCTAGCGGTGTAATCTAATTCCAAGTAGTTTAAATTTTAAGCTAAGCTGGGCTGCAGACAGGCGAGTAAATATCCAATAAACAGAATTACTCCCTATTGAAATTAAGCACTTCAGGTAGCCTTAAACAACGCATTGGTTAGCCTAAAATAACGTAGCTCCGGGTTAGCCTAAATAACCTACCGGTTAGCCTATTTTACCTAACTAGCACCTCCATGGTTATAGCCTGTACATAGCACTCCGTTAAGCATATGGTTGTAAAGTAGCTCTCAGGCTCTTCGAACGAAAATTATTATTCCTCCTAAGAGCACTCTTTTAGATGATAGAAAGAGTCGTTCAAGCTGTTGTTTTACGAGCTAAAAATTACTTCTTTGTCGTCAAATGAGACTTGTGTATCAATAAAAAAGTATATCAAAATATTAAGGAAAGCTTTTGTAAATAAATATATACAAGTGCGGTTTAAGCAGTAAATTCTTAACGCCTTCCATGTGATTTGTATAACAAAAATAAAGTCTTTTATCTTTGTCGAATGATATTTGTGGTAGACCTCCAGTCGCTTTTGCATCATTAAAACATCTTAGCGTGGTGGAATGCAGGCGGATTGCTGATTGACGCCGCGAAAACTTGAAAAAAAAAAACAACAACAATAGGCGAAATATTTCGCTAAATAATCATCCACACTCGAAACATATGCAAATCCTGGATGACAATGATTAATTACATTATTATACATTGAACTCTCTCACTCTTTTTTTCTCTGATTGGCCGAAAGCGTACAGTGAATTTTCGAAATCAACGCCCGTGAGGTCATAACTGCAGATTATTCAATTATCATGTCAACGACACTCAAGGTCACGGGTTATCTTGTCATGTATGACCGGGGTGCATGATTTCTAAAGGTAATCATGTCAACTTCGCGCTATTCGGCGTCAGTGAAGAAGTAGAAACATGACTTCTAAGCTTTTTCGTTCAATGTATAATAAAGCAATTTTTAGATTCGGTTTTTGTGATCAAGGTCGAGGTAAGGGTTATCACAAAAACCTCATCCAAAAATTGTTTATAATTTGTTTGAACTCCACCACATCCAAGCGCGTCTGTCTGTAAAGTAAGGTACTCCATGCATTTCTCTGTCTACACCCAGTAAGGTGTAGACAGAGAAATGCATGTTAATTAAAAACTATTTCACTCCTCCCCATAATCCGCCAGAGTCCACTGAGCACTTATCACTTTCCTTGCCGTTTCTTGCGTGCTAACATTGTTTGATCTAATGTTCATTCATGAATGCGCCGAGAAATTTGAGTGACTTTCCATCACTGAAACAATTAATTCCTTACTGGCGGTAAAGCGTGATCCATTTGTTTAGACTCATTCAAGTCCGATTTTGTAGATACCTTAACCCCATATCAAATTAAAGCTTATAAAACTAGCTATCAAACTATATATCAAGAATCGCTCTCACAGAAAAAAAAAGAATGTACGTAGTCCTTGTTAAATATACGGGAAAAAAATAGCAAGAAAAAAGATAAAAACGGTCGACCCTTTAAACATAGTTTTATCAGGAACGATGAGGAAAGCATCCGCCGAAAATTACGTCCACGGTTCTTACAACAGTTTTGACGAAAGCTTGACTGCTACTTTAGTCAATCCTAACCTGCTACGTTTTATATGGGAACTTAAGGGTGCTATCCATTATGCCAGACCGACGGGTCAGAGACCAGTGGGACAAACCAAGAAAAAAATGGAACGACATTTTCTGATCAAACCGGCTGACCAAGAGGAATCGCTCCTATCATTTTTTTCCTTTTCACCATTATCCCATATCGGTTTGTAAAAATCGGTTTATCAAAATGAAACGACAAATTTCTGTCCAGCTGGTCTACTGATCAAATTGAACCTCCTCCAGAGGTGCACAGCATGAAAAGTTAAATTTACGCATTCGTAAAGACGGCGTGAATTATGCGTAAGGATCCTCTTTACGCTTCATTACGTATGTCTTTACACATTCGTAAAGAACGTCTTTACGCATTAAAATCATAGTCCGTAAAGATTCCGGAGAGAGACTATAAAACGCAATCTTTACGCATGTTGTAAAAAGTCGTACAGATAGACAATAAAACGCAACCTTTACGCATGTTGTAAAAAATCGTACAGATAACCTTAACAATGTTTGTAAAGGGAAGAAACGGGGGTTCTTTACGCACCATAAATTGTCGTAAATGGACTGTAAATTACATGACCATTTTGTGGGTACTTTTATTTTGCTACGTTTGCGTTGCGTGGCTCCGAATAAAATATCGACAAAGAAATAGCCAATGAAAGTGCAAGGACACTGCTACCTGAGGTAGCACAATCAGCGCTTAATCTAAAGGGCTTGTAAGTGCACAGCAAAAGTGATGGACAATGAAGAAGAATAGCAGCAAACAATTCACGGAAAGATCCAAAACCCGATACATCATTGCCGGTTCAGTTAAGGCTACCGCACACTAGCCGATTTTTTGTCGGTCAACAAAAAAATCTTCGCTTGTCGGCTAGTGTGCGGTGAATTCAGACAAGTCTGCGACAAAATCGGGGCTTGTCGGGCGATACCTGACAGTGCTAGATCTCAAAACGTCTTGTCGAGCCTTGTCGGCTAGTCTGCGGTTTGACCAAGACAATTTGTCGGGGTTCGTGCATACCTCAACCAATGAGGATTTGTCATGAGAGTCACGTGAACTTGCGTCTTTTCCAACATGGCGGAGATCGACTTGGCTCCAAGCCTAAACTCGGTTAGTCGGGACAAAAAATCGGTAGTGTGTGGCAAGCTGATATCCTGACAAATTTTAACCCAATTTGACCCCTACAAAAGATCTGCAGTGCTGCGACAAAAAATCGGCTAGTGTGCAGCAGCCTTTAGAGAAAACAGATTTTCAGTATAAAATTAAGTTTGCTACCATAAGGTCTTGTCTTTTTGTGAACTCGATTGTCTCTGAGCAACACAATCCACAGTCTTCACGATTACAGCCGCAAATAAAAATATGTACGGAAACACTTGTTTTGTTTGGCTTGAACAAGGCGAAAAATTTCAGCAACATTAGTATTGTTGTTTACTTGTCACATTTTTCAAGAACGTAGAAAAAATTTGAGGTAACTATGTAAAGAGCAAACAAACTTAAAAAGTGAACCACGCGTGAGAATTTTTCCACCTTTCATACCATCGCGTTGTTTACATAAAATTAAAATGTCTGCATAATCAGGCATTACAGCTGTTTTGACAAAGGTTGTCCCACGAAAGTGTAAAAGCGTACGCGACAGTGCCTATTGGCATTATGGGAAGTAAGAGTTTGGCTTTGCTTGAATGAAGTCCAAGGTGAATCAGCAACAGGGAACGAGAAAGAACCACGGGAAATAACAAATACGTATTTGTTGGTGCTGTTTCCTTCCACCACGCTGAAACACCTTGAGGTTCACTCGAGCGACGGTAAAAGCCACTATTACCCATAATAATTTTCAACCTTTGTCGCTTAAGCTTTTCCTCGTTTGTAAGACAACCTTTCTAGAAACAGCTGTATACAATGCTGAAGTTTGCAACAATGAAATCAGTATCCTTGTTCAGATAAATTTCAGATAAATAAATTTCAGATAAATTTCACCCTCGAGGTGCAACTAACCAAAATACAACTAAATAACTATGTTTTGGTGTTGCAAGTTTCCAGAAATGACTAAATCACATGAAAGGAGCAAAATATAGAAAAAGTAAAGAAAAACAAACTTTATTACAATGCATTCTTCCCGCACCGTATCGTTTTAACCGTAAGAAAAAAAAATGCAATTTAAATTAAGTAATGTAATGTGATTCACTCGGCTAGTTTCAAAGGAATTTCCTTAAACCTAATAAAGATCAATTAAAGTCATCTTTACTTTGCTGAACAGTATATTTTACCGACTTGATGACAAGCTAGTTTTACACAGAAGAGTCATCTTGGCATTTTGGCATCTTGGCAGTTGTGATATAGGCGGACGTGATAGCCGAGACACCACAGAAACATTCGGTTCTAGCCCGCCGGAAATAAATTTAAATGTTTCCTTCCTTGGTGCTGTGCCTTATCGTGACAGGGAGGCTTGTGCGCCCTTATTATCCTCAGAGCTGTATTGGCGGGAGCCTTGTGCTCCTAGTAGGCCTAACCATGTCGGGTAGGTCTGTAGGTGAGGGGTCAGTCAAAACAGCACCCCGGCCTTCAAGGTTGGGGGTTGGGGGTTGGGCGCGGGGTCAGTAACCCTACCTCATAAAAGATTGAAAGCCTACAGAAACGCCAACACGCATACCAAGAAACACTACGGCCTGTGGAGTTGACCGAAATCTAGCACAAAGGTCAATGACTCCTGGCAGTGAAAGCCAGGTCCACCTGGAAGCTGCCAGACCGACAACCATCATCTCCCCTAGTACCACCACTACCATCGGACAGTGGAACGTACGAACGATGCACAAGACTGGCAAGAGAGCACAGGTGGCCACAGAGAAGAGAAACTAAGAAACTCGTGGCGCCGTGACCTAGAGGTCCTAGATGCAGACATGAGGAGAAATGGCCTACACGTGGGGAGCACTACAACGACTGGCCCAGAATCGTGATGACTTGAGAGTGCTTATTGGTGACCTTTGCCCCAGACAGGGCTACAGGCATTAATAATGATGGTAATGATGATGATGATGATGATGAGATATATTTGATATGCATGTAGAAGTACGTACATATTGACAGCTGGAACAGAACAGAACTTTAAATTTATCATTAGGGAACTTTAGATTTGAGTACGGGTACGAGATGTGCGAGAACAACTGTTCAATTTTAGTTTGCAGACTCCCCATAGTAACCCCACACAATATGTGCCCATCTCATCCAATGGCCTACCCTATCATGAAGAACGAAGACTCTAGAAAAGTCAAATGCACTGGTTACGTTTGATTCTCGAAAATCGTCCTCGTACTCAATCTCGTGCTCATTTATCTTGAAGGTTCCTAATATCTATTATTGTTTTTTTTTTTTGCTTTATAAAGAACCAGCGATGTAGGTGAAAGTTGATAGTAGATTTACAGCCATTAAGGTTACCGTGTTCCTTTAGAGGTGTCTCACGTCCAAGGGATGTCGCGTGTCCGGTTCAAACTGTAGATACCTAAACCCATATCAAATTAAAGCTTACAGAGCTGGCTATCAAACTATATCAAGAAATAAAACGTTCTTAGACACGTTTTGAAGGTTATGTGTGCCATATTAACTACTGTCCAAATTTGAGGACAAACATACAAATTCGCTGTGACGTTGAAATCTAATTAAAGGTCCTGAGAATAGATGTTCAGCTTATTTCAAAATTCTTGGTATAATGTGATAGCCAGCTCTTTAAGCTTTGATTTTATATATGTCTGGATTTTTTTACAAAGTTTTCAAATTTTGGCCAAAACGTTTTCGTCTGTCTGCCGGCGATAGCCGGCATGAGGCCTTTGCGGTGCTTGAAAAGGTAGGGGGGGGGGGGGTTGGGGGTTCCGTCAAGGATGGTTGGGGAAGACAGCTTAAGAGTCTAGCTACAAGCTGATACCAAGGGGAGGGCCCAGGCTTTATCCCCCGGGGGGTGGGGAGGGTCACAGTGAGAGGCTTTTTGCTGAGAGAAACTGCCTATTCTTAAAAATCCAGTCATATACACCGGTTTAGATATCTACACTTTAAACCGGACGCGCTACATCCCACGACAAACACGAGACAGCTCTAAAGGTGCTCTAAATTTGTTGGCAAGTCGCAAATTGTACCTGACGTAAATCAATTGCCAGTCATATATTATTCTCAAATTCGATTGGAAAATTCTGCAATGTTGCGGCTATTCTGCTCACAATTCTGCTCGCAGAATTTTTTCAAGCATCAAGATTAGTAACTACAATCTTGGACAGAATAAAATGAGAAATGAAAGTACCCCTCCCCCCAATTCAATGATGTGCTCGCGCAACAACGAAAGCGCGCCATTTTTTCCATCATTGAATTGGGGGGAGGGTTAGAGATTGTAGGTTACCCATCATTGCTGAGCGCTGTTTTTCATGTTTTCTGAGGATTTAATTTCACGAAGGATTGTAAGCAAACCCTCCAAGCAAAAGTGATGAATGAGATATATCTTGGGTTGCGAAATCCAGTCTGCAGGAAAGTGATTTCGGAAAATAAATATACACGTCGATGGGGGGGGGGGGGGGGGATAATAAGAAATATCCTTGAGAGCTGCAAGAGTATTAATTAAAACCAAAGGTAATCGAATCCCAGTCTTTTAAGAATATAGCAATGGATTGTTGAGACTATAGGTGATGTTTCCGTTGAGTAACCATATCAGATTTGTGAGTCAGGGCCGCAGCCAGAAAAAAAAATTGACCGAGGAAATGTCGATAAAAAATGAACAAGGCAATGTCCATGGTTAAATAATGTATCATAGGCACTGGGCACATGTTCCTGCTGCGAAGGTTTGAGACGTTCCCTTAAACATCTCATTCTCGGTTAATAATAATTAAGTTCTATAATTTTCCGTAGTTATAAACACTTTTGATAGAGAAAGGTTCTACGTATGACATTCATGTAAAAATACTCTCATATATTTGGATTAATGCTACATGTCAGTTATTATAAGTCAGTTGCCTTAGGAATGCAAAGACAAATTAGAAACAAATATTGAAAACAAATTAATAAACAAACCCAGTAACTATCGACGAAGTCGTTTTCGCCCTCTCCATCTTGAACAACTTGACTTCGGCACGTACTCCTTGAGTGCGCGAGCGACTGTGTTAAAGCTTTATGCGCTGGTTAGGAGATGTTCGCAATATCCGGCTAACAAGAAGCGAACGAGCAAGGAGGGGAGGAGTGAATTTCTCTCTACGCATACAACTGAATGAGCCGCTGGCGCGCAAGAACGATTTGAATTGACCAACCAGGATTCAGCAGGCGGGAAAAACCAAGAGTGGAAAAACTTAACTGTCCTGACGTCAATGAAAGTTACCACGAAAGCTATTGAAATCAGGCAACCTTTAGATGGCATTAAATATTTACGAAAAAAAAAAAACATATCAGATTGTTAAAGTGAAAAAAAAAAAAAACATTCTGTCTCCAAGCTTCTAATTTGGTGCCAAAGATGGGTCAATCAATTACTTAAAATCAATCAATCAATCAATCAATCAGTCAGTCAGTCAGTCAGTCAGTCAGTCAGTCAGTCAGTCAGTCAGTCAGTCAGTCAGTCAGTCAGTCAGTCAGTCAGTCAGTCAGTCAGTCAATCAATCAATCAACCAACCAACACAAAACTTCCTGCTTATACTAACAATTTTAAGCTCCAGACATTTGATGTAGTATGTATATGGAGGGCAGTTGCAACCCGCCACCACACACACATACGTACATTGTATAGAATCTAGTTAACCACAGTAGGGGTATCGAATGGCTCCATCCAATTTGAAAGTGCTGCAAAATTTGGCCTTTGCTCGAATTCACGCAAAAATTAGATGAGTGTTCGCTTGCTCGTGCTCGCAAAGTTTTTGCAAGTGCTCGCATGGATTTCGTTTAGCTCGTCAATCCATTAGTCACGTGCCGTCTTTTTTCCGTCTTTTTGAATTGAAAACTACACCTCATTTTTCTTTTTATTATTATTGTATTTGAATTGTTTATTTATTATGATTATTTTGTTTTTGTGTTTTAATTTGATTTTTGTTATTTTCGTTTCTTGTTAAGGTGCCGGGCGGTTCCGTGTAGGTCCCGGGTTATTCTAGCAGGTTCCGGTAGGTTCTGCGTTTTAATTACATACACCAGCTAGGGTAATAGTTGTGTTACGTTATTTTAAAGAAAATAAACTGTTTCTCATCAAATTAAACTCGGAATTCAGAAGATAACTCTTAAACAGTAAATGGAACCACCTTTCAAAACTAAAAATGTGGATAGCTCCGAATTTTACGCCCGCGTCCATTGTCAAGCCTAGCGCTACCAGTCTTGCATTTTTTTTACCACGAAACGCGATAGCGGCTGAGGACCAAGCAGGTGTATTAAAAATATAGAAAAGTAGGCACTCATGGGAACGATGGTTGATTTTTACAGAAAACTATCGTTTTACTTCTTAGCAAAACGTGTTAATATTTTCGGACTGTATTTTACGACTTTATGTACTTAACCTTTTTAAAATTGTAAATTTTTTTTGGAATGATTCATGGGTAATGATATTTGCTTTGAATTTATGTGGAATATCTGTGAGTTAGCGTGGCGAGGCATGCCATTATGTAATGTCACCCCTGAATAGCTGAGCGTATTACACAATTAAACTTTTACTGTATTAGATCGTTTAGTTGTCGCCTAGTTATCGACTACTGCGAGATTTGAGGGTAAACCTATTGACTGAACTTCAGTTTAGTTTGCTTCGCTCCACCTTTACTTTAAAAAGACTTAGTCTGGCACGAGATAATACTATAAATTTTGTGTTTCAAGGCTAGGCAAAGATAAAGAAATCAGAAATAAAGAAATCTATTGAAGCGTCACAGACCCGATATTCGGAATTTGCTTTCAAAAGATTTTAGTCTCTACAACGTGAAATTCAGGCGAGGCGAGGCATATACTAACGTTTTGAAGTTCATAGCCTGCAACTGTAACAGATGCATATCCACACGTACGATCAAAAATACGTGCATATCGTTCCTCCATGTTATTTTTAAAGTAAATACGGAATTTCAAGAACTTAAATTGCTCTGCCTCACTTTACGTCAGTAGCAATTGTTCATTCCTTCATCATTCTCCCTTTCATACCGAAAAAGCAAAATTCCGTTTTAACTAGTCATGCCTTTCTTTCGTTAGATTTTTTCCTCTTTCAAATATTTGAAGGAGTATTTGCTTACGATCTTTGATGTCGTAAGTATCGGTTATTGGCCTGTCCGCGGTGTATCTATATCCGGGACTCCATGCATCCATCCGTGACCAGCTATCTACAATCACGTCACAACCAAAACAGCCTGCTATCAACGGCTGTTCGTTCAATGCGTCTTCAACACACGGATCGATGGATATCACTTATGGTAATCTTGCCCTTTAACCAGATGCGATTTCACTTAGGAGGCAAGAGATCGTCCATGAATTAGCACGTCGTGTGACCATACAGCAATGCATTGTTGATCACTAGTCCAACGGTTCAAGAGCTTTTATCCTTTGAATGGAGCTTACTGTGCTGATAATTATAAGCGCCTGTCTTCTTAAAATCTCCGGTAAGTGCTCGCAGCTTTGATCATTGTACCATTAGCAAGCCGTTTAGCGACGACGACATAAATTTCCTGTTGTGGAGTTCGAATGTTCCAGGCTTTACGGTTTGGTAAAACAATCTACTTACTTTGCTCGCAGCGATTGGAGTTCGAACTTCATTTTCAAGACAGGATGCTGTTTGACTGGCTTTATTTTGGTCATTCACTAGGAGCTGATAACTGGATAAATTTTACTGATAAATGGTCTGAAGGAATTTACTGAATTTAGAATTGCTAATAGCCAATTTTGAGCTGACTTGATATTTAATCAGTGGAGTGAAACGCCTTGCACTGCGCTCGAGATACTTAACTTTGACAGCTGGAGACCAACATAATTTGTTTTCAGTTTCGAAGAGTCACGCTAGAAGCATATTGTATTTCTAGGTTGATTTGAACATCGGGAACATGAACGATGCCCAATTCTTTTTTTTTCCATCGGTTGGCCATGTTTATCCAAAAAAGATTCAAAGGATGCGAAACTTCTCTCTCGTGACGACAAAATAGAAGCAACATGATCTTTCTTAGAAATCCGAGTGACCTTCGGACAAAACCAGATGCATTGTTAACTTGAATGTGAACAAATAGTGTGTTTTTCTCCCGGGAATTCTCAGCTGCACGCATTTGTTTGGTTCACTCTACGAGTACAACTATTCTCGCTATATTTATATCCTGTTAATGTTGCGACAGAGTCTGCTTGCTTGTTATGTAACGCAATTGAATTAAACATGTCACGTAACGTTTTCGTTGTAGCACGCGTTTTAAGTTTCGAGTTCTTCCACATTTGTGCTTTTGAGAACGTTACAGTGAATTTTTTACGCGGCACCAAGGAGATGTTACATGACACAAAAAACACGTTTCGCGCTACTCATAACGAAACGGTTCAACATAAATTGCTAGGACAAATGAACGACCCATTTATAGTCTGTTATCAGAAGTTGTTATTTTTTCCTTTTTCCGCATTCAACAGTTTGTTCTTGAAGAAATACAATCCTTTGTTCTGTACAGCACCGCAAATGATGCCCGACCTCAAATGATCCTCAGACTGGAAATGATCCCCAAATTAGACCGCAAATTATCCCAAATGATACCACCGTAGAACGAGGAATGGCATGAAGTTTGATCCTTCAATTTTTAACCTTAACAGAAACAAGACGCAACTGACCACATTCTATGTAGATATAGTTCTCAGGATAAATAATTCTTCGGATTACCGTAAAAGCTATATATATATATACCATTTAATTTGCACGCCTGCTGATAAAGTGCTCAATGGTAGAACCAGAGCGTTAATAAAATCTATGTGATCAACAGAAGGTATGACTTGGCATTTTATTACTAATTAGTTTCATGCTGCACAAGAAGTGCGGCACTCATCAGATAAAATGACTATTTAGTAAATTTAGTAAATCGTGTCCAATTTTGCCACATGCCCATTTGGTCATAATAAAACCTTTGATACCCAGGGTACTCTTGTTATCTATTTTGAAAATCAATACAGCACCAAGAAATGTAAGCAGGTGTAGGGTTGTAGTGGTGTAACCTATGTATCAAGTTAAGGTTGTTTATGAAGCAAGCATTCGTTCTGTAAATCTTACACGAAACGTTTTACGGCTTATTCTACTTTTGGTACGTAATGTATATATATTTCCCACGGTTAATGAAGGTGAGTGTTAGATCGCTCAACATACTATGCAAGCAAGTTGACAAATTCTGTCCAGATTCAGTGCAAATTTATATCATCAGTATGGAATTTCTTCGAAAGCCAATCCGGCTTGGAGTGTTGAGAAGAAGACTTCCTAGCTCAAAGAATATCATTCATAGGACTTAAAGGTCATGAATTCGAATACGCCAAGATCGCCCTTCCTGGTGGTATTAACACAAACGTATACAATTTGTTTACGACCCTTTCTGTTTCCGTGATTTTTCAGAAGAATTGTCGAGAGAAAATAAAATACATTGCCAGTTTCTTTTCTTTACATTTATCGTTTAGATAATGAAAGTAAAATGAATAAATAAAAACAGGAAGCAAACTCCATGCCATTCCTCGGTTTCTAGCAGGATCATTTGCGGTCCACATCGCCAGAGGAAATGGGGGGATCATTTCCGGTCTGGGGATCATTTGCGGTTCTGTACAGTTCATCGTCTTTTTGTACTTGAATAAGGTGCCATTGTTTGGGTTGCACTAAAAGGGTATCACGTTTCGCCGTTCATGTTCTTAAAATTAGGTTCAATTGGAAGTTACAAACGACAATTCAATCCTTGCGCGCGAGGAGCCGCTCACAACGGTTATATTCCAACACTTGATCTGGATCGATCAATGTCACTTCTCGTTTTCAGTTGATTCTAAAACAAAATAATATCAACAAGTTGAATGGTCTTTTTCACTAGAAATGTAACCATAGCCACAATATGACGTGTTAAAGACTCTTAATTTTAGCTTTGTGAGCTTAACACTCAAACCTGAATCCTGTTACCCTATATTTTATCATTGATTTTTGTTTACCATGTTAAAGAGCAAGTTTTAATTTCCCTTAAAAAAATATAGAACGGACGCCAGAGTCATCTTTCACACTCAGCTCCCTGGAATAAAATAAAATTACCTGTACTATATTATTCCGAGTCTTTCAGCAATTTTCTTTTCATCACTTCAGTGTTCAGCAATGAGGAATTGGAATATAAAATTTCGAAACAAATTAAAACTTTCCTTTAATCATTGTAAATTGGTTTCAACAGAGGCACAGGTCTTTGTGTTGACTCCTGTCAACCCGCTCATTGTCCAGGATGGATCCAATGTAACCTTTTACTGGGACTACACTACTAGCAAGCAACTGACACTGGCGCAATGGGGAACTATGACGGAGGGAAATATCTTGGACACCATTATAGCCCAGCAACATGGGGGCAACGATGTGGAGTACTTACCGTCAAGTTATAAAGGTCGAGCGCTGATAGAGAGGCAGGCTTATCTTACTTTAGTTCATGTGAAAATGAGTGACAGTGGGCGGTATGGATGCAAGTTGACGTTTGAAGGAGGACAGTCAATTACAAACTCTACAATGTTGATAGTATCAGGTAAGTCATTAGTTCAATTGGTGCTGCAATTGTCTTCCTTATTGTAATACCTTGTATCCCTGGAAATTCAATGACGTTGCTTTTAATATCGCTTTACAATAATTCACTTCCTTTATTATTCTATTCTCAAAATAACGCAGCCCAGCAAACCGTTAACTGACAGTCTGTAGGATTTGAAATTCAGCTTTTTACACGTTTGTAACTAGCAATGGAAAGGCGCAAAAAGACACTAGGCGAGCGGTGCACCGTCTCTGCTCTACGTCGGGTTGCATTTCCAACCTTTCATCAGTTGCAAAACAAAAAGTTGATTTTTATTTCTGTTCTTCTCTCCAGTTTAAATTGGATTTTTCCACAGAGTGGGCCCTATTCTTAAGATCCTTTATATGAGCCTATTATGAGAAAAAACAACTGAAGTGATAGTTAGATGTCTAAAAGTAGGAAAGAAGCAATTGCGTCGTCTTTGATGTCGTGTCATTTGTGTGCTTGCTAACGTAGGACTACTTAGGGAAGGTACGTTTTTTAATTGGAGGAGGTGGGGGGAGGGCCACATGCTTTTGTTTAGGTATTTATGAAGGATCATGCATTAATCCAATCTGGGAAGTGGGAGGGCCACTTCTTTTTAAGCAAAAAAATTCTAAAATACCCC
>CM042755.1:14348500-14363215 GCA_022496165.2 Catalaphyllia jardinei
CTCCATTATTATAAATTCCATACAAGGCCTTGTAAAGCGCTCAAATTCTCAACGGCCCAATGTGTAACACAACACCGTGCACTTAAGTCAGTCACATGTCACTCGATACGCGTACATAAATCATTAATATTTGATCGATTCCTCGAATCGTGAGTTTGGGTCGCCTGTGCTCAAATTTCATTAAAACTCGATTAGTGTTATGCCAGGAGCCCATTACTAAGAGCCTGCAACTCCCATAATAAGGCAATGCAACGGCATTTTTACAGACCAGTCTATTTTTAGATACTTTTCTAGCAAAATAGGCCGGTTCCAGTTAACATGAGCACGCTTCGGTAAGGATAACACAATGCGGCCTCATGTGAACATGTCGACATGTCAATAATAGTCCGTGCATGTGATTGCAATTGGTCGCTGAGGTTCCAGTGGCGTTCTGAATTCGAGATAAATTCAAACTAAAAATAGATCGGTCAGTGAAAACGCCATTGCAGAAATATGGGGTAGTTGCAGGCTCCTAGTGATGGGCTCCTGGTTATGCTAGATGATCATACACTTATAGTTTTTTATTAAAATACGATCACTACATATTTATTTGCACATTTATTACATCAAAAGGCCGCCGAATTAAAATTAAAATGTGCAGAAAGGGGTATTTAAGAGAACTTAAAATTTAGACATGAGTCGAAAAGAGTCAAAATGAGAGAGACACAAACACAGGAATTTTGTCAGAATCTCGTCATGTAGTTAACGAAGCAAAAAGAGATCAGAAGACGTGCATTTTGTAATGTTTTCTCTGGTTGTTGGGACTTACAACTTGGCTTTCTCGACGCACAGTTGTGATCTCGAGTAATGTGGATATTTTCCAATTTGGCACCTGACATGGTCTCAATGATAGAGGCATTTGTCTCTTATTTATCATTGTTATCGTTGCCTGTTCTGCTCAGTAGCGGGGCTGAGATGTTCAACATGATTTACAGATTAATTTTTGTCCCGCAGGCAAAAATTTTATAAAATACTTGTGTAATTTACTTGACAGGAACTCTCAAACATTTGACCCCGATCAGGACGTGGAGGCAGTAGAGCTGGTAAGAAGTAAAGAAATAATAATAATAAAAAAAGAAACCAAAATCATGGTGTCCATGGAAATTCAGTCCGTGATGTTGCCAGCATAAGGAAGGGACAAAAAGTCCCACTTTTCATATAGAAGTATGGAAGTATGAATCGTATTCCTTTGTAATTCTGTATTTTCACCTGGCATTTCATGTATACTCGTGGCATGATAAAAACCACAGTAAAACCCATCTAGAATCGATAGTTAATAGCTTTGGTTTGCAAGAAACAGTCTCTTCATCATCAGAGTCTTTTTTCCTGCAGCAAAACCAGGCGCCGCCAAGCGACACAGACTCTGGAATGGTAACACCTCCAAATGAGCTATTCGACTTAACCCGTCTGGAATACAGTGTCATACCCCCTCTACTTCCAAATGCATCCGAGAAGAACTGGGAGATCCCCAGGGAAAGCCTCGTTTTCGTCAAGGTAATCGGTAAAGGAGCATTTGGCCAGGTGGCTAAGGGCATGGCAACGGGGATAGACAACAGCAAAGAGAATCGTGTTGTAGCCATCAAAATGTTGAGAGGTGCGATGCTGGATTGTTTTGAGTTCTTTATGACATCTAATGTAGTAGTGCAGGTCCTTAATTGCTTGAGCTTTCATACGATTACGAAAATTGGAATCGTGCGAGCGTTGATTTGCACTGCAGTGCAATTTAAGAATCAACGCTAAGTTGCTTCCAGTCTGCTCTCAGCAAATCACAATGAAGTAACCTTCTCAGTCACTTAAACTTGAAAACACTTGTCACACAGTTTAACAAATAGATTCCATGTTGCCGTGCCTCTGTTCAGTAATGGATCACAGATGACTTCAAAATGTGGTAAGAACAAAAAAAGGGGCACACGAGGCGTAGCTGAGTGTGTCACTGATGTTCTTACCACATTTTGACGTCTTCTGTGATCTATTACTGAATCAGACGCACCGCAACATGGAATCTATTTGTTTTATATAATAACGAAAAGCCTTTTTTGTTTCCAAATATTCCAACATATCGCGAGAGCCGGCCTTTTTCTCCGCCTTTGGCCCGCCTTTGCACGAAAAGAAGCCATTTGAAGTGATATATGATCTAAGTGATATATGAAGCAATTTCATTTCTTGCTATGCATAGCAAAGAATTGTGATTGGTCGAGAAAAATCACGCCACTGTCAAACCTGACTCGAGCGTCGCTCCTCGTTGAATTAAACCTTATAGCGAAAGCAGAATTGAACTGCGAAATCTAAAAATCTTGAAGAAATTGCTGGAAAAATCAAGTCACTTTTTGTCATCGAAGCAGCCCTGTGAGCCGAAAAGCTTGGACGTTGCCTTGAAAATTACAGGAGTTGAAAAAATATCCTCGGAAAACTTGTGGTTGCGGTCAACCTAGAGGCCATTTGATTCGAGTTTTGAATGAAAGGAGCGTACAGTGACGGTGGAGATTTGTGTCTTCTGTGGTTGGTTATTTTCAAATCAGCTTGATATAGTGTCGGAGACACATTTTAGCTGCGATACTGTTGACCGTGAGCTGTGGTTAGCTATACTTAGCTCGCTGCTGTGCCCTGAAACGGACAGGAACATTTGCATCGGAAAGCAAGGTTATGTAAGCTTATTTTAGTTTACCGATTTTAGGAAGTGTTTTGATGTTTCATTCCTGACATCAATCAGTGTGTTAGCAGTTGCTTTGACACTGGGAAAAGTTGAATGTTTAAAATAAATTAATCGCAGAAACATTTCGTTTATTGGGTTTGTTAAATTCGAGATAACGCAGTGGTTCTCGGCTTACCAAGACCAAGTTTGTGCGTGGTTTAGTCTCGTTCGACTGCCGACTGAAGCTGCTAGAAAATTATTTCTATATCATTTTCTAAAAGAAACGGCTTTATCTTTCGTTTTCTGTCTTCTCGAATCTGTTTAATTCCTCGGCAAGACTTTTTTGTACCTTATCGTTTGCCCAGTCACATAAAATGTTATCCTAATTCTCAAAACTTTCCGCCATTTTAAAACGGCGGAGGGAAAATATGTGTAATGATGACGTCAATCGTGCATTTGTCTTTATCAGATCATAGGCGAGAACCAATCAAAATGCGAGAATAACTTGGGTATGAAGCATATATGAAATATTTCATATTTGAACTGCGGTTATAGATACAAGTGAAGAATGATCATCGCAGTAAATTTTCCAATTTAAGCAATTGGAAAGAAGAAGCCTGAAAAAAATCAGGGCTCCGCGATACCGGTGCGATGCTCTACCAACTGAGCTATGAAGCCACACATTGGGAGCATAGCTCAGTTGATTGAGCATCGCACCGGTTTCGAGGAGGTCATGGGTTCGAATCCCGTTGAAGCCCTGATTTTTTTCAGGCTTCTTCTTTCCAGTTGCTAAAATTGGAAAATTTACTGCGATGGTCATTCTTCACTTGAATAACTTGGGTTATTATATAATAGGAAATAGATCAGTTTTGAGTAAAATGTTAGCCTGGAATGCATCTCTTTAGAACAAGTTTTGATTAAAATTATTTGCAGCTAATAGCTTTCTAATTGCTATAGCAACAACTTCACAGGTCTGCTTTTCTGTAATGACACCTTCTATTACGGCTACTCCAAACACGGACATTGCCATAATATATAAAATATGCGTTGTCATACTCTGCAGAGAATGCTACCGACAAAAACAGGCAAGATCTCCTATCTGAACTGAACCTGATGAAGAACCTTGAACCGCATCAAAATGTCATTCGATTACTTGGTTGTGTCACTAAGACAGGTATGATGAATTTCTTACTTCCTTGTTCTTGTTATGAGCTCGAGTAATTAGAATGATGGATTTCTTACGTAATGCTCTTTTGTCGTTCGTTATTTAAAATGACGCATTTAAGTCGAGTTAGATACATTTAACGCATCCTCTCATTGAATAGATAGCGATACAGCAACTGAATAGCGAAGGTCGAAATAGTGTTGGGAGCTTGTTCAAGAGCAATGCAATAATTTCCGCAAATTAATAGGATGGAAACGATTGGTCTGTGGATTTTTTTGGATCTTTTATTAGTTAGTAGCGTTAGAGAATTCGAGAATTCCACTCTTTTCAAATTGTTTATTGCCAAAACTTTGCATATCTAATATCAGACTATGCAGGTCATTGGCGTTTTTGAAGAAAGTGAATCGAACTATGAAATTTGAAACATTGATTTGATTTTACAAAAAAAAAATATAATATTATTAGTAAATTAATTAGAATGACACATAAATAACATTAAATAAGGCCAGGATGAAGTCATACCGGACCAGCATTTTAAGGCGGTAGTATTTTGTACTCCAGTGGAGTACTTATAGCACCGTGTTTTCCGCGAACTGGTTTTCATCTCCCGATGATAACATGGTCTGAATGGTGGGCATTATAAATTTCTTTGCCAGATCCTGTTATGGCGATAACGGAGTATGTACCGTATGGAGACCTTCTAGGATATTTGAGAAAGAGCCGTGGACTCCACGACACATATTGGAAAGACCCTGATTTTAAACCGCAAAGTTCTCTGAGGCCCAAGCAACTATTTGGTTTTGCTCTGGACATTGCTAATGGCATGGAGTTTTTGTCTTCGAAAAAGGTAGATTGTGACGACGTTTTATGAAAGCGTGGTATAATTAACAACTATTCACACGAAGTGGAAGTGGCTAGCGATGGATATTTACCGAGCCGCGAGGCGTTGGGGTAGACCTATAGCCACCGGCAGGTGAATAGTTGTTTTGGTATATACTAATACAGTGAGATAATATACACCACAAAAATTTAATTTGGATGATTTCTTCGCTTATCGCGGATGCAAACTGGGACGCCATCCTTTCCGAGTTGCTCGGAGGTAAATAGCAAAGGATATTCGGAGTTTGACTAGCCAATCAGAGCGCGCCTTCAACGCTATCCACTGTTTTAGTATATACTAATGGCTGATAACCCATGATGGCTAAGCAAATAAAAACTCTCCAGTTGCATGCAGTATCCAATGATCCAGGTAATAGAACCGGTTCCGTTGCACACACGAATTAGACTAAGATAAGTGATTTTGATAACTATAAGGACCTGAAGCAGGCCTTGAGTACTAATGGTATCAATAAGGCGTTTTCACATGACTTGACAGCAGCCATATTGGTGTTCCAAAGCAATTTTAAAAACTGCCCTTGTTGGTTTTTCCAAACCAATCCCGTGGGCGTTGAACTCTTTTTTGTGATGTAATCACATTCTTTTGTTCAAGTAAAATTTGCATGACTGCTACCACGTGAGTGAAAACGCTCTATTGAATTTTGAGAAACTTTTCTCACTTTCTTACTACTGTGTAAAATGGTTTGAGATGTATCCATTATGTTTTACTTTCTATTCACTAATTAAGCCTGTTTAAATGATTGCAGATAGTGCATCGTGATCTTGCTGCGCGAAATGTATTGGTAGGAGACGGTGAGGTCTGTAAGATCACCGATTTTGGTTTGGCGAGAAATGTATTCCAAGAAGATCTTTACCGGAGAACGGCAACGGTAAAACGTTTACTTATAGACTATATAGTCAGCTCAAACGTGCATTTTACCTTACGTGTTACCTTAAAAACTATCCAAATCTTGGTAACTTGGACAGTTCCGTGTTTAGTATAATTGACAGGCTACACGACTTTATACTAGGCCAATTTGAAAAAAGATGTATAAATAAATAAATAAATAAATAAATAATAATAATAATAATAATAATAATAATAATAATAGTATTACTGTACAACCTTGCCAAAACTGGATGAGGCCAATATAATTAATATGTAACCCATAATCGGAGTATTTCATAATCCAGTGCTTTTCAGTTAATAAATGACTTATGCGAATTATTTCATACCTGTAGGGTCGCCTCCCGGTGAAATGGACAGCGTTTGAATCTTTGGTATATGGAATCTGCACGACTATGAGTGACATGTAAGTTTACGTCTGCTTTGAAACAATTGACATGAATTCCAAAATATGCACATATAAAATTAATTTTTGTTTCTTTCTTAGATGGAGCTATGGAATCGTAATGTACGAGATATTTACCATAGGTGAGAGGACAATCTTGCTGCATTTAATATATTAAGGGAATATTAAGGGAACTCGTTCAGCTATTTTAGCTACTCTATTAAATTACGGGTAAATAGCTTGTTTTGTGTACCGGCTTATCGAGGTACGATTCATTTACTTCCACAGAGAAGAGAAGTACCGTCACAACTCTCTCACCAAAGTAACTAATTGAAATAAAAATAAAAATCGCCTCTAAACAACAATAACTGTACAATTGACTGGAGCATTAGTTCACCAAGGGATGAACTTTCAGCCATCTTGGCAGGAATGTTGAAACCTTAGTTCTGTCACAGCTGCATTAGTACAGAAGCCCATTACTAGGAGCCTGCAACTCCCATAATAAGCCAGTGCAGTGGCATTTTTACAGACCAGTCCCTAAGTACTTCATGTATCCCTTCCAGATATTATAGTGTATCTAATACACTATAATAGGCATAAATATACTATGCTACGTTCTAAATACACTATGTTAAGGGATACACCAAGTACTTACCGACCAGTCTATTTTTAGATATTTTCAATCCCGCGAAATAGGCCAGTTCCAGTCTACATGGGCACGATTCGGAAAGGATAAAACAATGCGGCCTCACGTGAACATGTCGACATCATGTTGACATGTCAACATTAGTCCGGCGTGCTTGTGATTGCTATTGGTCACTGAGGTTCTTGTGTGGATGTGAATTAGAGCTAAACTCAAATTAAAAATAGATCGGTCTGTGAAAACGCCGTGACAGGAATATGGGGTAGTTGCAAGCTCCTAGTGATGGGCTCCTGATTAGTATCAGTTTGATTAGAGTTAAGTTGTGGTTTATTTGAATGTAATGAGTTTAAGCGGCACTTATGATATTGATCTCGCTATCCAATTGTTTGATTTACAGGAGGTTCACCGTATCCGAAGGTCGACGTAAAAGCTTTAGCTTCTTTACTTCAGGAGGGTTATAGAATGCCCAAGCCTCCACACTTGGATGAAAAACTGTAAGTACCCTACTGGGGTTAAGAGGTGCGCTGCTAAACGATTATCGCTGAACAAGGTGATGTGTTCTTGGACAAGATATGTTATGTTCACATTGCCTCTCTTCACCCAGGTGCATAAATAGATACCTGAGGAGTAAATCCTTGGGGTAACCCTGGGATGGACTAGCATCTTATCCAAGGGGTAGGGGGTTAGAAATATTCCTAGTAGCTTGATACTACAGAAGGTGGAGATGTGCTGGCCTCGTGGGCCACCTTATCTTCGCTAGGGAGTCTATGAAGAAACAAAGACGCATTTTATGATAAGTAAAATTAAAAACAATCTTTTAGGAATCTGAGTTGCTAGAGGATTTGTATAGATTACGATTCGACCAAAGATTTGGACTTTCAATTTGAGCTACTCAACGTACTGTTACAAAACGTCTGTGAAATGAACTAATGCAGCACAATTTGTTTATATTATTTAAAAGGTATGAAGTTATGAGATCCTGTTGGACCGAAAAGCCTGAAGAGCGGCCTTCATTTTTAGAGCTACGAAAAATCATGAGAACGATGAACAAGAAAAGAGAAGTATGGAACAGTTATTCTATACATATTAGAGACGTTGACTTTATATACACGACTGTAAACGTGCATTGAGTATTTTCAACTCCATTGTTTGCTTGTTTTCGTTATTTATGATACATAATTTATAGTGTTGTTACATTTTTCCTTGGGATGCCTATGGCACGCCACGGTAAGGTTTCGGGCGAATTTCGTCGACGCAAAACAGCAAATTTGATTGACAGCTGAAACTATTTTTATATCCAAACGTGGCAAGGACTGTAATTTCCAAGCATAATTTCTGCGATTCGGGCAAGGAACATTTCGCGATTTTGCGATTCTGGCAAGGAGAAGAAATAAACATGAACAGAAGGTAAGCCATTTTAGAAGGCATTTCAACATTGTGTATTGAATTGAACATCATCCGTTCCGTCGCATCGGCATCGGCACCGAATTACTGTTCACGCAGCCTGCCAAACGAACCAACGAGTTCAGGCACCAAACCTGCGTGTTCATCCGGCCAACGTCACAAACTGCTTTGTCTAAACATCAACAAGAAGTTTTGAAGCATATTTGAAACACGATATTCATTGCATCAGTGTATTCACAAATCAAGAAACCAAGGAGCTTACCTGTTTACCAAAATCGCACATGTAAATAGTGTTTGCGAGGTTTATTCCATTCGATGTTTATTTCATTTCAGTGTTCCACTGTTAACATTTATTAATACAAAGGGAAATATGTGTTAAGAAGAATTTCTCATGCTTCTGATGGATGGAAAATTTAATCCTTTCGCTATGTTGAATAAACAAGGAACATTATCAATGGGAATATACCAGTTGCGTTACCGTGCGTTACGTTTTCTCTCACACGCCTACTTCAGTTCTTTTCTCATACAATAGAGCTTCTAATTATATAACAGATAATCAGTATTTTAGCCTGTTAATGTTTTGGCGGATTCCTTACGTTCACTGACGGCAATACAGCCCTTCACAATATTTTAGTCTTCAAATAAGTAAAACGTTGCGTTACCGTTCATGTCTTAAGATTCTCCGGCAGTTCTAGCGATCTCAACGTATCAGATATAGCCTCAAAACAAATTCCATTTTTCACGTTGCAATATTACTTCTGCCAGTAATTTTCCGCCGGCCTACGCTATTTTCCACTACAAGCACAGTGACAGTTTCTTCAACACCGTTTCCTCAGTGATTTTTATGGCCGATCTAACTGATTAATCGTGGCACTTAACTTCACAATTCATTCCAATGCTACGCTACTTAGCCCAAGCATTTTTGGCGTCTTGTTTCATTTATCATTTGTTGATCAGCTCATTTCATCCTTTTATTAATTAACCCAACGCTCATATTCATACATGTTTATACATATGTAATAAAGTCTGAGTTCATTAATGAAATTACAATTATTGATTTTTTTTTACAGATATACATCAGTCTCAAAGACTATGACAGTAAGCTTTACCAAAACGTGGACGATATGGATGCTTAAGTTGAATCGAATTACCCGGATGTTTACACGACATATGACTGACGTATTATCATGTGATCCAATAGTAATTTCGATTTGAACACATCCACAATACTATAGACGAATCAATGATCTATAAAAGGATGCGATAGGTGATTTCCATTCAAAGAATGTAAAAAATGTATATGTATATGAAACTACTTTGTGATCGTGATCATCACAGCCGAATTTTAACAATGTTTGATTTTGTAAGAAAATGGATGAGCTGTAAGCAAGATAGATCACTTCAGTCAAACTCTGTGATAACCCTTTCTGGGTAAAGTTTTAAAACACACTATCTACCGAATTTTCCGTTTTGTACATAGTAAGCAAATTACAAGACTTGCGAGCAGTGTCAGGAGCCCATCACTTGGAGCCTGAAACTACCCCATATTTCTGTCACGGCGTTTTCACAGACCGATCCACTTGAATTCAGATCCCCAGTAACAAATTGCAATCACAAGCACGGACTAATGCCGGCATGTCGAAATGATTTCGACATGTTCACGCGTGAGGCCGCATTGTTTTATCCTCACCGAAGCGTACTCACGTAGACTGGAACTGGCCTATTTCGCGGGAAAAACATCTAAAAATAGACTGATCTGTAAAAATGCCGTTGCATTGGCTTATTATGGGAGTTGCAGGCTCCTAGTAATGGGCTCCTGACAGTGTATATGGATTGACGGAAATCTGAGAGGAAAACTCCTAGATGTAATAGGGAACTTTTCGTTCGTGGCCAGGTTTTCAATCCAGATGGCTTCGTACTTCAATAGGATTTTAAATCAGGAATTAAACTGGCCTCATTCATGAAAGATAAGCCTAGTAATGAGACGGGATTATTTAATAATACATGTAGATAGGGAACCACGTATTAATTAGTATATTTAATATTGAAATTACTGAACAGAAAATAATTTTTAAAGTTTTGGGTCGCTGGTGACCTCGCACGGGTTCCATTTCCACTCGTGGAGTGATTCTTGAATCTAAGGAATTCACTGAGTTGCCCAGTGTCTCCATGCTCAAAATCTGAATCATGACGGATGCTTTGAATAAATCCATTTCTTTTAAAAAAACAAAAGTGTAGTCTAATAATGACAAAAACCTAACGAGCATCAATTGTTTCCCTTAGCCTTGTATTCGTCCATTGTGTCTTCACTTAAGGTGACTATTTACCTTGGAAGGTAATTATTTAACTAAGCTACTGAATGGACTAAACAATATTATTAATAAGTAGATCATTATTAGAATCAGGAGCCTATTACCACGAGCCTGCAACTCTCATGATAACGGCTTTTTCACAGACCAGTCTATTTAACATTTTCATAGACCAGTCTATTTAACAATTACACTTCGAGCCCGAGTTTTCTATGAGCAGATAGTCAACTCGGCTGCGCCTCGTTGACTATCGCTCGTAAAAAACGAGGGCGAGTAGTCTAATTGTTTTAGTATAAATTTACCGTAGTCTCATTGCATAAAAAGGAAAAAAATGTCAAGTAACGTGTAGAAAAGAATTGTTTTATTACGTTACATCAGGTTCAAACGTGATGCGCGATGTGCGCTGATGCCTAACTGATGACTATCAGCAGATAGAAAACGGTAATTTAGCCAATCAAATTCACGGATTCATAATAGACTACGGTTAATTTATACTAATTTTAGATATTTTTCCCCGCGAAATAGTCCAGTTCCAGTCTACACGAGCACGCTTCGGTAAGGATAAAACAATGCCGCCTCCCGTGAACATATTAGTCCGTGCTTGCGATTGCAATTGGTTACTGAGGTTCCTGTGGGGATCTTAATTCCAGATAAATTCAAACTAAAAATAGCTCGGTCTGTGAAAACGCTGTGACAAGCTTATGGGGTAGTTACAGGCTCCTGGTGATGGGCCCCTGTTAGAATACAACTGAAGAGTTTTCATGATAAATGATCAATTATTTCATGCTGTACAAAAGTGTTTTTGAGGCATTGTTATTTTTGTTTCATTAAAAAAAAGTATTCCTTTCCCGCTTGTTGGATGTATGATGATTATTGTCAACTCTGCACTCTGTGCCTCGTTGGCAATATATCATCTCTTATAATCCTTCAAATATTTTCGCTCGCGCGCGATTGGTCTAAGCGCGTCACGTGACCGAATATTTCCCAGCTAAAACTGGAGAAAATCCGAGAATATTCCTCGATTTTCAAAACTGCGCGCGTTGTGAAAAAGATTTGAAGGATAATAAACACAAAAGCCTCCATTTGGGACGAAAATATGCTGTGATATGTGTCCTTAGACATTATCTGTTCCTCGTAGCTCGCGGTTTTCCTCGAGCTACTCTCTCGGAAAACTGTTTGCTTCTCGGAACAGATAATGTCCGCGGACAAATATATTTTTAATTATGCAGAAAAGACAAGCGTGTTGATCTAAACCGAAAATTGCGTTTCAGTTTCATCTCGGAAGCTTAATCCTTGCATACGACCCGTGGGGACAACACTGAACACTTGGGACAACATTAAATAAGAAAAGGGATTTATATATAACTGCAAAAACTATGTGTAAAATGGGGAAAAAGTTTAAAAACGAACATTAAAAGCTTGCAATTGTGTCTTGAAGCTTTCAATTTAGCACCAAAAATTAGTCGTTTGCGTTAGGCATCTCGCGTTTCGATTACTGTCTACAGGAAGGATCAAACAAAGGTACGTCATCTTCAACAAAATATGCTGTTCCTCGTAAAGTCAAACCCAGAATTGTCGGCTTAAGCATTGCAAGAGATGAAAACGATTTTATTATTATTATTTTTTTATTACCATTTTCGAGCTACCGTGAACGGCAAACTTTTTCCCGCGTTGTTACATGCTTAAAACGTCCAAGTTTGTCTAGTCAAGCTGTTGCGTTTTAGAGGGGTTTACATGTCAAATATTGACAGCTCCGCCTCAAATTGCCTCAATTGAGGCGGAGCTGTCAAAATTTGACATGTAAACCCCTCTAAAACACAAAAGTGTGACTAGACAAACTTGAACGTTTTAAGCATGTAACAACGCGGAAAAAAGTTTGCCGTTCACGGTAGCTCGAAAATAGTAGTAAGGTAGGAGAAAAAGGTTATTATCGTATCGTTTCGAAAAGGAGCTGGGTTTTGACTCCCGTATGCGCTGCGGGCGGAATAGTCTCCTAACGGCTAAACCTATAAGGCGGTGAGGGTTAAGGGTGGGGTGGGTGCCTATTGGGAACAAATTGAAACCCCGCAACTTTCCAACGTTATTATGATCTTTTTCTCGCTACGTCCCAGACTATGAATGAATAAGAAAAGCAAGTTCCATTTAATTTTTTTTCATTTTTTCACATTTTAATTAATTCCGTCGAATTTATGTCATATAAATTTTAGTTTAAATAGATGGTGAATAAAGTAAAGAGCCAAATTGTTTTCGCAGCACAGTTCACAGCTACATAGTGTCGATATACACATGTAAAATTTCAATTACGTAATGAGAGAAACAACATATAAACAAACAGACAGCACAGGTCGTGGATGCTGTCAACAATACATTATTATGTTACAGTGGAACCTCGATTTAACGAAGTCACAGGGGACCGGCCAAATTTGTTCGTTAAATGGAGGGTTCGTTATATCGAAAACCTCGATGTAACGAATTTGAGGGGAAACCACCAAAATGTTCGTTATATCGAGGTCATAGTTAATAATCAAATTGTAACACAGCTAGGTGACTTCTGGGGAAATACTATAGTGCCAATGTCTATGACATATAATGAGCCGTTGACAGAAAGGTTGCTGTCTCTTTACCATAAGGATTAAAGGATTTGTTGACTGTTGATCTGTTCAGCGTTTATCTTCTGTCGCCTGTTGGCAATGTAATTCGTTACATCGAGGTAGAATTTACGTTTGGGCTTCCGGATTATGTTTGTTATATCGAAGAATTCGTTGTTTCGAGGTTCGTTATATCGAGGTTCTATTCCATACATTTTACTGTAACTTTCGCCGGGACGTAGAATATCGTTCGTTATATCGAGGACTTCGTTAAATCGAGGTTCCACTGTACTATATACACTGAATATGACAGAACTCCCTGACCTTTTGCTATATATATAATCATATCTCTTCTTTTTTTCTTTTTCGTTGTTTTGAATTTAATATACGCCCTAAAGTTTACAAATGTTACAATCACAAACAATTTATATACAATCACAAACAATTTATATACAATCACAAACCATTTATCTACATTGGAAATTCGCAGATATAAGAGTTTCAATAACAGTCTATGAAAAGGAAAAGAGAAACTTTTCAACATCGAAATTCTGACGAAAAGAAATGTCCTCTCTTTATCATTCAATTTCACTGACTCGGTAGAGTTTAACATCTTATTAAACAAGTGCAATTATCCCGTGATATTGCACTGTACATGTTGGACAGTGGTAAAACCGATTAATAAACCCTTTGCTAATCATTCTGAATACAAATCAGTCAAATTTCTGCAACTATTCCGTTCCACGAACAGTTATCAATGGTTACTGCATTCCTTTCAGTTCTCTCCACAGTAACCAGCGAAGAACACCAATTCTAAGCTGGTAAACTTTAAATAGGGAATCTCCAAATAACATTTCAATATAATACGATGCATTACACTGAGGTATATAACAACACTGTAATCCAACCTGCAGTCTACTGATAAAAGCCATTAACTTTCCACAATCTAGGTTTCGTAAAAAAACTTTCCTATCTTTGTCGTGGTATACTATGCTTTATTGTATATATAGCGAGAATTTTAGGTAATAAACCCTGCGAATAGAATTCTATATGCGCTATATTTTCACATATGAAAAAAGCGATACGTCCAATCAATTTCGCGTATAGCATTCCTCACATGTGAAATTATAACCAGCCATCGCCCAGAGTAGAATGGCTTTGCCAATCAGAGCAAAGCATTCAAATGGCTTCCCAGAAGCGTGGTCTTGAAATCAGCGCCTGCTTGAAGTTTGTGTTTTGAAAACATGGCTTCGGCTTCCCGTTTTAGTTCACTGTCTTCCGGAAACACGCAGCAGCGGAATATATCCAACATCTTGATCGTTAGCACTTCAGCTTCAGTCAACAGTCACCTCAGCAAGTCTTATCTTTGTTTCATGGGTGAACATTCAAGGAGGAACATTCAACATTTCTATAAACAGCGTGAGTCAATAGTCCAAATTTGTCTTTGCACAGCGCGAAGCGCCGTCATGAGCAAGCGAAAAGATTTCACACTTTGTGTTTTGTGTTTTGTACGAATTCCCCATACTGTATTTTAGCTTGTGTAGGCTCTTTGTTCGCTTGTTGCTGGACGGGAAAGCGAATTTGTTTTTTTTTTATTACGTTCGGTCATTTACATCAGTCTTGAATTTTTTGCTGTTCTGCATGTAAGCTTATGTTATCGGAAAAAAATAAAACTGATTTAAAGGATATGTTTAATTCTCGCTATATATACAATAAACAAATTACTTCATACAAAGTGCAACGTACGGATTTTTATTCACTCGTTGC
>CM042755.1:14363225-14380445 GCA_022496165.2 Catalaphyllia jardinei
TCTATTGTGTTAGGCTGTACTTTAATATATCGAAGTTGGTCTATTGTGCAGTGTACGTTAGTGTAATCTTGGTCACAGATTCTAATCCCAGTCTTCTACATTCCCGTACAGCCGGTCGTCATAAACGTTCATGTAAACAATCTCCTGAAATGAAGTAAGGAATATGATGGTCAGTGGGTAATGTCCACCGCTCAGTTTACAAAGTAGATATCAGTACTGGATATACAACAAACAAAAAACATTCAACACAAACGCAGTTGCTGGAATTACTATAGCCTACAAATATTGCGAGACGCAAAACAAAAATTGTAGTCTTTACATTAAGAAAACGATTTACTAGGGTACTGCAATGATGTATGAATGTATCAACTCGATAAGTGGTAGAGATGTGAACATTTCAGCAGCAAATCGCGTTTCTTATTACGGCAATGATTTGTTTATGATAGTCCCAAATATATTTTTTAGAAGTAATTTAAAGAGAGCTTTGAATAGCACTCACCTTGTGGCACCGCTCTAATCTTTTGATTGTTCTACTAATAGAGTCAAAAGTAGGTCGACGGTCAGGCTCGTTGCTCCAGCATTCACACATCAGGGCATAGCTGAGAAATAATGACATGCCATAATGTTGCCATGTATCAGGTAGTTTAAATGTTTATCTTTTAATGATTGAGATTAACATCGAGATTGATAGCAAAATAATCCAAAATAATAATTGATGAAAAGTAAAATGCACCAATTTCATATAAATGACGAGCATTTTATTAAAAAATTCACAGACATGTTTCGACCTTCTATCCAGACCTTTTCGGTAAAAAGTACTAATTATAGAAAGCAATGTAATCAAACTGAAAAACGTTTATTATCAAAACAAAGGAAACTTGCGGCTAAAATTGTATGTCAATGACATAGCACACGTACCAAATTTCTTGTAAGAGACGAATGATTAAACATGTCTGGGAATTTTAAAATAAAATTCTCGTCATTTATTTGAAATTAATCGTTATCTCCCTGCTATCCGGATCTTTCCGTAAAAAGTACTAACAGACCACAAAGCAGTTGCCTGCTCGGTGACCTGGCCTTTGAATGGCAGCGAGGCTGGAGGTGACCTTGCTTTGATACAGACTTCTCTGCCTTTGTCATAAAAAAAGCACCTAGTTAGCATAAGAACAACAAAAGCAGTGAGGTCTGTATCAAACACAAGGTCACCTGCAGCCTCGCTGCCATTCAAAGGCCAGGTTCCTGAGCAGACAAAGGTAAAATGCTATATTGTGGAAAGCAATGCAATCAAACTGGAAAAACGTTTACTGCATAAAAGAGAAATCTGGCTAATTTGAAATGACGCGTGGCACATCCAAATTCTGTAGGAGACGATTGAACAGGAGTGCATGTTTCAGCCTCATGGAGGAAATATTACTTTCAGGATTCAGCACCAGCCCCTTCCTTGCTCTAGCTCCCGAAGTTAAGGTAAATTTGAGGCTCCATTCACAATTAGTGAAGAGAACGCCAACAATTCTGCCAAACGTCTAGTTCATTACACCCTTTGCAATTTCTTTTCGTCTGAGGCTTAACACAAGTGGTTCACGTTCTGAACATGATTGATAAAAAACAACAACATTGATGAATCATTTCACTCACATTTCTTCGTCTAAGTGGGCGGGCTTTGGCATTCTGTAGTTATCTTTTATCATGTAAGGAATACGATGAGCCTGAATATTAGGATATGGACAACCACCTAAAAACAATTTAAAACCAGTAAATCCTTAAGTATAAAATGGTACAAAGTACTTTCTTACAAAAAAGCACTTTATTGAAGCGGCCAGCTAATACCAACTTGATTATTACTAAAGTTCCATAGAATTATTTCCATCGCGCAGCGATCTATCGAGAGCCCGTGTGAAGTTTAAGTTATGTTCCGTATGTTTCAAGATAGATCAACAGTGTTGTGACAATGGCCAGTCAAATAACTGACGATGGCAGAAAAAAAAATAACCAAGAGACAGTGATGGATCCTCTTGGTCTCGCGAGACCCAAGTTCCTGGAACTACTAAGCGGTAGGATCTGGATACTCTACTTCTCACAAAATTGATTTAAAAACTGATGCTTTTGATACAAATGGCTTCGACAAAGATGGCGAGAAAGAATCATCCCAAAGTGTGAACAGCAGCTAAAAGGAACTCTATCAAGGTGATTTTGTTGATCCAATCTTTATTTAACCGGAAGACCAAATTTTAATTTAAAATATATTTTTCCCCGAGTCACGGCATTAGAATTTGAAAAAGTCTGCCAAATTTGGTAATTCATATCACGAAACTTCGCATAACCCCTTATTATAGCTTCAGTGAACTTGAAAAGTTATGTTCAACTTAACACTCAAGATGATTATTTTAGGTGCCATCGACGTAAATTGCGGCTTTTCTAATGGTGCACTTGTCATATGCGCGAGTTCAAAGCACAAACCCGAAGCAAAAATAATTAAAAATTAATGAAAACAGCGAAATATGTTACCTATGGTGAAAATCTCGTACAATACGATACCATAGCTCCACCTTGGAAAAAATTGAAAGAGTAACCAGGGTTATTTTGGTAAAAGTAATCAATTTACAAAAGCATAGTATATATACAGAACGTATAACATCTTGTTTAAAATTTCTTACTAACTGGACCGTTCAATGGCTTCTCTAGAACTCACTGATTTTTGTTTTCTAAATTAAATGCACTGCCGTAGAGCGATCAAGTCCAAATTTGAGTTCGCGCAACTGGCATTTGTTTTACAAATAGGTTGTAATGATTGACACTTACACGTCACTCTGTGCAGTACAGTAACCATATAGCAACGATTCTACCGCTGTCCATTTCACTGGCAGGCGACCCTATGAAGTGCAATGTACTTGTTTTGAATTAAATTAATAAAATTTGTAAAATTAAAAAAAAGGGATGCTCAAAATGATTAACCAGCCACGTATTGATATCGTTGTGCAGGAGAAAAAATTTTCATAAAACCTGGATCAAAAGCTGGATTATCCCTATCTATCAGACAAATCACTTCTCAGTGAATAGCATAGTATGGTTTGTCAGAAAAAGCTAGTAGGTGGAATGGATGCAATTGAAATATATTGTGATTGTTACGCCACATAAGGATAAAGTTTGACATTGCGTTCACGAAAAACACTACCTTTATGACTCTTTAAAGAAATACTGTATTGTATGTTACTGACCGGGCGATATAAGTCGATAGGGAAAAACGAGGATCCTCGTTGATTAAGGGTGCAGTTTTACTATATAAAATAATTTTTACATCTCTATACCTTGGTACGTTTCCGATAAATATCATCATTCTGTACATCTCTCGCCATTCCAAAGTCGGTTATTTTGCACGTTTCTTCTTCGCCTACAAGCACGTTCCTAGCTGCCAAATCTCTGTGGATTATCTAAATTTTGCAAGCAATGTTTGTAAAAATGTTAACAAATAAAATCATGACTTTCATGAAATATACACGGAGGTGTTCGACAGTGGAGATAAGTTTTGCGGGGGGGGGATAAATATCTTTTTTGCACTTGTGACAGCTGTCTTGAAACTAATATTCCTCAATCAACTACATTACATACTACATTAGATTTTCAGTGTATTCAAAGACTAATATGTCCTTCTTGCCAATAGGTGAATTTCTGTTCGGTTGTCTCGAATGCTCTCCTCCACGCTTCAGAAATGCATGCCGATAGGGCAATTTCGATGTACTAAAATTCTAACTTACTCCAAGGCTAAGGGGAATAAAACACGAGGTCGAGGAATGACCAATTAGTTTCTTTTCATCTAGGAGCCAAATGAGAATTTTATTATATCGAAATTGCCCTATTGGTGCTGGTAAGCCTCTCTCCAGTTGGAGTAAAGTTTTATGTTCTACTTACAAAAAAATGTTCAGTTTTTTTTTTCTCCAATTAGCACAGCAGTGCTGAAAACACTGCTTCGATACTTATCTCCTAGGTTGTTAATTACTTTTGTTTCGACTCCGAAACATGACAATTCGTGACATGGGCTGTAAAAGGACTCTGCAACATCAATGCTGTTTTCGGAGAACAAGGGAATTCCCCTTCTTTTCTTCAAAATAATGTTAGCTTGTTTCTCATATTGGGTGCAGGGAGTATAACAGAATCCTAACTAGCTAGTACGGATAAAAAAGAAATGATTCAGTTGATCGTCGAGTCGTTTTCGGAAGTGTCTCAACTTCTGTCAGTTTTCCGTTACTGATTGCACATTTCTCTTTAGTTTACCTTGTTAGCAGCCAGGAATGCCATGCCATCAGCAATTTCCCACGCGAACTTTAGAAGTTGTTCTGATGTAAGAGAACTTGATGGATTTACATCCGGGTCCTTGTAATAGTTGTCATTGAGGCCTCGACTTTTTCTCAGGAATCCAAGCAAGTCCCCGTATGGTATGTACTCGAAAATCACCATGACTGGGTCTGGAAATAGAAACAGGTTAAAGCTTGAAATTGTAAAAAAGGAGTAAATGTACCCTCACAAAGCACATTTGTCGTACATTGCCGCTGAAAAACTATAGGGGGATTTTCATGGAAAAGTAAGTCCGGATGGAGTTACAAGAGGAATAAGAAAACTGTTTCCAAATGAGCTACAGCAGTGTCAGCAGTGTTGATCGAAATTCGTGTTTCAATTACTGTTTTCATTCCAAATTCAGTTGTGAAACGTCTTAATAAATCAAATTCATTTCAATTTACCCTAAAGGGGTGGAGTGGGGCTTTTATTCGGTGCAGGTTTCTAATCGTAAGTTATATTTTATTTACAGGTAAATGAGCTATAACCGTGCGCTATAAGCGAAAAACGTGCAAGCTACAGTGTATGGTGCGGTAACAATGAAGCGGAAGTGATCTGATAAATCTATGCAGGTTGATGTGTTTATTCCTTCACTTCATACTGTGATGTCCACTAGACAAACATGTATTTATATATACGTAAATATTATTTGAAATTTAAAACACAAAAAATCTTCAGTTTAACACCACAGCTCGTAGTCCGAGAAAAGGACATTTAAAGGCCCTGGTCAGCCACACCTTTGTTTTCGTTTACATGCGAAAGTTTCGCTATTATTTTTTATTCAGAGCACGTCGAAATAAAGGAAACCACTGTGGTACTACAACAGATAATGCAACACACTTTCCGGAACACAATTTACAGTAAAGCAATAAGATTTCGCTTCACCGTGCAATGTCAATAATTTCGATGGCATCGAAAATGGCGGAGGCTGACTAGGGTCCTTTAACAGAACAAATTGAAATAGGTGTTTAATGGGCTTTGTGGTAAGGTATTATTGTTTGAGTTGTCAATTCAATTAAAAAAAACAAATGAGCTGAGCTCTGTCTCATTTATGACGCACATTCGAGATAACGAGTAAATATCGAGTAACAAATAATCAAACATGCATGTTAAACGAACCTGATAAGGTAACTGCACCCATCAAGCGGATGACATTAGGATGATGTTGAAGCTGCTTCATAAGTTCGTACTCAGCTAACAGGTCTTTCTTGTTAGCCTCTGGAGCTTTATCTGACACGAAAAAAAGAAAATAAAGTCGTTGCTACGATAATATCTAGATTTAGCCACGCCTCAAAGCCGAGCTCCTGATAGCAATATTTAGCCATAAAGGGGGAAAAGAGGATTTCTTTCCTTCCAAAGAGAACTAACCTTACTTGAGCCTGCGAGCAAGAAACGTTCCTGGTCAGCGTTCAATTTTAAAACACGTGACCTCATGAGCTCTTAACACGTACGGACGTATGTACTAACGTGACAACCAAATCGGTGGGCTACTATTTTTTTAATGTGTGGGGCTTCGCTAGCGCGCCTCGGTGCGCAGGATCTTCCCAGAAAACCTGTAGGAAATAACTGAGTAAAAACGTACTTGGAAAAGATGAACATCTTCCAGAATAGTTAGCACAAGTGATGTGAAAGCATTCCTGATTTGGGACCAGTCTATTGTGTTTTTGTTAGAAAGATTGTGAATTTTATGATTTTTGCTACGAGCCATTTAATGAAGCGTGGAACTTTGGAACCGAGAAGCTGTGATTAATTGTCACAAATGTGAGATAAGAAAATACAAAAGTTATCCCGCTAAGGACTGTAAATATTCCCATCGCTGCGCCAATTATTTTAAATTCAATTTTAATTCGTTTCATGTTTGTAGCTTTTTAGAATGTGTCTATAACGCACCTTTAGGAATTTTAACAGCGACGGTCCCAAGTCCTTCCACAAATGCTTGAGCCACCACACAGAATGCACCCTTACCGACATACTTCTGTATGTGAACCTGATCACGTGGGAACTCCCAGTCGAGAATCTCTTCTTCTAAACATGAAACGTTGCTATATATGGTGTCGTGTGCAACGTTTAATGGAACATGGTTGACCTTGTTCTTTGCGCTTTCGTTTCTACTCGGAACTCGTGGGTGAGGCATCTAAAGTGAAATAGGAAAAAAGGATATTTAGAAACATCTCCAAACTAAAGCAATGTTAATTAAGCAAACATTCTAAACTATGGAATAAGGGCGTTGTCCAAAGGCCCTTAAGCAACTGCAGTACTTCTCGAGATTTCGTTGACAACACTTATTAGATATGACACTTTTGGCTTATTTAAACCGTTGCACAATCAGCAGTGTAAGTTTTAGAAGACTGGACTTTTTTACATGTTAAATGTGTTAAGACAAATTGATAGTGCGTGTCATTCTTCTGATTTCTTTCTACTACACAATTTTGAGAGTCTTTCACACAGTTTTAGTTCCTTGCTTAGATTATACAAAAAAAAAATAATAAACACCAGTATGAATTTGAATCTACATTTTTCTGGTCTCCAGTAATGAGATATCATGAGAAATTATGTTGCTTAAATTGATACCAGTTGTTCATTAAGCGTCATCTCTTTCAGGTAAATGTAAATCTACACCCCTCAAAGCAACATGAATGCAGAAAAGCACACATATTTCTTACCGCATTGTAGTTGTTTGCACTGATAATCTTCGGAGTCGTCTTCGCGCTGCGTCTAGGTGAGCTTTTGACGTAAAATGAAGCGAATAATGTAAATTGAAGCATGCCTAAAGTGTTTGAAATCTTTAAACAGAATTTATACTTACTAGGACTGGAGCTCTGTCCAGTTTGCTAGAACTTGCTGTCTATGTGGATCTGAAGAAAAAGAAAAAGAAAAGAATGAAAGAAAGAAAGAAAGAAAGAGCGAAAAAAGACAACAGGAGACTTTCATTTGCTTAACTGTTCATTAAGCTCTTCAAGACTTGTGATTTATATGTGATCGAGGATTGTTTTTTGGCGTACGCTATACATGTTGTGTTGTGATTCAGTTACGGATGCTGTGATTTATAGACATGAATTTCTCGTGAAACTCGAAAGCAAATCAGTAATTGTCTTTATATTTACTGTTTACATTTGGTTTCGTTTGAGTTTCGAAAGCAGTTCTACTTTGCGTTCCGACGTCAAAAACTCCCACACACCAAAAAATATTATGTATCGGAACCGTCTTGTTGAGCGAGAAATGATGTACAGGTTGTGTTATATTCCGTTTGTCGTCCACGTCACCACACCTATGCATTAATCTGCAAAATCCAAGTATGAAGTCTGCAATGAGACTTTGGTACTTTACGCACGCGTTATTTACATATTTATAGTCCTTTAGCATGCGCAGAGGTCACAGGGTCCTAACAAAGTTTCCTACTTCAATACAGACTCTTACCGGTATTACGCCTTCTTTTGATGCAGCATGCAACAGTTACTATTATAACCAGGAGCAGAGCAGCGCCACCACCCCCACCACCGTATATAAGCGTCTTGGACATAGAGTCTACAGTGAAGTACAAAGGAAAAAGAAATCAATTCTGCGGGTTTCACTTTGGTGTATCTATAACTTCCTGATGTTCATACAATGAGTTATAGAAAAATGCATCGCGCACTATGACTGGGTGCTAGCTATGTATTATTTAACAATTAGACTACGAGCCCGAGTTTTCTACGAGCAGATAGTCAACGAGGCGCAGCCGAGTTGACTATCGCTCGTAGAAAACGAGGGCGGTAATTTAGCCAATCAAATTCACGGATTCACAATAGACTACGGTAAGTTTATACTGATTAATCATATGGAAATTTTAAGTTATTCGAAAACAGGTACAAAAAGATGTGATACGTAATTTCTTCGAGCATCGATAGTATTTGACATATACTACGAAACTATCAGTTGTTTTATGCTATTCACGTGAAATCAATGAATTTGTACATGATTAATAAGCATACACTGTACGAATGTATTGATTATGATTAACTGGAACTACTTGTCAACGGTTGCCCTGATTGGTTGTGTTTTCATTGGGACAATTTTGGCTAGATAAAGTCGGAAAAGTCCGGAAATGCAGTGAAAACAGTTCGTCTCAAGTTTAGCGAATTAAAAATTAAACCTGACATGAGCCCGCGATCCAATCGAAAACCAGCATTTGGTCAACGGTCAACTTCAAAAAAACACTTGACCTCGATGAGTTGTAGACTTGAGCCCGCGATATGGTCACGTGATACTGGTCAGAAGACACCTGGTTTTGACAGGTGTCAATTGCTCATATAATGGATGTCCAATATCAAAGAGGTACACGGTAAACCAAGGCTGCATGTCTCTATCAACCTATTATTTGGAGTATGGCCGCCATGTTGTGCGACTCCGTCGCCGCCGCCGTCGCCGTCGTCGTGCGTACGTGCCCATGAGCAATACCGCTGCCCATGATAACCATGAGAAAATCAATAAATGGGTTTCTTTTTCCTATATGGTTATGGGGCTCTGCTTGGCGGCTCTTCGGGCCGCAGGAGCGCCGCTATCAAGTCACACATTGGAAGCGAGGTCAATTTGTTGAGTACACATCTCCCGTGATGAGTGAAATGATGTGAAGTACTAACCTCTTACTAACCGGGCACGAGGGCCGTACTGGGGAATATTGGCCCAAGGTCGTGACAGTACGGACCTCGCTGCGCTCGGTCCGTACAAAAACGACCGAGGGCCAATATTCCCCAGTTCGGCTCGAGCTAGCTAGGTTAGTAGGAAGTTCGGCTCATGCTATATATTTTTCTCTCAAACGCACTTCCGGTGAGTTAAATTCAAAGGACTTCCGGCGCGTGATGACGCGAGCAACTCAGAAAGAACAAGCTACCAGCTACAACGACTTTGAAAAAAAATTATTGAACTTCTTCCGAACGTTTTGCAAGCGTAACTTAGTGGATTGGGAGCCAAAGTATGGGGATAACATTCACCACACAGTTCTTTCAAGTGCAACTGGATTGGGGGAGTCGCCAAAATCTCTCGCTTAGCATCTTTTTTGGATTCGTTTTCGCTAATCGGCTAACTGGTTTTCACTTGTTTTGTGTGCTAGTGCATGACCTTCGCTTTACGCTTCAATACTAGTTGTCTTTTCGATTTTTAAACTTAATTATTACTATTTTTTTTACTTGTAATCTCTTTTTTTTCACACTACTTAGAGTACTTCTTACTTACGCCACTTACAATACTAACACGTAAAACTACTCACAATACAATACACCTACTTACTCTGCTAACAGTACTAATACTTATACTACTTACAATATTAACAAAAATAATTAGATCACTTACCCTACTTACAAAACTTGCACAGCGAAAATCAAACATTTTTTTTTTTACAGTACTAATACTTATACTTGCATTTGCATTTTGTGGCACTAGGTGGTTACACAATGACTGTATCACGGTTATCATTACATTCGCTGAACTAATACACACACACGCACACAGTACAAATACTACACTATAGCAAAACAGCCCACATTTCTTTAAATTGATCAAGCTCTTTGTTTTTAACAGCCAACGAGAGAATAATACCGAGTTTGTCTTTCAGGGGTAAAAGAAAGCTATCAAAGTCTAAGGAGCCGACGCGTATGCTTGAAGCGAAAATATTATATTTTGCAATTATTATAGAGAGTAGTTAATGGCTGTAAAGTTAACTGAGCTACGGTTTTGAAGCCAGCCGTATAGGATTTCTTTTTCTGATAAGAATATATCTTGGTGAGAAGTTATCCGCCACCAGCGAGTGAAAAGGTCCCAAAAATTTATAGACTCACAGCATGTGATCAGCAGGTAGGGCAATGATTGGCTTTCTAAGTTACATAGAGGACTTGTATCAAAGTCCGTCAAACCAGCGCGAACCAAACTGGATTGTGTAGGTAAAATGCCGTGGATGATTTTGAGTTGAAATATTATAAGTTTTGCTCCTTTTAAGATACGAAATGGTAGCAAGTAAACATCCTGGATGTCTTCTTTAGTAAAACTGGGATTTAGAATTCTGGGTTCCACTGTCGGTGGTAGGTATCTTTTTCAAGCAGTTTTGAATATGTTAACTTTGCGGGAAAATGCTGTGTAGAAGTTAGGGCTCCAGGTATTAATCTGTTGGCGGGGGTTGCGGTTCGGAGAGTTGATTTCGAAGTTTTTGGAATGGCATTTATGAGGCCATAGTATATTGTGAACGGGCGTTGCACACGAAAGTTTTACTTAAATTCTGTTAGAAAAATTTAAAGTCAGCATTAAGCAGATCTTGGATGTAGATCAAGCCTTTGCTATACTATTCGTTAATAAAGATTTGTCTTTCCATCCAGCCGAATGTTGCGATTATTAAACAATTATTGGATGAGGTTTTTGTGCTATCCAGAATAATCAAGGTCGAGTTTTTGTGCTATCCAGAATAACCCTTACCGAGACATTGATTATTCTGGATATCACAAAAACCGAATCTAATAATTGTTTTATTATACATTGAAAGCAAAAATTTTGAACTCGTGTTTCTGCTTCTTCACTGACGACAAGCAGTACGAATCGCGCGAAGTTGACATGATTACCCTTAGAAATCATGCTTTGCGGTCATACATGACATGATAACCCGTGACCTTGAGTGTCCTTGACATGATAACTGTATAATCTGCAGTTATGACGTCACGGACGCTGATTTTGAAAATTCACTGCACGCTTTCGGCCAATCAGAAAATAGTTAGAGCGTTCAATGTATAATAATCCATATTATTTGATCATATACGGGTATTTCTTTTCGCTGTCAGATGAATACTTGAATTCTTGCCAATAACATAAGACCGTGCGATAGAATTCTGGGAGTTGTTCTAAGTTGAGTGCCTTTACGTCGTAGTCGCAATTAATCAGGAAATCAATCTCCCCAACCTGCCTAACTGCGTAGTTTAGGATGGTTTTCCATGAAGCATCACCAGCTTCTGCGATGGGTTTCAGTAATCCATGTTATTTTCAAAGCGCGTTCCGTGATTTCGAAGTCAATCATTTTCAAGCCACCGCGTTTCTTTTCCGCGATAATCGTTTTTCTTTTAATTTTTGGGGGTTTGCCTTCCCAAATAAACCTAAAAATAATTTTGTTAATAGTGTCTATAAGCGGCTTCGAGATTGTCAAAAGCGAAGTGCTGTATATAAGTTTGGCTAGACCTAGTGTTTTGACGACGTTTATCCTGCCAATGAGACCGAGATTTCTTGATGTAAAGTGTATATGAAATAATTCATATTTGAACTGCGGTTATAGATGTAAGTGAAGTATGATCCTCGCAGTAAATTTTCCAATTTAAGCAATTGGAAAGAAGAAGCCTGAAAAAAAAAAAAAAAAAAATCAGGGCTTCAACGGGATTCGAACCCATGACCTCCGCGATACCGGTGCGATGCTCTACCAACTGAGCTATGAAGCCACACATTAGGAGTAAGGTCAATTTAGTGAGTTCATATCTCCCGTAAGGAGTGAAATGATGTAAAGTGTATATGAAATAATTCCTATTTGAACTGCGGTTATAGATGCAAGTGAAATATGATCCTCGCAGTAAATTTTCCAATTTAAGCAATTGGAAAGAAGAAGCCTGAAAAAATCAGGGCTTCAACGGGATTCGAACCCATGACCTCCGCGATACCGGTTTTTCCCTGGAAATGGTCCGTATAGTAAAATCCCGACCAAGAAAGAACCAATCAGAACGCTCGGATTTCCCTTGCCATATAATAAAAATGAAATAATTCATATTTGAAATGTACATATGTACCAGGTCACATCACTTCACTCCTCACGGGAGATATGATCTAAATAAATTGACCTCGCCTCGCGATCTTTATTCCAATTGCTTAAATTGGAAAATTAACTGCGATGATCATTCTTCACTTTCACTTAAAAAGAATGTTCGGCTAGTTAGTCGGCGCAGTGAATACGCAGCCATTGCCATATAATTTTTATAACTTTTTTTCGTCATTCGACGATGTTTAGCGTCTGAACTTCAAAACTGATCGGTCACCTTCTCTGAAAGGAGGAGTCAAACAAAGAGGTACGAACATTTCGGCGGAGAAGCGGCGTTTCTTATACCCTGTCAACAATAAACATTAGCTCAATACCAGAGAAGGTTTTGTAGTAATTGTATAAAGTGCTTAGAACTTGGCTGAAAAAGTCTTTGAAGATTCAAAGTAATTGTAAATTTTAACTGAATGCTTAGTTAATTAAAAAGTGACCGTGTAGGAAACCTAGGCTTGAAACCGAAATTTTAAGCCAGTGCATCTTTGCAAGAAAACTGCCAGACAATGTTTCCTTTCTATCTCTTGCTCCATACATACTTTACACCAAGAGAGGATGAAAGGTAAAAGGGGAAAATCCCATATAGGTCTCAAACTAACCAACCTTAAACTATTTTTAGATATGGTATCTAGTTTTCCCGTAGATTATTTTATCACGCGCTTTGCCTAGCTAGATCCTACCGTGAAGATGAATGTAAAACCCGGTTTATTCTGATTGAGTCTTACCTAAAGTTGCCGTACTAGGCACTGCTGCTTTAGAAGGTGGCATTGTGGGTTCTATAAACAGAATAAAAACCAATAATCAAATGACATTTGCACGAGCAAACTTAAACTATTATTCCTTATGAAAATATCTAGAAACTCACCAGGTATGACAGTGAAATTTTCTTTTTTACTATTATTGCTCCGTCCTTGGTCGTTCTCTGCCACCACAGTGAATTCGTAGGTTTTGGCCCAGTTGAGGGCTAAAGTGCAGTGGTTCGTAGACACATTTTTCTGTTCCCACTCTTTCACGAAAAGTTCTCGATAAAATACCAAGTATCGTAGAATGGGTCGCCCTTTGTTATTAGGCTTTTTCCAGCGAAGGGTGAAAGAACGATTGGTAAGCTGCTTCTGTTGGTTTAATATGACTGGTGGTGCTGGAGGAAATGCTGGCAAAGAAAGAGTAAAATCAACACAAATGTTAATTTTGCAAAGAGGGCAAAAGGTGTTATGAAATAAAACGGCAAGAGGCAACAAAAGCAGATTAATCTGCTTCAAATTAAACTTTTTTGCTAACCATCCCTATCAAGCATTGCTAGACGACACGCCGGAAACAGCTGAGTGTAATGGGGACAACCTTGCTGGCCGATTGGGACATAATGAACAATGGCCGCCGTTTTCCTTGGTTTTCGTTCTCGGAGAAATCATGAAAGAAAAAGCAATTCATAAACTCGTCTTATTTTGTCTTCCGAACAATTCTCTTGAAGACGATATCGAAAAAGAAGGTTCTGGCATGGCAGGATAGATGGCAAAAAGTGCTACATTTTTTCGTGATCTCTGTTAGTACCGTAACATGCTTGTTTTCTGTACTTTCCGTGTCTTCGGACGTCTCCATCCTCATGTTAATAGAAACAGCCGATTCGAAGCGAATCCCTCAACTAGAGAAATGGGGGCCCCAAAAGACTGGTTTAAAAGAGTCCGGACTTATTAGAGGGTTACTTTACGGCGAAGGCGAAGTGTTTTTCTAACCTGTTCTCACTACCTGCACGTAAAGTGCGTCTGTTCCTAGAGCATTACTCGCCGTGCAAGTGTAGTTACCAAAATCCATGTCATCACGGGGAATAATAAAAATGCTGGCAGATATACTCCCATTTTGTAGCACATTTTTGTCTTTTGACCAAGTGATCTTTGATGTTGGATTTCCTTCCGCCTGGCAGGTTAATGTCGAGTTGTGATGAAGCCATGAATTGATTTTCGCTACCCAACCATTTCCACTTATCCTTGGTTTATCTTGGCAGGAAAAAACAAAGAAAGTAAAAAAAGCGTTAGATCATTTTCGAAATTTCACCTCCGGACAATTGGCCACCGAATTTTGTAGCTTTCTTGTAGTTGAACTAAGCAAGAATAAGTTCTCATCAATGTTGGGGTGTATTACAGTATTAGATTTTGATCAATGATAAGCCTCTACTGAAATAAAGCTCTAAAATCAATACAAGTTCTACGATAATGTCCAAAGATAAACAGCTCATATACGGCCAATTATGTTATAGGGCCTCATATAGGGTCAAGTATTTCTTTAGCTTAAAAGTATCAATGTCCGTCTTTGTAAGAGCAAAATGCAATCAAAAGCAAATGACGGTAATGCGAAATTTTATGATGATTGCTTCACTAAAAACACGATGGTAAACATATTGTAAATTCTGTTTTACGACCAAAATGTGATGCCATAGAAAGCCATCTTAACCCATTGACTCCTGGGGCATTTTGCAAAAAACCCGCATTTTTGGCCATTTTGGATATAAGCCAAATCAGTTTCAATCTACTAAGAAAAAAACCGGGATGCCTTTCCTCAAACCAGCATTGGGCTTTACGCCATTTTTGCTCGGGCATGCACAGAAATCAAATTTTCCTTAATCTCCGCCTTTTCTTTATCTCATTTTCTAATTTTTTGCTGGATTGACCTTCTACTGGTCTTTCTTCCATTTCAACATTTTCTTAGAAAATATCATCGAGACGCAATGGAGTGGCTAAGTGCAGTGGCAAGAATTTTTTTTTTGAGGTTTTCACTGAGTTTTTCTGAGCATTTTTGTGCATATTTCAGATTCCATCGAGCCATTGATGCCAATTTGGTCAAAGGAGGTGATGCTAGAAGTGGAACAAAGGCCAACGCTCTTTATGACCGGTTACAGCCGGCACAGGCGTCAGTTGGTTAAAAAGAAAAGAAAAGAAACTTAAATTATCAAACACTGGAGACAGTGTGTCATCGGCTATCCAAACATCTCGAGTTTCCTCAAAAATACTTCGCAGCGCGTCGTATTTCGGTGTTTGGATATTCCGATGAAAGACTTCTCTCGTGTTTGATCTATTACATAAAACCATTTCAAGCAAGCATGAAAATAATAGAAGCTGCTACTCAACTTGAGATGGCGTACACCTGTACAACTAGCTTGGTACTGTGAAGTTTTTCCACGGAGTCTTTTAAGTATGGATCGTTGGTTGCTGATAACAAACAATAAAAGTAGATGATTAACACTTACAATGCACGTTCAAAAAAATCACAGTGGTAGAACTGCCGCCAAGAAGATTGGTTGCCTTGCAAGAGTATGTACCATGCTGACTTCTTGATGTGTTCTTGAACGTAAGGAATTGGTTGTTTATAAGTACATACGCGGACCCGTTTGGAAGGCTCCATTGTATGCTAGGTGAAGGATTACCAGTAGCATTACAAAACAGGTTTGTTTCGAACGATTCGTTAACTGTAAGATTCCTGCTTGAAGAAGCTATCTGAGGGGGATCTGTAAAAGACAACAAAAAGGTCATTATTAATGATTCAACTCATGTTTAAAGAGTCTCCAAAATGAAATATTTGCCGTAGTATAAATATGCATTCCCGGATGGAGGAAGCAATATCTTTGGTAAGGATTACCACCAGAGCCAAATACACTTTGTCATTGTGCAAATTTCTACGCTTAAAAAAACAATTATTTTTATTGTTATCAAGAGTAATTTAAGCTACCGAAACGTGCCGTCATAAGTTTATATTTCCATTTTGCCCTTATAAACACCAAACAGTCACGCCAGAGATATATATTACGCCCTGGGGTTAAAGAACTTAGATCCCAGAAGCATCCTATATAATACAGTGGCATAGCATCTGCACTAGCAACCAGAAGGTCTTACATGTACGCTGGACTCTTAATTGGCTAGATAACACGGAATTCTATTTCCGGGTCAATGTCGCTATTTTTGACAGAAGAGACGATTTGAATGCTGCTAAAAGCTGAAACGAAAAATGTCCGACACTTACACTGTACGTTTAGATATATCACAAGGGAAGTACTGTTTCCCACGTGATTGGTTGCCTGACAGGAGTATCTACCATGATGACTTTTTGATGTGTTCTTGAACGTAAGGAACGTTTTGTTTGCAGCTACAACACTGGAACCGTTAGGAAGGCTCCATAATATTCTAGGTGGTGGATTGCCACTGGCATTGCAAAACAGGTTTGTTTCGAAAGATTCGTTGACGGTTAGGTTTCTGCTGTAAGCGAGGATCTCAGGCGGGTCTGTACAAGACAATAAAATGGTAATTAATAATGCTTCATCACGTGCGAGTAAATTTCGGAATAACAAAAATGAAATTTTGGCGGCGGTAAAAAGCCCCTGTAAAAGGTACTGTCTGCATACGAACCAAGTGGTCCATCAGGCCGGAGCTTATCCCAGTTTCTGTATCATGAAGTGACTAAGAGTATTTCTACTCCCCCCCTAGACGGGATGCTAATCCATCGCAGAGTTACCCCCAGCATTAAATTCGCCGGTACTATTTATACACCTAGGTCAGTGGAGAAAGGCATTATCGTCTCGCCCGAGAAAACAAAGCAATGTCCCTGGCCAGGGCTCGAACCCGGACGGCGCTTCCCAATCCCAGAAGTAACCTACGATCAGGCATCTTTCTTTTAAAGGGAGAAGGAAAAAAAATAACGCCTGATACTTTTATAAGACCAGCCGCCAACAGCCCCTAATTTAAAAGTAAACTAAGGTGTGGTTGGACTGTCATTTGTGAGCCAACCAGGATCCACCGGAAATCAAATCATTACTCGGGCTTTCCAAAGGAAACGCCCGAGTTGAAATTTCGGCTTCGTTTTTTTTTTCGTTCAGCCACAGTTTGCAATTCTGTAATTAATACGCATGCGCGGAAATTTTACTGATGAGCACATGGCATGGTGTAATGGCGGACGGAGAAGAGTTTATGCGGTGGAAGCCGAATACCGGTCGTTTCGCCAACGACCAGTTCGCCAACGTATGAAGTCGATTCGCCAATGTCGAATGTCTGTTCGCCAATGCTTATATACCAGTTACTTCAGGAGCCAACGTCCAAAATACT
>CM042755.1:14389323-14391823 GCA_022496165.2 Catalaphyllia jardinei
CAGTGGAATCCGGTAAATCACCTGGAACGGACGGCCTTCTGCCGAATTTTGTAAAGTATTTTGGAAGGTAGTCCAGTCCCTAAACTCTCCTTTCTTCCCGCCCCATATAGGGGCTGAACCCGGGTGGGCGAAAGAAGAGTCCAGGATACCTTGCATGCGCATGCTTAGCACGAACCAATCAAAGATTACTAGGTCCCAACGCGTCAGTGTGTTGCGCAATGCCTTTTCCAGCTCGCGCTCGCGCAATTTCTTTGAGGTTGATATTGTGGTAAAAACGTAACTATCGAAATATGGCCATGGTTTATCGTAGTCTGTACTTTTATCGCATCGACAACGAGTAAGCGTCATTACTCTTTTCCCAAACATCTTTTCGTATTGTTTCTGCATATTAAGCGAGTTTGCAAAAGTTTTTGAAAGGAGTCTGACGCGTAGAAGTAGCTCATATGCATAATGCACCCCTTGCACTTTCAAGTCCGAGTCGGTGTTTTCAATTGTCAACAAATCTTGGCAAAGATTTCTTTCGTTATCTTTGGTATTGTGATAAAAACAAATCGAATGTGGTATAGAGTGGTACTGGTGAAATTCCACTCATTTCGGATTAATTGACATGTTTTTAATCAATCTGAATCGCAGAAATTGTAGTTTGTATATTATCATTCAGAAAATCGCCCAATTTGGGGGAAAAATGGCGGCGTTCTGAGCATGCGCATGCAAGTGTATGGGGCGGTACGAAAGGAAAGTTCAGGGACTGGACCTATTTGGAAGGGTGTCTCTCCTTTTCCCATACCTTGTCTTAACAAAAGCCATCATAAGGGTAAGCTGTGTTATAAATGATGGTTGGTCAGCGGGTTTATTTGAATTAAGTGGGGTTATATATAAGGCAGGGGTGTCCGCTATCGCCTTACATTTTATCATGTGAGCAGAGGTGTTAGCTGCCACTATCCGTAAAAATAATTTGGCATCACAGTAGGCAGCACCGAATGTAAGCTCAGTCAATATACAGATGACACCACTCTGGGTTTAGATGGTACTCAAGAATCCCTTGACCACTCCTTTGCCGTATTGGAATAATTTGTTGAGGATCAAACCAGATTATATGCTATGATAAATAAATAATTGGAGAACCAAGAGATTAACTTTAATTAGTAAAAAATGCGGTTATTAAGGCTCTAGCTGCATCACAATTTATGTTTAAAATCGCCAAAAAAGCATGTAAGGCATGGCTCACAACCTAATTTGCATAAAATCTGAAAACAGCCATAACTTGTCGGTGATTCACCAAAACACCCTCAAACTTAGCCACAATATAAAACATAATGACTTCAACTCACTTTTGGCTTTGAGTGTTGATAAGATTGGTCACGTGACTGTTATGAATGTTTTGCTGAATTATGAAGAAATTGAGAATGGCGTGGCGAGATGCCATATAACCAATATAAACTGAAATGCTATGGCAGTGGCCTTGTTGTCCCTTATATGGTTCTGGCCGGAATGGTGATGTATCGTTTAAGAGATAAATAATAAAATAGGTCACGAGACATATTTTCTCTCTTAATATCTTGCCAAAAGAATAAACAATTTTACCATTCTGGTTAAGTGTATGAACTATAAACAAAGACAAAGAATAACTGACATCTTTTGCATCGCTCAAGCTAACCATACCCACCCCATTTCAGGTTTTACTATTGCCAAGATTATGATGTCATTAGACACGTGACTACTATAAAATATCGTAAGCGATTTAAGGACTGTGAATCCCTATTGACATGTACTTTTGGTCTTCCTGGGCTAAAAATAACGTTATTTCTATAGGAAAAAGGTTTGAACTTCCTGGGGTGTCTTACCAAGAAGCGAGCCATGCCTTAAGATGCTTGAGAAAGAAACAACAATCTTCTTTTTCAAGGTTCGAGGGCGACAAAATTAAGCGGACTGAAATGATAGCAGATTTCGAAGATATAGGACAGGAGATGCTAGGCATAATAAGTTTAATTAAGCCCGCCTTGAAAATTGCATGGAGAACAACATCAGTTAGCGATCAGTACAGGATTTAAACCCTCGACCTACGGATTTCAAATCCGGCGCTCTAACCACTCGGCCACGCTGCCTCCTTGGTCGATTTTATATTTACTATTGCAAGTATAAAAAGATTCGACCATCCTCAATAGGATACGTTGATCAGGTCAGATGCAATTTAAAAACAGAGAAATACGTTTCAATTATTACAAGAACACAAAAAGTATTCCAACAGATTATAACTTCCTGATCTTTCCTTTAAACTATGAATTTAATTGAATGATATCAGTTTAGGTTCGATTTAGGTTCTCCATTTCACTCGAACAGCTTTAATTTAGTATTTCATGGCTCATAGTATTTCATAGCTCTTTGGCATATAAAGCTATGATTTATGTTTAAATTGAGCACTCTACTAGGATGATGAGTCATTGCTATAAGCATTGCGCATGCTACCTAGTTTTTCTAGTTTGTGAACTGTCATGACTTA
>CM042755.1:14399323-14401823 GCA_022496165.2 Catalaphyllia jardinei
CATTAATTATATACATTGATTTTAAGGTATTAGGTTATTGCGTAAAAAACAGTTTTCAGTAGAATCGAAGAGGGAAAGGACTTTTAGTCTCTCCGTTAAAACCGCTTACCTGGATAATCTGTCTGTTAAACTTGCTCACCTGGAGAATCTGTTAGACCCTGTTCAAGACTCTGCTAACCCGTAAAATACGACTGTTGTAACTACCCGCCACAGAAGTAAGTCGAAATTCAGGTTTTCTGATTTCAGTTGCGAGATAAGATTTATTTGCGTTTGTTCTGATTGCGAATTATAACTGTATTTCTTGTAGATCGAATAATTATTAAACCTTGGCTTGATATTATGCGGTTTGTGGTGGTTTTCTGAGCTAGCCAGTTCCATGTGCTACAGGAAGAGCAGCAGTGGTGGATATTTACCGAGCCGCGAAGCGGCGAGTTTAATATCCGCCACTTTCACCGACACTGAGGTGAATAATTGTTTTAGTATATACCACACAAGCTGAATAACTAGCGGCCTAAAGAGTAACTTTCTTTGTGACAATGTACCGACAGAAGCCATTTTTCGTCGGCTCCTCGGAGGTGAATAGTACTTGGCTAATTACCTCCGAGCTAGCCAATCAGCGCACGCGAAAAGTACTATTCACTTGTGTGGTATATACTAATAAATAATATTAAAAGTACAGTATATATGAAAATCAAGACAATATTTTCTTTCGCCAAATTTGCTCTTTTTTCAATTAAGCATTGCGTGACAGAGCCAAATATCTTCCGCTCCTTAAAGTCTTGAGATTTTTGTCTCAACTGCCAGCGCTTTCTCTGCTGTCACGCAAACGTAACCTTTTATCAGAGAAAACGTACACGCTAACTTTTATTTCTTGATATTCAAGTATATAATCTCCATTTAGAACTGTACAACATTATTATAAACTATTAACTATATATATTTTCATTATTTTCATGCCTTGTTCTAATACTCGCCAAGCAAACACAGTGGATTGAAATAGGGTTATGTAACGTACTAAGGAATAGGGGATGGCATGTCTGTTTTCTTATCTTAGCCTGCATGCCTTTCTGTTTGTCCATTGGCTGCCCATGCAAGATAGCATTGAATACATTCAAACAATTCTCTTTACGTTTGCGTGACAATAGAGACAGCGCTGACAATAGAGACACCTCCCAGAATAAAATGAGCAAAGCTGGCGAAAGAAATTTTTCTTGATTTTTTCAGAAATTTATTTCATGTATACTATACTTTTATTTCTATTTTCATTTATTTTTTTCTTTTTCATTTTTATTATATATTTCTTTAGTTGCCCTCGAACAGTCGAATCTCGACATGTTTATGCCCTCGACTCTCAACATTGTACCCTCGACAATTAGATACACTCTCCCTAACTGGGGCAAAGAATCGGTTTGCGCGGCGAATTTCAGTCAGAATCTTCCGATTAAAATTAAATAAGTGAACCACCTCCGGAGGTAACCCCCAATATTCAAGTCATAATAACTGAAATCGAAACAGGCCTTTCGACCGAAATTTCCGGAAACCAGCTTTGGCAAAATGGAAAGCGCCCTATATTTAGGATGTGTATTAAACAGGCAGCTTAAAAATGGTTTGTGTAACTCAAGATCTACTATATCCTGGACTGGAAAAGATCAATTTTAAATTTCCTTCAAAAATGCCTCATTTTTATGTTTTTTTTGCAATGTGCAAAAACAAGGAATCTTCGGGCGCTTCCAACCTGAAGTGAAAATGCACTTCTTGGCAATATTTTCATATTTTTGTGTTGCAATTGTGATACCCAAACTGCATGAAAAAGATCATTTTAATCGACCAAGCCGTCTTTCTCCGAGGGTGATGTGGATCTGCCCAAGTTTTCGACTGAATTTATGGCGGCCGCAGCGCGAATACCGCAATTCTACTTTTTGTTGGATTTCTCAAAATCAAAAACTCTCTGCCAAGTTTTAGTCTTATTTTCAAAAACAGTTCACCAAAGGGTTTCTCCTGGCAAAATATGAAGAAATCCGTAATTTCAGTTTTGAAAATTAATTCTCGATATTTACAGTCCGCTGGTCTTAATTACGTCACATTTTATGACGTCACAAACAGTTTTGCGGCGTTATCAATCACAAGAAAATCTTCCATCGTGATTTTTTTGTATTACATTTGTTCTTATCGTCTGGAAAATCTCATCTGCAACATAACTGGAAGTAGTGGCACAAAACAACAACTCTAACGGGGAGAACTTCTTTCCTGGGAAAACTCACTCCAAACTTTGAAAAGCCATATCTCAGCTAGGTTTTGTGATATGGACAAACGGTTTGCGGCACACAACTTGTCTTGATAATTCCTTTCGAACGCGGGCAAAAACGTTTCCAAATTAGTAAACTGAATTTACAAGTTTAGTATGACGTCATTAATTGTGACGTCATAACTTGAATTTTTAAAACTTTCCTCTACCCTAAATTGTGTACTAAAGCGTGCTAAAGACTTAAAAACGATTTCA
>CM042755.1:14404323-14419507 GCA_022496165.2 Catalaphyllia jardinei
TCGACTGAATGGTTTTCGAATAAGTTCTTTGTTGCGTCAGGATGCGTGCAAGCCTGAGGTCAACATACCTTAGTTTCTCTTCAATATCTGTCCTCTACTTAAATGTACAATAATTTGCTGCGTGGGTTTGACAGAATATCGTTTAGTTAAAGTTGTTAACTTTATTGTATTTTTACGAAGTGCCTCAGAGAGTTTTACTTTGCTTTTTTACTTAGTGTACTCGAACAGCTAACTTCGTAAATAAATTCTCCACCTTTCTGCTCTTGTTGCTCACACGTTTTTGACTTTGTGCTGATATTCTACTTGGTTCATGATCACGTCTAAAAATACGAAGACGCTTCTGAAGATGCTCTTCATAAAGTTAAAGAGTTGATAACCCCGGTTGATAGCTGCTTTGGTTTGACATGACTCTTGATAAATTCATTCAAAATGTTCGTTCGCAAATTGATCTCAGACCGACCCGTTCCGAAAATGCTTAACGTCCTTTAGTGCGGGTCTACCGCGAACTGTGTCTTTGTTTGTATGTTATTTTATTGCCCTATAAATCATGGGATCCGTGCTAACTTTTATCCACGAGAACTTCTGTAAATTTTTACCATGTGTTCAGCTGCCCCACTCTACGCATGCACGATGCACAGGTGACGCAAGCGCTTTAGAGAACAGAAGGCGATTTGCGACTGAACGGGTTATAACATAGAGCCGAAATTTTAACCCAGGCCTCCTTGCCTGGGTAATTAGCGACATCTTTCCTATTTAGTTGGTTTGCTTTTATTGCTCTTTCCAAAGTAGTTTTCTCAGTATTATACAAGTCTTTCCTTAAGTTCGCTTATTTTGCATCTCATGTGATCCCAGAATAGTGACAGTTTGCGTCTCGCACAAACAACATCTGCCGGATCCGTCAACTCTTTGATCTCGAAACAAAGACGGTGACGCCACAATATTGCTTAAAAGCAGGTGTTTTTCGGTCGGTCTCCTTGTTTCCATAAATATTTAATTAACATATACCCATTAGCCAGCCAAATCTCACGAGATGAGATGCATACAGGCATCAAATGAGCTTCGAGTTGATAATTATCACTTCTTCGAATCTCTTTGACAGAGAAAAAGCTTTCGGAAATAATCGTAAGTAATTTTCAGCACGAAATTAGCTCAACACCGCAGTAGAAAAAAATGGCTGACAATTGAAAACAACTTTGTTTAAACCAAAACAAAAATCGAGGAAGCAACTTCAAACATCATCGATGATAGAAAATCGATATTCGTGTCCGCTCTACAAAAGCCACGACGCTGGTGAATCTCCTGCTGCTTTGAATGTTTTCATCGCCATGATCAATGGAGTGTTTTCAATACCTGCATTAATATCAAATCTTTTTGTTATTTTTGTAATATACAAAAAACCTGCACTCCGTACGTCTTGGCATGCTTTCTTGGCATCTCAGGCTTGTTCCAATGTTGCTGTCTCACTTTTCGCCCAACCGTCATTGATCGCTCTTCAAATAGAAGAGATGCTTGGTAATACGGACGGCTACTGTACAGCTCAGTTGATAAACACTGCAGCTTCCGCAATTTGCATATTGACAATCTTTTGGTCTGTTTTGGGAATGGCTCTTAACCAGTTTCTGTCCCTGGAGTTCGCAACCTGGTACATTTCTGCGATTACCTTCAAGAGGGTAACGATCCTGGTCGTATTGGCCTGGCTTTTAACTACGCTAGCTTTTGCTTTGTGTTTTGCCTTAGGATTCGCCGAACGTCTGTTTTTGGTAGCAATTTTAATGGCTGCTTTCTTGATGCTTCCTTCACTTGTCTTGAGTATCAAGAATTACCACAAAATTCGAGGACATCTGATGCAAGTTCAACAACAACTCGAGGCTCCAACTAGCGTACTACCCGTTGTCACGCCGAACATCACCCACCATCGGAGAAATGCAGCAACAGTTATTAGTGTCTTGGCAACCTGTTTCATGACACATATACCTTCATTCATTACGTTTGTTATTGCGTATCTATTAGACTGGTCGGAAGCAAGGAAGAATGTTTTTATCATAACACTGACAGTTGCGTACAGCTATTCTTGCCTGTGTTCGGTCATTTACTTCCGGCGGAACGAAGAGATCGGCCAAGAAGTCCTTCATGTACTAGGTTACTAAAATCAAACCATGTTCTGCTTCTAGGGAACTCCAGACGTGTCGATACTCAACTCGCCAGCCACGAGCTCACTGACTTAGCAAGATAGTCGCTGGAAACCATCAATTTAACTTTATTTAACTAAAGGAACAAAATCCAAAAATCCATATTCTCTTTACGTATTCCCACAGCAATTCGAGTTCTCTCCCAAACGTCCACTCGTGTTTCCATAACTCGATAGAAACACGGTACTTGTTTTCTATTTCCGTTAATTAGCGCTCTATTAACACAGTACTGTTCAAATGTAATGCAAACGTTAATGAGCGAATATACGATAATCGCGATGTTGGCGATAATTGAACGTTATATTGCTTGGAACGATGTATTGTGCGAGATGTCGCTAAGCTATTGTTATAATTGTTGCGATACTGATTTCGCTGAGTTCATGAGTTACCATGTTCCATTATATCTGGTCGTTGATAATACTGACAAGAGGCGTTATGACTAACAAAGATGCATAATTTCCAGCTCTTTACGCAAGCAACACAAGATGCTGAAAAATGAGACTCTGCATAGCCTCTAGGTAACAAGGCTAAAAGGTACTTTTTAAGCAATTGTTCAATCGTCGTCTGTTGCTCTGTCATAGAAATAGTTGGAAACGATCCCTTGATTTTTCCGTCATGTCGAATGTGAACGTTAGAAGACCCTCATACTCTTTAATAACAGGTCGCTTACCAATCAGAAAGTCGGATTGAGTAATTCATTAAATTTGACCAATCAGCGTTTTTACGTTCGTCTAGTGGACGAAAAAAATAAAAGAAAACAATAGCGTCCTTGCAGTCCTCGAAGCGTGCTCGATCCTCCTGCGCTCGGCTCATTTTGACCCTCCCCCTCCCTCCTTCTACGGCCTGCCACGGAGGCTAAATTTTTAACTGACATTCTGTTCGAGAAACGTTTTGCAATGTTTTACGAAATACTAGACGAATAATTACTTCAAATTTGGTTATCACTCGAGCTGTTGGTAGAAACTGCCTTGCAGAAATCGTTGTTATGAATAATATTAGAAGCAACCTGACTTTCGGTTTCAATGCGTTGTTCCTCTGCTCCTAATGAGTCCGTTTTTGTGGCAGTTCCATAAGAGTGGTTGCGAAACCTCACAAATGAAGTGAAAGACTGAGTGATTGAGCTTTAGTTCATCTGAAATTTGCATACCTTTTCAATATCGGAGAGGATAGATTGTTTCAGCTGCAAATAAAGGTTTCGTGATAAGATAAAAAGATGTATCCCACTTTGTTCAAGATTATTGCTTGGATTTGGACAATAATAACGTTGTCTGGCAACTGCTTCATAGTAATACTAATTGTCTCAAGAAAACATCTACACTCAAGTTAGCTTAACTCGCGGATGACACCAACCTTTTGTATGCAAATAAAAATCTGAGATCCCTTGAAACTGTAATGAATGATGAGTTACTTAAAATTGGAATAGTATACCTGAAAATTTACGAAATTCTTCAAAATCTCTCTTTAAGGATAAAGTTCATACAATTCTGTTGAAAATATTTGAAGTTCAGGATAGATATGCTGACCTAAACACGATAATCTCTGATTTTAAAAATATTAGCCCCCACTTATCTAAATAGCTGCCTCGATTTTCTTTCTCAATTTCTCTCGTGACTGACCTTTTTATTATAAATATGGTACTTTTTCACTTAAACTATTCGTAATAAATCTTAAGCCGTCCACACACCACCTGCCTCGATTAGCCTTGCTATTTGCAGGTGGTGTGATATTTGTATATTTAAATGTAAGAAATAAAGATGTTGTTGTTGTTGTTGTTGTTGTTGTACTGGTTCATCATTTCTCTTGCTGTCGCTGATTTCCTTGTGGGATTAAGTTTATATCCGCCTCTGTTTTTCTGTGAGCGTTGATTTTCCTGTCAAACCATTCTCATGAAATCCTTTCGTCGAGGGGGACATGGGGAATTGCGTTCTTGCGGTGTTCATGCTTTTTTGCTGCGGTGATGCGGTGAGCAAAATCTCAACTTGCGGTGTTGGGGTGATCTCAAATCCTTCGGTGTGCGATGTTTGTGTTTTTCACGCTGCGATGTTCGGTGAAATGAAATTATTTGCGGTGCTGTGGTTTCTTGTTTGGTCTTTCTCAGACCTGAATTTAGCATGCAGGCTTTTCAGGTCGACTCCCCAGTCATGTTCATGGACTTTCATACAAACGAGATCTCCTGGTAAATTCAAGAATACCGATTTACGGGTATCAACAGTATCGACACATAAACATGCATTGACAAACATACATTTTCATGTGTTTATTTTGTGGATAATGGTTTAGGTATAAAATAATTACGTTTCAATTATGTAGCTAATTGTTGCGGTGACGGTGTTTCGTGGATTTTTCTTGCGGTGATGCGCTGTTGTTTAGTATTTTTTGCGGTGTTGCGGTGTTCAGGGGCCCCCCATGTCCCCTCTTTGTTGGATCTTCATATACTCCTCAGTTTGTAATCTGTGTGCCATGACAGTCCACCGGTATCTCGCCATTACGTCGCCCATTTATCGCAGAACCAAAGTGTCTGAGAGGGTTGTCGTAATGTGGATAACACTCTTCTGGCTTGTTCCAGCTGTTATACGTGGAGTTGTTCTCATTCCAGCCTATTACGTTCACGAACGAAAAGCTTTAAAGTACGGTCTGCCATTGTTGGGCATCTTTGAAGCTCTTCCATGTTTACTTATTTTATTTGCTGTTGTTGGCATAAGCATAATTGCTACTAAAAAGGCAAAAAGTACAGCACAGGAACAAATCGAAAGAAAGAGCCAATCAGACAAAAGATGAAAATAAACACAGTTCCACTGCACTGAGAATGATTCTGTTCGTTGCCTTCTTCTTCATTTTCTGCTATTTATTTGAAGTTTACTATGCCACGTGTAAAACGTTTTTCAAGTCATTGAAAGACGCAGAAATCCTCCAGATGATTCGGCGGCTCTTTCTGATTGCTAACTCCGCCGTAAATCCGTTTGCATACGCTTACTTTACACCCGCTTTCAGTGTTACGTGCATAGGCGACATCTTCGCTCATCTTTCGACATGCTATCTTTCGACATGCTATCTTTCGACATGCTATTTAAACGGCTGTTTAACTGCGAAACGGCTAGTTTTTCATGTTATTAGCGGAAGAAATGACAAATAAATGATAATTACTGCCCTGGCATGGTTGAAGAAGATTGTAAACGTTACATATTTCCAGATTTACGGAATAATTAAACGATTTGCGTGTAGTCGATCAGCTCTCAATGGTTACTTCCGGTAGAATTAGGCTGCTAACGCGTTATTAAAAAAATGTAAACATTCAAAATAGTCGATTTATCTCTCACAGAATGGCTTCTTAATACTCCGAACCTTAGTTTGATGTCAAATAAATCCATCTTTATGACTAAAAGTCGAGTTCAACCGTGAAAGAGTCCGTTGTGTTAGCATTTTGTGTGGGTCGAAAGATGAACGAAGATGTCGCCTATGCACGTAACGCTGAAAGCGGGTGTAAAAGAGACAGCAAAGAAGAAGTAAAAAACAAAATATACTTGCCCTGTAGAAAAAGGAAATTGGAACTGAATGGTCAACCAAACACGGAGCCTGAGGTTCAAAGGCCGTTTACACGGCAGAAAAATTTTGGTCCGGACCCCCCAAAAAAGTAGTACGGACCTATATCTTTTGTAAAGAAACATTGGAGTTTCCGCAGGGCCATGCGGAAGCTCCAGTATTTCTTTACAAAACTTGTGGCACTGAGATAAATAATACAAAACATTCAAATCTAAAAGTTAGCAAACAGATTACAATTACGTTACGGCACATTAAATTTAACCTTTTTTTTCGCATTGTCCTACTTTAATCGCCAAAGCATTCCACCTCAAAAGAGCCAATGCTTTCGTTAATCCAAAATGTTTGATTTTTGAACGGTAGAATAGAAACCCTTCATTTTGATCGCTAAACTTTTGGGCTTGTTTTACATATTTGCTTTCACTACGCACATGGGAATGAAAGAAACTCTTTGTCATTTATTCAGTCTATTATTTTTTGAACGGAAGCCATAAGCTCAAGACGTTTCAAACTTTGCAAACTTTTAGCCAATTCTTGGGTTGTACATGACATCATCATTTTCTAAAATCCAAAACTAAAGAGCAACCAAAGCTATTATCTTTATCAGACATGAAAGGGGTAAAATTTCGTTTAGGTAATCATACGGTTTCCCGTTCAATTTGGAATTAATTTGCACAAGTGAGTTTTTGAAAAACTCATAAGTGCTTTTTTATTAATTATACAGACATGAAAGAATTCGCGCGGAAAAAGTGTCGAAAGATGTTTCTTGAAGCCATATTTTTCGCCTTGGAGAAAATATTTTTCTAAGTTTACGCACAAAATTTTTTGTCATTGCTTTGTAAGAAACTGTTTGCGTAACATTACGCTCTCATTGCATAAGTACTGAACTCGACACTCATGTATTGCGTTTTGGTTGTACAGTGACGTTATTGATTGATTAAGGGATTCTCGAATTCCCTGTATATTTAATTAGGATAGCTGATTTTATCCATTCAATCGAGACAATAAACGAATACCGAAGGAATTGGTCGACGTGGTTCTTTTGCAGCTTTACATGATATCATTGGCCTAAAATTTTCTCATTGTCTTTCTGCAATTCATAATCCAGAATTACGGTGTGTAATTTGCACTGGTGTTACACTTGTTGCAATAGTGTTCCACTTTTTGCACTGGTGTTACACTTTTTGCACTGGTGTTACACTTTTTGCACTGGTGTTACACTTTTTGCACTGGTGCTACACTTTTTGCACTGGTGTTACACTTGAACTGCACAGCTCTCAGCCAATCAGAATCGAGTACGTGTTTTTATACTGACCGGTCATAACTAACATTAGGCAATGTATGTTTGAACGAGAAAAAAACTCTCCGGTATGCACGTGCTTTGCGATCATTCATTTGTTTTCACTTCTGCTGGAGGGAGCCAGTTTTAAGCCTACCTAACAGCTCAAGCACTTAATGCTGTTTCTAAAATTTTTGTTTCTTAACATACCAAACCTACCAAAACTCAAACGCACTCTTTAATTTATGATTACTACTAGTTGTATGTTAATAAAATAATCGGTGAGGACCCTTCATTGTATAATTAATATTGTAACTGGCACGTTCTTTAGTTTTATTTTGTAACTGATTATTTTACGCAATGAAACGTGCAAATTTAAGTCTGCACTAGACGTTTGTCGTTGCCTATTCCAACTTCAACATAAGTGCATCTAGTTTCTTTCTGATTAAATATGAAATGAATAAATCGAGGGTGTTAGACGGCATTTAAAAGTGCTAAAGTAATTTCAAGCTTTTCTTTTTTTTTGGAAAATAAGAGGAATTTATGTGTCTAATGAGCGATATGCTGTCTTCTTAGTTCCTGTAATCTAAGTAAGAGGCGCATGATATTAACGTCATCCTAAGTACCTTGATTAAGGCCAAAAGCACCTATTAATATATATAGAAATCCTGCGAAAAAATATAAAAAAACCGTTTGCTAGGGAATATTGATGAAGAATTGCTTCTGAAGCTTGAAAAAAATCAGGGCTTCAACGGGATTCGAACCCATGACCTCCGCGATACCGGTGCGATGCTCTACCAACTGAGCTATGAAGCCACACATGAAGCAACTGAGCTATGAAGCCACACACCCGTTGACGCCCTGATTTTTTTTCAGGCTTCTTCTTTCCAGTTGCTTAAACTGGAAAATTTACTGCGAGGATCATACTTCACTTGCATCTACAACTGCAGTTCAAATATGAATTACTTCCGTACACTTTACATCATTTCACTCCGTACGGGAGATATGAACTCAACAAATTGACCTTGCTCCCAATGTGTGGCTTCGTAGCTCAGTTGGTAGAACATCGCACCGGTATCGCGGAGGTCATGGGTTCGAATCCTGTTGAAGCCCTGATTTTTTTTTTTCAGGCTTCTTCTTTCCAGTTGCTTAAACTGGAAAATTTACTGCGAGGATCATACTTCACTTGCATCTACAACCGCAGTTCAAATATGAATTATTTCTTATACACTTTACATCATTTCACTCCGTACGGGAGATATGAACTCGACAAATTGACCTTGCTCCCAATGTGTGGCTTCATAGCTCAGTTGGTAGAGCATCGCACCGGTATCGCGGAGGTCATGGGTTCGAATCCCGTTGAAGCCCTGATTTTTTTCAGGCTTCTTCTTTCCAGTTGCTTAAACTGGAAAATTTACTGCAAGGATCATACTTCACTTGAAAAACTAATATTCATACAAATTTTCACTCCGAATGGGTTCTTTATGGAGGTAGATCTTGGACAAAATGTTCGACTCGCCGTTTCGTTATGGCGTTTCGTCGTTTTGTCGTTTCGTCATGTCGTTTCGTCGTTCCGTTATGGCGTTTCGTCGTTTCGTCATGTCGTTTCGTCGTTCCGTTATGGCGTTTCGTCATGTCGTATCGTCGTTTCGTCGTTTCGTTATGGCGTTTCGTCGTTTCGGCACACCGATAGTCCTAGGTCGATTCGGCGTCGATTCGTCGTCTCCTCTCCTTTGTCGTATCGCCGTTTCGTCGTTTCGTTATTGCATTCGTCGTTACGTTATGTCGTTTCGTCGTTTCGTCATGTCGTTTCGTCGTTTCGACTCGTCCACTCAAAGAGGCTATAATTCGACGTACATTACATAAAGTGTTACCTACTCCCCGCGGTTTTCGTGCTTTACATGTGAGGCTTGTGCAAGATGGAGGAGTTGCGTGGCATATTGGAAAACGCAATAAGTAAAATTGAAGACATCTCATGTCCACCAGATGATAAAGACAACAATCAGCATTCAAGCTCGAGCTCGATTGCAAGAGCCGAAGCGAATTGGAGGTGAGCTGATAATATTCAACACTTGACTTCGAAAAACCTGCTTCAAGTAAAGTTGTATATTTATATTTGTTCGTTAGTGATATGTCTTTATATGGGGTTTATTTTACAGTTTTAGTTCTACGCAGATAAGTGTAAGGGCTATAACAGACCAGCTAATCCCTGGTTCAGGAAAATCTGGAGACCCATGAAAAAAATCTGGAGATTCTACAATAAATATTGAGGTTCTATTCCCCCCCCCCCCCCCCCCGATCAAACCCCTCGGCTTCGGCTTTGAGAGTGATAATGCAATCAAATTCTTGTACCACGTGGTGAATAAATTTTTCAGTCACGCACACTTTATATCACAAGGACAGTACAGCTACAGCAAAGTAATGAAGCACCTCATGGTAATTTTCTCATATGCATTTGAAAAGAAGAGTATTAGTGACGACAAAATATACTGAAATCATCACTGTAGCGTATTTATTTCTCTCTACTGTTGGAGTTCAATTGCGTTAAGCAATTTGACACGTGTTGTACTGACGGGGATAAAGTAACTGTCAAGTTTGTGGCGCGCCAAGATGACATTTTAATTTATGTGATACAGAAAAGAGCTACAAAGCTACGTAGCTACTTGGCTACGTGGCCACGTGGCTACGGGGCTACGTAGGGTCATGGATTAAAGAACGAGATATATTCGTGTTTAGCGCGCTTGTTTCGGGTTATGGATTAAAGAACGAGATATATTTATGTGTAGCGCGCTTGTTTCGGGTCATGGATTAAAGAACGAGATATATTCATGTTGTGCCCAGGTCGCAAGCCGTCGCCAGGCCACTAAGCTGCGTAGCTGTGTAGCTTCGTAGCCACGTAGCCACGGATTCAAGATGTGTTTTGGAGTGGCAATATATTCGTATTTAGCGCGCTTGTTTCGGGTCATGGATTAAAGAACGAGATATATTCATGTTGTGCCCAGGTCGCCAAGCCGTCGCCAGGCCACTAAGCTGCGTAGCTGTGTAGCTCCGTAGCCACGTAGCCACGGATTCTAGATGTATTTTGGAGTGGCAGGGTATTCTGCAGTTAAGCCGGTCTTCGTTTAACTTTAGACCACAGGGTCTTCGTTTTAGACTAGAGTTGAAATTGTTTAAAAGGGACAATAATCGATAACAAGATAACAACATAGTCTATGTTTCAATTTCTGTCGTCTAGCTTCGGTTTGGTTTCATTTGGTTTGGCTCGGTTGGGTTTCGTTTGATTTCGTTTGGTTTGGTTTCGTTTCGTTTGGTTTCGTTTCGCTTGGTTTCGTTTCGTTTCGTTTCGTTTCGCAAAGTACAGTAAGCCTCTGCACACTACACTCCCGACTCACGCACGCACATGTCACGCAATAAGAAGGGACCGTACAGCGACTTGTATCTGCTGTTCATACGGGATTCCTCGAGTATAACTAAAGTTACCATTAAATTTGATAATCGCTAACCTGTTTTTGAATGTCATAGTTGAACACTTTCCTCAGACAATACCTGTACAGTCGTATTTTCGTGGAACAGCTTGCGTTACAAGATTCCTCACCTGATTTGGAAGAAAATGTTCGAAACATCCGTCCTTCGGTAAACTCAGCACGAGTAGCCGGACTGTATACGAAAAGGGCTATCTAACGCTGAGTAATTCAGAGAACTGATCATGATAATCCGAAACGGTACTCGCTGGAATCGCTTAATGAAGGTAAATATAATAATTTAGACAAGGACGAATCGGCAATTACAGAGAAATTCATAGTCTCCTTCGCAGCCGTTTTTTGGGATGTCACGCAACGCTTCCGCCGCCCCCCCCCCCCACCCCCCGCCAAAGAAACGGCTGCTCACAACCGAACCACATTCCTTTCATGAAATAAGCCAATCACGGATTCCGTTCCATTTTCAAAAACCTTTGCCCTTTGAAACTTGCCCAATAAGAGAATGTTTTTTATCTTTGTATCCCGTCATCGGAGACGTTACAAATAAACGTGCGGATTTCCGGCCTTTGTTTAGGGATGCCGGAAGATATCTGCGACGCTTGAATGAGCTTTGTTTTTAACTGAAGAAATTCAAGCTAATTACTAGAAGCTTTCAACTCCAAAAATCATTGTGAAGAAGGAAGATATCTATTTTAACTTGCCTAATAAAGGGACTAAGAAATCAAATAGCTTCGCTCGATTTGTTGACAGCGAGTTCTGAATGCCGCTCTTTTCTCCTGTTTTCAATCTGTGGGAAGCTTTCAGCCCTTGATTGACGCTTGCAATTAGACATTTCTAGAAAAAAATACATTCTCTTATTAGCTGAACATAGCGATGAGCACATAAAGCACTTGACGTGGCGCTTTCATTCACATGTTTTTTTCGTTTTGTCATGATCCTAGCCCACGAACACAGCCCATTGTGCGGCGTAAAACGAAAGCATTAGTCATTGTTCGCACCGCAGGCCTTTTCGCGCGAAAGCTTACGTCATTTGCACTTTGCTGTTATGTAATTGGTCTGTTCAACAGACCGCAAGGGAAACCACAAATACAATAGAAAGGAATGTGGCTTGGTTGTGAGCAGCCGTTTCTTTGGGGGAGCGTTGCGTGCCATCCCAAAAAAGGGCTGCGAAGGAGACTAAGATATTCACTGAAACCTTCTGACCTGCCTGTACGTTTTGCACATACAAGTCGTACGGCTGCCATACGAATGGCCACTGGATCTCGTGTCTAAAAGCGGGATGTGAAGAAGTAAATCAGTTGGAATCATTCGTGCGAAAGGTTCAAGGTGTTATTTTGCTAATGATTATGTTTATATTTTCTAAACAAGAACTCCAAAGCATAAAAAGACATCTTAAGTATCAGTTGTCCTCCTTGATTTTGTTCATGTTGTTCAATGTTATGTAAGAAACTAAATCACAAGTATTGTGTTTCAAAGCCAAAATGCACTGCTGACTCACTAATATTTAGTAAATAAACCCCTTCAGGCGGCTGGTATGTCGGCTGATAATGTCCGCGACTGAGAGATTGTCCGAAAAATGAATATTTGGCCGAGAAGCGAAGCTTCGAGGGCAAATGTGAAATTTTGAGGACAATCTCTCAGCCAAGGACTTTATCAGCCGACATACCAGCAAGCCAGAAAGGGGTTCATTTATTTTATAACCCTCCGATTAATTTTCATTTCGCAATAAAACCGCTCGTAAACATGGCAAAAAAGCCAGTGGTAATCTGATGGCGAATGCGCGTGATTAACGTGAGAGAGCAAAGTAAATTTGATTGGTTTAGCTAACTTTATTTCAACTGTGATTGGACCAAATTTGACAAGCTGTCATGTGAAATCAATTCTCGTAACGCCCCTTGGATCAAAAACTCGAAAACTTGGCGCTTTTGGTTCATATATTCCGACGTACTGTTCAAAAACTTGACCAGAAAGAACTGCGTTTCAGTCTCAGAATATACATCCGGAAACACAGAATTTGTAAAATCAGGAGCACTTGAAGGTGGACTAATTTTTCGTCGCTCTCTCGCTTGAGACGAAATACTTCGGCCGGCTTGTTGTTGTTTTGAGCTGAAGGTCTCCGGGTTTCATCTTGCGTTGGTTTTCATGGCCTCTCTTTCCGAATGGTGTTAAACCATGCTAAATTTGCAAAACTTTCTGGAGCATACAGACCGAGCTGATTTGCTGCATAGAGGACTTCAGGGTCTTCGCTGGAAATTGGACGCTTGTGCTTTGTGAAAGAAATTAATCCCTGTCCGCAAGATCCTAGAGCTTCGTTTGCCGAGTTGAATACTTATCCCGAATAATGGAAAACGGCCTTTTTTGAAGGAAACTAGAAAAAAAATTGTCCAGCCCGGAACGAATTGGCTTTCATAGTGTTGCGACTGTATGGTTTTCTTTCCACTGACTTTTCTGGCTTCTGCGTAAAAAAGGTTTCAACATGGTTGACAATAACTGCCGGCTCCATGATTTCAAGTGCGACAGGAATTTTTCTCTCCTTTCTCCACGCTAAAGTTGGACATGAACGGTTGGTTTATTTTATAGTTAGTTATCACATTTTATTATATGGGTTGTGTTTGTAGCCAATATAACGCGCGCTCTGATTGGCTAAGTGCTGCTCAACGACAGTGCATTATTCTCCCGTTATGCCCACGGGCCGATCACGAATTATGCAAATTAGGAAAGGAAAAACCACCAAAGGTTATCCAAATCTAGGCCATAAATCGTTGTGATAGACGACGAGTGACGGTTAACATTCAGAGAGTTAATTATATCACTATTTTAAGGGAAAAAATGAAGTTACATCGGCAAATTACGAACGAGTTCATTGGTCAGGGAGAAATTGAATTAAGCTTATTCAAAAAAAAGAGAAAAAGCACGAAAGGAAAGGAAAACTGCCAGCGAAATGAAAACATTTCAGCCATATTTGTCGTCAATAAACAAAGGAAGCATTGGTTCTGAGTTAAACCATTTATTTGAACTCTTGAACAGCAATCTACGGCGAATTACAACCCTAAAACACTATCTCCACGTGGTCGCAAAACATCCACTAAACTTTTTTGTCACATGACCCTAGTATAGCACTTCGAGTATGGCACAGCAAAATGTCCTTCAAATCATACTCCCCCTTCTTGATGGGCTAGTGGCTCATCGACCTATCAATAGGGGTTTCGTGTGTTTCTATCTTAAAGGTTCACTACAGTTCTAGTTCTCTTAAAGTTTACTATTGCCTTATTCTTCGGCGTCATCTTCTGAAAGGATTTCTAATGGGCAAATTCTGGTGATCGGTCTCAATTATTCCTTGCGGCCAACTCTTACTTTGACAGCTCTCACATGCTAGTCCTTTCCTGGAATGACCGCCAGGACTCTACCAAGCGGCCACTGCCCGCGCGGTGTCTCCGGTGCCACTACCAAGACCACACCATTAACTTGGACATCTTTCTGTTCCTCCCGCCACTTGGACCTACGATTTAAAGGTGGTACGGTAGCCACTCTCTCAGTCACCGGTGCCAAAAGTGTCGCACTAGTTCTTGCACCCGTCTCCATCGCTTCTTGGGACTGAACTGGCCACTATCAACAGATCCAGGAACAAACTGGCCTCCTTCTGGTCCAATCAGGAAATGATTCGGGGTGATGGGTATGTCATATGAGGGATTAGCAGACTGATATGTTAAAGGCCTGGAATTTATGAGTGCCTCTGCACCCGTAAAAGCCGTCATCAGCTCTTCATCGGTCACATCTGCAGATCCCAATATCGCATAGGTTGCTCCCTTGGCTGACTTGATCATTGTCTCATGCACGCCACCAAAGTGAGGTGAAATTCCACGTGATGCCTTTGTTGGCAGCTGATTTCTAAATCTTGTCCCGATCCAGTTGTTCGACGAGCTCCCTCAGCTCTCTTTCCGCGTCTACAAAATTAGCTCCGTTATTAGAAATAATCTCTTCTGGCAGTCCTCTCCGATTGGCCATGCGATAAAATGTGTTCAGAAAGGAATCTGTGTCCAGCCCATAGGCCATCTCTAGGTAATCAGCCCTGGATGTTAGGCATGTAAGGTATCGTTTCGCTCTCTTCTTGCCCCTCCCCTGAATAGCTACAAATGGTCCTGCAAAGTACGTCAACTGCTGTTCGAGCGAATGCTCGTAAGGGCAGTTTTAGTGGAATCTTCGGTAGGGGGGCCATTATCTGTTTAGCAGCCTTTGCCTTCCTCTTCCGACATTCACAGCACTCTCTTTCCCAGTCACGAATCTCCTCTCTACCTTGCATGACCCAGAATCTGGCTGACAGCAAAGACAATATGTGATTAGTTCCCACTGCATGGCTACCCCTTTCGTGATAGGACTTCGCAATTAGTCTGGTCACCCGACTCTTCCTTGGTAGGATGATTGGATATCTAGCATCGAAAGGTAGCTAGTCCGCATAACGCAGTCTTCCATCTGATCAAAGCAGACCATCTTCATCTAAGATAGGGTTCAAACTTAGCAACTTGCTGTTTTGCGGAATAGACTTGAAATCGACCAGCGCCTCGTATTCTTCTTGAAAAGCTTCTTGTTGCGACTCTTTGATGATGTCAGTCTAGCTCAGCATCTGAGATCTCTTGACTGCTCAGTTCTCCAGAACTTCTCTCCTCTGGTGGCTTTCCACAGTTCTTCCACAAGGACAAAAA
>CM042755.1:14419607-14465845 GCA_022496165.2 Catalaphyllia jardinei
TAACGTAAGTTACTGCACCATACGCATCCCCTGATGCATCTGTGAAAGTGTGCAAAGTAACTGTTTCAGCATGCGAGTTGAACTGCAGGCAACGAGGGACTTGCACGTCTGACAACTCTGTGAGTTCTTCAAACCAGTTCTTGGCCTGTCTAGCTTGGCTTGGGTCTAGTGGGTCATTCCAATCTAATCCTGAGGTCCACATCTCTTGCAGTAGAATCTTTGCTGAGGATCCTTCAGAAGCCTCTTTTCAGTGCTGATCAAGCGGCTCACAGCCATCTCATAGTTGTTTGGTAACTCGAGGGCGTTTGGTTTCCATGGCATCTCTACTTCATATCTCTCCCCTTTGAATTGCACTGAGCTCTCAAATGCTTTTATCGATGACACTTCTTTTTTCAGCAGTTCTTTTTCTGTGAATGACCCAGATGAGTCGACCTCCCAAAACTTCTGCAATACAGAGCTCCGTTCTTCCTCTTGCTGGTGAACGAAATAGGCCATGTTAAAATTTGTCTGCTGCACACTGTCCTCTGCCAGCTTCGGTGAACCAATACCCCCCGGGTTGGCCACGGACATCTCTAATGGAAAAGTGCAATTCGGCATAGTCTATGCCAATCAGCATGTCAATGATTGGCCGAGGGCCAAGGTTTGGGAAGTGAACACCTTGCAGGTGCTTCCACTTTCCCGATTGCCCTTTCCAGTTAACTGGTCTCATGTTCCCAGTCACTCGTGTTGCTGTAAATGCTGAAATTCTTGCACGAGTCTTGCAATCAGTACTCTGCAGGTCAAACTCCACTGGCATGGTTCCAAAGGAACCTTCCTCGCCATTTAACACATTAACTGTGATTCGCTGGGTATTTCCTTCCAATCCTAGCTCAGCAGCCACATCACCATTTATGTAGATCTTTGTGCTTCCATCATCTAGTAAGGCATTTACAATTATTCTTCGCTCCCCATTCTTCACCACCACCGGAACTGTACGCAAGGCGAGATACTTTCTTTTGTACCTTCATGTACAAGGACCCATTGCCAAGTCCCTCCTTTCTTCCGGCCTCTTTCAGATTAATGACAATCACGTCCAGTAAGTCTGCCAACCTGTCCAGATCCTTAGCGTTTCCAGGACGAATCGGCCGGAACTGGTCCAATTCCTCTAAGTGCAAATTGATCTGACGGCGTTGACCACCGAATTTTCTCTCCAATCTGCTCTTGGCCGCTTCATAGGCCTCGGCCGAATGTCCTAAGTTCTCCACTGCTGCCAACGCTTCTCCAGATAAATACTTTTTCAACTGCAACAATTTGTACTCTGCAATGGCTGGCGCTTTGTCAACACAAGCCATAAATGCTGCCTTCCAGCTCCCATACGACCGCTTGTCTCCATTAAATACCGGAATAGAAACCCTCGTCAATTGTTTCCAAATGTTTCCAAATGAGCTCATGTTTCGGTGATTCTTCTGCAGTCTTGTCCTGCTCCTCTGGCTTAACATCCTTTTTTGGTGGGTTTGGAAGCGACAACTCAAGCTCCTCGTCTATAGCACTTTCGAGCTTCGAATATCTCTCTTTGCAATCTCCTTTCGCACGGGCTAATTCCTCCTTTGCCTCTCTAACTTCGGCTTCCATTTCTTTTTGACAGCGGGCATATTCTTCCTCCATTTTCTTTTGAGCACGCCTGACAGATTCCTCTTTTTCGCGTAATCGCTCCTCGAGCTCGGTCACGCGCTGGCGAGCTTTCGTTTCTTGTGAATGCAAATTATGTAATTTCCCGGATAATCCCCACGCTTGACTCGATAATTCATCCTTATTGGCGTCCAAATATTCTTGTACACTCTCTAGGGCCTTACAGAATTCTTTCTCGATTTCGTCAAGTTCGCGGCTTGTTTTCTCAACAGCATGCCGATCTCTAGTTTCCGAATACAACACAGTCAACGACGTCAAATCTTCAACAACATTCTCTTGGGCTTCGTCAAGTTTTTTCCTCGCAGCTCTTATTTCACGGTTACTCGACACTCTATCTTCCAATAAATTCGCCTTGTGAATAGCGATTTCGATTTGGCTTTCTTAATCTTTTGCTCCTCTATTTTATCTGCAATTTCGTCGCGGATGTCTTCGCCATCGTCTGTGCCCTTCGCTCGGTCGCGGCGCTTCTTCTTCTTCGAATTTAACTGCATTTTCTTGAATTCGGCGAATTTCCTCAACGTAAACCTCACTCTGCTACCAGTATGGTTCTGAGTTAAACCATTTATTTGAACTCTTGAACAGCAATCTACGGCGAATTACAACCCTAAAACACTATCTCCACGTGGTCGCAAAACATCCACTAAACTTTTTTGTCACATGACCCTAGTATAGCACTTCGAGTATGGCACAACAAAATGTCCTTCACATCAAGCATAGCAGAAGTTTTGGACTTACCGGCTGCTGACCTTGACCACTTATTGGCAAAGCTTTTTATAGATATCGGAAAACGGACGGTGGCCGGATTGCGAACCTGACACCCTGTCGGGTTTGCAACGAAGTATACAGAGGTTCCTTTCCGAAGGTAGGTCTCCTTTCACTGTCTTTTCACCATTCAAAAGGCAATTGGTGACACCAGAGCAGTACAGCAGTCAACATCAACAAATTCTCTTGGCGTTACTGTAACAGAAGCCAGTTTATCAACATCTTCAGCCGAGCGGTTTTTTAATCCGGTGTGGACATAGCAGCATCTCTGAGCGCCAGTTCAAGATCTTTAACGGGCCAGTAACTATAATCCAGGAAACTCAGAAAAGGCGACATTGACAGCGTATTTTGGTGACTTTTTTGTACTTTCCGGAATGGTATTGCCATCAGCTTTTTAATGTCACTATCGCTAGACTCTAGACACTAGTTTGGTTTTCTTCCATGTTAAATAAGAGAAAAGAAAAGTTGAAATTCTTGTGCTGACTATGCTTCTCCTCGACGGAAACAATCGGAGGACAAATATTAACGCGGGCGGGGGTTATTGCGTGATAACTGTCCGGCGATTTACATCATGTGACGTAAAGTAGCCAATAAAAGCACGCAAAAATTAATGGGTGGGTTATAATTACATATAACCAGCAATTTGGGGCTGGTGAGTATGGTGAAGTTTTATTTAATGACTTTCTTGATCAACAGACTGTAGAAGTCAATTGACACTACATGTACAAGTTAATGCAAAAAAAGTTTTTTTCCCATGCTAATCAAAATCAAGTAGTATATTCCAATGGTCACTGGAGTTTGCAATGCCCAATGTACAAACATATATTGGATTAATGGGGTTGACAAGCCGCATAGAACCTCCTCTGGACAAGCCGTAAACGACTCCTGCAGTTCGTTACATTTGTACATTTGCCTTTCTCTGTTCGGGAGCTTAACTTTATTTTGTTGCTTCATTTGTGTTTATGAGGGGCACTTCATGTAGAGTTATACGGAGGAATTTTAACTGGAAACGAGCTGTTAGACCGTGCTGTAGCAGAGATTTTTAGAGGTCATAGGTCTACATGATTTTCGCTGTTACCGGCATGTCGCTTTGATAAGCTTGACACCTTTCTAATTTGCCATGTGTTCTTGCATTGTTAAGTCTCATTTCTATAGATTGGAAGATATGTTTTTAGCCTCTAAACTTGCATTTGGCTTAGCGGAACAAAATATGAGATTTTCTGTGACTGACTTGTTGCTTATTTGCATTTTATATTGTCACCGCGGGCCGGCCCGGCTGTTTGATTAGAACTGTTTGCAAGTACACTATGGTAGGGGTCGCGTTCAAAGACATCGGTGTTTGGATAGGCATACAATGTGTCATATCGCCTCTCTAAGACAAGCGCGACCCTTATGTCGCATCAGCGGACATACGAGCCGCGGAGGACATAAGATCAAACGGACCGATGTCCTGCCTCAGAGCTGGTCATATCTAGTCAGAAGGCCATAAAACAAAAGCTCCTGTCAAAACCATCAATCGACACCTCTTTTGGACAAAACTCGTGTTTTACAGACTCGTTCTATTTCAAGTTGCAATCGGCTGCACACTACAGAAGCATGGTGAAAGGAAACTTTCCGTATCATTCTCATCAATTCCAAGAGGACTTAGAAGGTTGGTTTTCCCACATGAAGCTGTTACTTGAAGTAATCATTTGGTCAAGTAGGATCGTAGAAATGAACTTCCAACCTTGAGTTCACAGGGCAAGGTAAACGCCAAAGCCTTCTGCGAATCCTTCGTCTACGTCTTCTGAAAAATGTCATCGCGATCACCCTCCTCCGTCGAATGTTTTGAAGAGCGTAAGCAACGATTAAAAAATTCGATGAAATTGAAATATGCCTGCACGAAAGCAGCAAAAAGATATCAGCGATGTCTACCGTGCGCGACCTACGTGGGTCATACTTAATTGGATTAATTTTTGTTTCGTGTTTTGGCCAGGTCCTGCTATGGCCTCGATATATGATCAAATGACTTTAAACGCGACCCCGCCTATATGTTCCATTGATTTTTATCACGGATAACATATTTGTCCTCGTATGTTTTTCTTCCGATACGCGGTAGCTTTGCTTCGAGAAAGTTATACGTTTGTCTACAGAAGTTCTTATGTTTCTTGCAGCTATCTAATAGAGCTTTTGTTTCTCAAGTAAGGTTTATTCCTCCTTTTGGTTGTTCTGACACTAGATAATTAAAATGTAGATTTTTACGCGCAAGTCTGTTATCTGTTTGGCGTGTTGTATGTACCGCTGTTCGGCGTTCGAAAGACTCGCTGTTACCTGGGGAGGTTGCCTCATAGATATCAGAACTTTCGTCGAATTAACTTTCCTTGCTTTCCGCCATTATTGAAGAGCTTTCGTGTGGCATGCATGTAACGTATAACATTAGAGGACCACAGCTCTCTTATGATTGGCTATTATAAAAAACACCCGCGAAAAATACGGGATACGGGAAAGGGTTGACTCAAAGAGGCAGTATGGAAAATGGAAGTTCCTGGTAATGGGCTCCTGGTGACACTGAAAACCAGCAATAGACCCCCTTCGCTTGGGTGGTTTCCTTTCCCATTGCAAACCACGTGATGATCGATACTGTTGAGAGTTCTTGCTTTCAGATTTTTAAATAGTGTCAATGAGTGGATAACTTTAAGATGGGTAAAAGAAAAATTTTTTACACAATGCTACGTGATCTACAGCGAAAAAACAACAGCGTTGTCTAGCACCCTACAGAACGCTGACTTAAAGGCTACAAAAGTGAGGATTCTTCACTAGTTTTTGTGCACAATAAATTCCAAAAGTGTTGCAAACAACGTGTTGGACACGTTTGGTGACAAAGTTGCATCATCCAACGTCTTGCAACAAATAATGATAAATAAATATTCAAATAAACATCAATAAGTTAAGAATCGCAACTGGCGGGAGGCACACCAGTTGGCTATTTGCAAGCGTAGACGAGAAGTTAAACTCGGGGCTACCGAGAATAAACTTCAGCTGGAGGTCAGAACGGGATTTGTACCCGCGACTTACAGATTTCAAATCTGGCGCTCTAACCACTCGGCCACAGTGCCTCCACAGGCTAAGCCTTGAAAATTATTTGGAGGCAGAGGGATAATATGGATATCAAATAAAGGTCAAACGTAACGAAATTTGGCCTAGTTTGATTTTGAGTTAAAATAAAAGATTATAATCCAAATAATCTTAATCCAAAGTTTTACATGATTTCGTAAAAACATCGCCGAGATATTCGACCTTGAAAATGGCCTATTTTCTTCGCCTCACAAATAGAACGGTTGGTGGAAACGTCGAAAAATTGTCGGCACTGGATTTTGTGACGTCATAATTTGTTAGCTTCCCCGTTTAGAATAGAGCGAACATGAGTGTTTTGTGCAGGTTTAAATGTCGCAGTCTTTCAAAATCTATGGAATGAGCCTTCCTAATCCCTTTAGAAGATGAGAAATGATGTAAGGAATATATCACGTTGATAAAACGAGGATAGTATTAATAGAAGAAGGGATTTCAATCGCCCGTTTGAATCATCTGGCCATAAAGTTACATCTCGTTTTCTTGCTGTCAGCGCACTTTGCAAAGAAACCTCTTGGAGCAATGTGTTTCGTAATGACTGACCTGAGTGTTAAGTTCAAGCCCAAAAACAAAAACAGAGAAGCTGTACCAAATGTCGTTGTTATAAAGCCAAGCATTGACAACGAACACCCTACAAACAAACGCTCTACAAAGAAAGGAATTCTGTTGTTCGGCAGCCATATTGTGACGAGCAGAAAGCGAGGTTAAGCCGTTGTATTTAAACCCTATTGCTATGTTTTCTTATATCAAGTTTAACTTTTCAGATACTTAATGTAATTTTCTAAACTCAGTCTAATATAAATAAAACAAGGAAACAGAAAATTGTCATTTAGCGGTCGGATGATTCTGTAAATCGATTTCACGCCATTGTTATTTGTAAATAAGATTGTTATTTGTAAATAAGATTGTTATTTGTAAATAAGATTTTAAATCTTAAAATTTGTAAATAGGATTTTAAATCTTCAAATTCTCTCACTTTTGTCTAACTGACTAAATAATCACAAATTAAAATGTCTCATGTAGAAACACCCTCCACCAACAGCCATACTTTCCACACATTTACGACTGGTACGTTTTCAACGAATTTACTTTCTATATAACGAAAATCATCGTTGAAATCACAGAGACCTGAAACGTTTCTCAATTCCATTGATGTTATTTTTCAATTTCCCTGTCTCAAGACCTTCATGATTTTTCTTTTCGCTGACAATTTCCTAACCTTTGAAAACTCCGTAAGCCTTAAAATTCTAAGGACGAAAGCAACATCCACATGTCATGTAGAACAACATCAGCAAGATGGGCTTCAATGCTAAATTAAAATCCCCCTCAAAACGACTTCTCATACTGACTGTAAGGAAATTGTGCACATCATCTCAATTTACAAAATAAAACAAGGCAAACAAGTACTCGAAGATAACCTGTATTCATTGATTTTATTGCCAATCTTTGAACAGCACTTTTCAACATGCTCAGAAAAGCTCACCAATCCATGTGGTCGATTCGTTCGCTTTTGATGCCTACGCCATCTTGTTAAGAGTCTGATCCACTCGTTTATTTTGACCGAACTTTGCCTGATTCCAATGGTTCCGGCGAACTTTCATGGCTGTCTCTGGACATTTCCAGAGCACAAGTCAATGTCTCCATCTCGTTTACACATCGGCTAGTCAATAAACTTCAGAATCCTTGAAACAAACTCGACGACTTATCGAAAGCCTCAGAATCTTTTCTGGCCATGAAAACAAGCATGCCAAATATGACGTCACAAGTACCGTATATTCGTTTCCAATCTCGGCGCGGCTATTTCTGGTTCGTTTTCGTAAAACTCTCGGAAACCGCCGGATTTTCTTATCTTGAGCACCATGCTTTAGGAAAACCGAATTTTGACAGTTGATAATGCTTTCTGTTTCTATGACTATGGTTTTCAAAAAAGATTTTCAACAAAACAAAAATTGTTCAAATTTCGTTGCATTTGACCTTTAAATGAAGGGTAAATGTAATTTTTTGATGGCTTATTAGGTACCTGATTAGGTGTGTGGTCTCCTTGTAAGTTTTTTTTTCAACTTTTGTTTATTTCATCTGACAGTTTGTTGTCTAAAATACCCTAAAACAGAGACCTTTTCGAGGTACATAACCCATCTTGTGCCTGCCTTTAGTAGAAGACTTCTATTGTTCCTGTCGAATGAAAGCTTAACTTCGAATATACACAATTGATGCATAACCAAACAATTTAATAGATGAATTTGAAAATGACCTAACCTGACTTTCTCATCGAATGTTGATGTCAGGTTGCCATTTACTGGAGAGCGCAAATAAATTAATTCGAGAAACGGTAGCTTTCAATGTTAGGACAGGGTTCCCATCAAATACTTTTTCATGAATTTGGGTAATAAATAAATAATAAACAATTAACTTAATATTATGTTTTATTTAACCAGGTTCTGTGTCAAGATATTATGAAACGAAAAAACAACAATACTTTGACAATCTACCTCGCAGAAGCAATAAAGCAGAGAAACGCCAATTTTAGAAGAAGCTAACATAGAGAAGGAGAAGGGTAAGCTAGCAACTTGTGTGACTTAGCTTTTAACTTACATTATTATTCGTTCAAAATATCTCCCCGTCTCTGATTGGTTAAAACCACGTGCATAATTCACCATAACCAGCTGCTGTTTACCAAATATTAAACCAATGACGTCAAAAGTGCAGCCAGTAGCAAATTATTGAACTGATGAACTGTTTCCAGAGAAAACCTGGGGACGAGGTTGTGTGAATAAAGCAGTTATAAACCTACAGTTATGAAAACGGTGTCGGGAAACCTAAACTTTTGGTGTAACTTTTTACAACTTCACCTGTCGAATATTAGCTTGTTTACTGTGCTTTCTGCTTGGGGATTTGGTTTTTTTTTGTCCCTACCCACAATTCTCTCTTTAATACAAGTGACACTGAGTTATTCGAAATCACTGCGAGCCTAAAGCTGGTTTCGGTACCGTTTAGCAGTTTACTTTTAGATATTGTGCAGTGATAATTATTGAGCAGAAATGTCACGTAACTTATTTGTCTGTAATAATTATTAGGCTGAAATGTCACGAAACGGCGTCTTTTATGCTGAACTGTAAAAAATCAGTTCCATGCGAAATCCTGTTGTTTATCTGACTGCGAAAAAAGCATGGTTTTGCTGACTATTAAAGTTGCTATGTAGGCCTGAACCAGTGCAGCGAAAGTGTGTGATTGTGTGATTTCCGCATGGTGTTGACAGGTATGCGATGTCTTGTTCTCGACTCAGGAAAATTGGATCCAGGTCCAGTTTCAGCGAGCTCTAATGGCATTGAACCATTGCCCACAGTCTTTGTGCAGACAAGTTGTGCACTATGTTTCATTCAGGTTGTTGCATTGTCTATTCCATGCGAAATCCTGTTGTTTATCAGACCGCGACAAAAGTAGTGTTTTGCTGACTGTATAAGTTGCTATGTAAGCCTTAACCAGGCACTCAACTTACACATTTCTGGACTGAAATGACACCGCTTTGAAACTTCGCCGGAAGTCAGGTTACTAAAATGTTCTAAAATTTTCGTCATTTTAAACTTCGACTAGTTGGAATGCTTCTAGGGACCATTAACTTACTGCCCGGCGCTTTTTTAAATCGGCCTTTGGACGAACTTTATTGTTTTTAATTGCCAAGTAGTAGAAGGAGTCCTTATCTTTGCTAAGCCTCTTTTCAGGCATGTTATTGAATTCAGCTTTCGTAGGATATGAAGAATTCTGCAAATCTCAGAGCATGTTATCCACCTTGGCCTTCGGCTTCTGTGGATAACACCCTCCTTGAGCCGCAGAATTCTTCATAAATTTGTTCATGCTTTGATTGTATCAAAAGTTACAGCTTACAGCTCTTCATGAAGCGCCCGAGGGTTGCCTCTAATACAGAGAAGACTTCCCTGCAACCAATTGATGTAAATTTCATGAGTGACGAGGAGGATGGTGAGGGCAGTCAAGAGGGTTTGTGGGTTGTGAGGCCACCCCCATGGTCTAGTCCACAGCTATCTTCTCTCTTAAAGAAACTTCAGGAGAAAATTGACAACCAGTCATCTGCCACCTCGAGCTCACATCCCCAAAACACAAGAGTAGAAGGAGAGCCATCCACACGCAGCCCACCAACTTCCTCACCTGAATGGGCACTATTTCCTGGTGACAGACAAAGCCCTGAGAGGTCTACTTCTCAAATTATGATTCCTCCATCTCCTCAGTCCCCACAACATTGCAGTGGCGATGAAAGCAATGGGGAACCCTTGTTGGACTCCAGCCCTGTCACAATCTGAAGGAGGCGAAGCAACCGGCTACAGCCACTGTGGGACTAAAGTTATTAAAGACTCCTTAAATAATATGAATTTGTGGTGATCAACACCATTTATTGTTGTAGTATTAGATTTCCTGAAGACTTTTGTAAAGAATGTTACAGTTTTGGATATGCCACAGTTAATTTTATTGGAATGATTTCAAACAAGCTTCTTGAATTATTATACTCCTCGAACAACTTTTCTGTTTACGAAGTGGCTTTAAAAGGCACTTTTGAGCTCAATAAATAACCATAGGCCACTAAGTTCTTAACATTGTGTGACTTTCTTAGAATTTAATGTAGTTTTTGATAAAATTTTATTACTTTCTAATTTTGTTATTGTTATTCTTGTCTTCACATGCATCTGACTGATGGAAAAATTTATTTTATCATACTAGAATTATTGTCATGGTGTAATGACTTATGCAAATACTTAAATTGTTGCTTCCATCCATGTCAAGCATTAAGCACTTTTAGCCTAGTGCATTTAATTATTACACACAATCTAAATTTTTGTCCCTTTTTGATGAAATAGATTCTGTAAATTGGCCATTATGAGGAATATTTGTTGTTAGATTATTAGATTTTACTGGATAGAGTAAAGGTTCTGAGCAAAACATCCTTACATGTATCTTGTAACTTTTTAGAATGATGTGTAATTCATCAGCGGTTAAGAATGTTTAAGAATTAATATTGTGTGAGGGTACAAGAATTATCTCTGACAAAGTTTTTGAAAATAGTGCCTTACAACATTTGACAATTTTGTTGTCCAATAAAGCTTTTCTTAGTTGTGAAATATATGTTTTTATATAATAACCCAAGTTATTCTCGCATTTTGATTGGTTCTCGCCTATGATCTATTAGAGGACAGATGCACGATTGACGTCATCATTACAAAGTTTTTCCCTCTGCTGTTTTAAAATGGCTTAAAGTTTTAAAAATTAGGATGATATTTTACGTGACTGGGCAAAAGATAAGGTATCAAAAAGTATTGCAGAGGAATTGAACAGGTTTAAGAAGCCAGAAAACGAAAGATAAAGCCCTTTCTTTTAAAAAAAAATGATACAGAAATAATTTTCTAGCAGCCTCAGTCGGCAGTTGAGCGCGACTAAACCACGCACAAACTTGGTCTTGGCAAGCCGAGAACCACTCCGTTATCTCGAATTTAACAAACCCAATAAACAAAATGTTTCTGAGATAAACTTTTCCCAGTGTAAAAACAATTGTTGACTCACTGATTGATGTCAGGAATGAAACATCAAAACATCAGTTCTTAAAATTGGTAAAATAAAATACATAACCTTCCTTTCCGATGCGAATGTTCCTGTCCGTTTCAGGCCACAGCAGAGAGCTAAGTATAGCTATCCACAGCTCACGGTCAAGAGTATCACAGCTAAAATGTGTCTCCGACACTATATCAAGCTGATTTGAGTCACCAACCACAGAAGACAAAAATCTCCACCGTCATTTACGCTCCTTTCATTCAAAACTCGAATCAAATGACCTCTAGGTTGACCACAACCACAAGTTTTCCGAGACTATTTTTTCAACTCCTGCAATTCTCAAGGCAACGTCCAAGCTTTTCGGCTCACAGGGCTGCTCCAATGACAAAAACTGACTTGATTATTCCAGCATTTTCTTCAAGATTTGTAGATTTGACAGTTCAATTCTGATTTCGCTGTAAGTTTTCATTCCACGAGAAGCGACGCTCGGGTCAGGTTTGACAGCGGCGTGATTTTTCTGAAACTGCTTCATTTTGAATGTATAGATCACGTCAAATGGCTTTTTTTGGTGCGAAGGTGGGGCAAAGATGGGACAAAAGGCCGGCTTTCTCGTTATGTTAAAATGTTTTGAACAAAAAAGGCTTTTTGTTATTATGTAAAACAAATAGATTCCATGTTACCGTGCGTCTGATTCAGTAATAGATCACAGAAGACGTCAAAATGTGGTGAGAACATCAGTGACACACTCGGCTACGCCTCGTGTGCCACTTTTTTGTTCTTACCACATTTTGACATAGACTGATATATTATGAACGGGGCATCAAGAATGGTGAAAATTGGAGTGATCGGTTCTTACACGGACACGCTCTTAACACCTTTGGAGGTGGTTTTATAACAGCCGTTTAAATCATCAGAAAAATCTTTTGAGCAGGTCTGTAATTGTACCAGAGATGCCTGGATTTTTTGCCGACTAGATAAGTCATAATCTTTCTTTGAAATGTCCTCTAAAAGAGCATTCAAAAGATGTTGCAGCGATCGTAATGTGAACGGAATCGGAGTGAAATTTGGTACAAAAGATGTAAGATGACATGATCACAAGCTGTAAGATGTGTGACGCACTCTGTCACACAATCAAATCAATCGTCCCAGCTGGTGCTTTACTAATCGTTAAAAAAGCAACGCAAAAAATGTTCTTCCGCTTTATTTTATTTTCTTCTTCTATATTTCTTAAAATGCCGCCTAGTGTTAATATTGCCCGGGGGGGAGGGGAATCTCTATTCTTTATAAGCTCGCCCGAAGTATCAACAATTATGATGGTGTAGGAAATACAACACCGCGGAGCTTGGTTGCCAAATCAGCTATGTTATTAAACCTTTAAGGCAATGATTTCTAAATACCATGATGCGGTGTCCTATGAAAAACATCTTACTTCGGTGCGCCGGCCGACAAGCAAATTTATCTGACAATTCAACTTATGACGCCCCAATTCTTTCCAATTAGCTATGTCAACTGCCTAACAGAAAAATAACAAAATTGAGTAGCAACATGTTTCATAACGATGCTTCGCTTCTCGTTAAGTAGCGTTTTATTTACCTTTTGTATTTCCACTCTATTCTGACAGTATCTCATTGTCGAGTTGCGAAGCTCACATTGGCAGCAAAACTTTGTCTGTCTTCCAAAATCACGTGATCTAAAGGAATTTTAGTGAGATGACTGGAGACTGTAGATGAGAAGATTGAGTGCTAGCAGTTGTCTTGTGTGAGTGGATTTTCTAACGGCCTTCTTCTTGTTGGCCACTTCGCTTTGTTGTACCATTTATCGGATTTTAAAACCTTTTTTCAATTATTTTCCCAGCTTTTAGTTGCCAAGGTATGTTTTTTTTTTCTTTTGTAACTCGTTTTGAGATGCGTACTACAGTCTGTTGGTATGTATCGAAAAAGTCATCATCGAATCCTTCGTAATTTCGTAGTTTAACTTATGCTTTACTGCATGTCTGTTTTCATTTATCGAAAATACGGTTTCCTAATTTCGTGTAAGCTCTGAAACCATTGATTGCAGTTGTATCATTTATTGATAGCTTTCTTTCATCATTCCTTCAGGTGTCCATATCGGGGGTTACCTTTCTCACACAATGCAACATATCAAGACTCGACTGGGTTTGTGGTTAGTGCAGGTTGCACAGGGGCTTGTATGCTTTCGCAAGGTAAAAATTATCGGCCTTAAACTGAGTTCGAAATAGGTTGCTCTATACAGCGAGAGGAGTCATAGTTTTTTCGGAAGCCAACATCTCGCTAGCCAACATTTACATCGACTCAGTGACTGATATGTAGCCAGCACTAACTTATTGTCAGAAACTCTCAGAAACTGAAAAGACTGGATGTATTGCATTTGCATTGTACTTGCATTGTTAGAAATACACTTGAATAGTTTTTACTGCCACCCTGTTGTTGCCTTTTTCCAGATTAAAAGAGTTAGTATGTCAATCTCGGTTCAACGAGGATCCGCTTTCATCAACTTTTCGTGCCGGAATGCAAAAGATGCATGCCTTATCGCGTTTAATTAAAGTGCCACTGCGACGAAATTTCACATTTCTTTTAACCACTTCTTTTTTAACAGAATAACTTACCATCATGTACGATGTTCTACCGTCCAAAAAGAAAAAAAATTAAAAAGCCTTCTTTCATTAAAATTTCGCCGCTCGAAAAGTGAAATTCTCCGTCTGCCTTTAATCGAAATCGGTTCCAGTTGAGCCCGCTATTTTTGCAGCGGCAGCTACACTTGTGACGTCATACTCCTAACTCACGATTGATTTACCTTTGGTCGCCGTTGATGTCAGTAGGGTTTCTGTCTTAGTATTGGCTTAATCTCTGGATTCAGAAGTTCATTTTGGGAAAATTTAATTTGTCTGAAAGCAGTAGTGAAGGTTGCTCTGAGTCTTCAGAGACTAGCTTCTGCTCAGCAAGCGAAGATTTCCAATCATACGGTGATAGTGCCGAGCCAACTGCCACCGAAGATAATAGAAGATCAGAGTCTGAGGACATGCTTCTAAGTCGATTTGCTGACGAGACAGATCTGCCAGACTGGTATTTTATTTGGTTTCTTCGTTTCGATTCTTTCTGCTTTTATCAATGCATCTATTTTTTTAAAAATTCCAAGCAGCTTGTTTCGAAGGAAGTTATGTTGGATTCGATTTCTGGAATTTGGTCAATTACCAAAAATAAAAAAAAAGATCGAAGTGGTATATTTAGTTCTTAGGTATTTCAAGTTTATTTATATATATATATTTATGGTATCAACTGTAATGCTATTTTGAATTTGCCCATACATGTAAGGTTATGTTTATAAGAGCAAGTGTATAAATTGTCCTTTGGAGTTCGTTGTCCAGCATGAAGAATGTAGATGTTGCATGGAGGTTGATTGATATCAAGAAAGAAGGGCAGAAGTTGAAAAAATGACTGGTTTGGAAAGTGTGCTTGAGTGGTTGGGTTTTGGCTACTGCAGCAATAGGGATTAAAACGAAATAAAAAAGGGTTTACCACATTGACCACATTGTTCGCTGAAGGCAACACCACTGACACCTGAGACAGTGGGAAACCCCTAAAATTGGAATTTGAGAGGGGTAACAGCAGAGTCTGAAATCACCCCTTCCTAGCTGCCAGTGCTGCTAAAAAGTTCACACTGATGATCAGAATTTTACAACTGGTCACCAATGGGGGAATAGCTATATTGACTATATTCAAGACTATGCCACTGTCATATATTTATCTCATTCCCAAATTAATGTTAAGTTTGGTTTTTGGCCAAAGCAATTACACTGATAGAAAATTCAGACCCCTTTTGCCAATAGCAGACTTTTCATCTTGAACTCCATTACCATAAAGAGGAAAACTGTTGGGGACTGCACATCACTAACTTGTGATGGAAAGGTTTCATTCAAAAGTTAATTTTAGACCCTAAACAGCCAAATATACATGGTGCAGAATATGTAGGGGGTGCCTGCTTACAGCTGTAGTAATATTCTCCCTTAAAGATCAGCAAAATTACTTTTATAGACTAGTAATGAACGAATCCTATAAGAACTTCCAACTGGCTGAAGCACCAGAAATTAAATATATTCCTTGGGGAGTGTACTGCATGCTGCTCAGGGTCTCCACAGTACACCATAGCAAATCAATAACGTTAACATTGACTGTGTGGTTGATTGATTGCCCTAACGAAAACGAGGTTTCGCTGTCATCATTGTCTCAATCCAGCGAATAGAACAGCAATTACCAGATTACATGACCTGAAGGGCGCCTACATCTAAAAGCCCATTAAATTGCCCAGTGGCCTACTTCAGGGGATGAAACTTCTAGTGACTGTGAGAAATGTTGCAGTTTATTTATTATCTATATGGAAAGTAGATATAGAAACCTGTCTTTGAGAAAAAAAAACAGTAAATTATTTACGGTTGATTTAAAAATTTTGGAAACCATTGAAAGGGTCTTCGGTAAACCAGCATCTTACGAGCGTGCCACATGACTAGAATAAACAGAAGGGATAAAAAACTAAAATACAATAGCGCGCGACGATATGAACAATACTTAACTTGATGAATTACTTGAAGATATATTTACAAATCGCAGAGATGTCTGGGACTTAACGAAAAACAAATTTTCATGGCTGACACATTACTGATGCTTAGATAAAATTAGGGAAAGCGTTGGCGTTTGTTTGCCTGGATCGATCTTCCATATTGTAGGAATTGAGCCAGGAATAAGCCGACGACGACAGCCTTCCATATGAAACCCTCATGAAAAAACCGTGGCATTCCTCCGCGAAATGGACTGACACCAGCCACAAACTTTCCGCTCGGGTTGAAGTTCGCGCGGTGAGTGTGCACGAATCTCAACTACTTATCTCGCTCACTTTTTATCGTAGGACTAAAATGAGCAGAAATACCTGCATTCATATCTGATCTATTGCTGAAGCCGTGTACTACACAACGATCGAGCATGATTCGATTCAAATAGAGCGCTAGATTCAAGTTGCGAAACCAGTTAACTGCGAACTACATGGAGATATTATAACAAAATTCGCCTTGTGAGCCTTGTTCGTTAGGAGTATGACGTCAGAAAGCAGCAAGGCCTTATGGGGTTGCTGGAACATGATTTAATAATGGCGGACGGAAAATCCTTGGGAAAAACCAGGACAGGTGAGTAAGTACCACTTAAATATTCGGAAAATTAAAAAACATTGAATTCCAAAAATTTCGTCGCAGGGGCACTTTAAGGATCAGTTCTGGAATATATGTATGACTAGTATACCTAAATGGTAAAAATGCTGCGGAAAGGGCGAACGATAGAGTATGGTAATTGTTACCCTATGAACTAAACTGTGAAGAATTGTTTTGCACAAGACATAATGGTATCGTTATGATAGAAACTGTCTTCAGGTCGGGGGTTGTCTAGGTTTGAATAGATATTGCGTGCATGTGGAATTAATTGTTTCAGAATTTTTGGTTATTTCAGCTTTCATTAATATTTGATGTTATGCCTTATCTCCCCTGTCCTCAAAAAAAGACAAAAGTAATAATACTTTTAAGGGCAATTGGAAAAGCATCATATATCTTTGAGCAGAACTTCATGATTTGTTTCGGGGGCTATTATTGTAACCTGTTTTCCTGAGAAAATGAACGGTGGCTAAACATCGACATTGAGCAATAGACATTCCAAAAAAAAACTGTTTAATAAAATTACATAAAAAATAACAGTTTGTTAAGTACTCTAAACTCTGTCACATCAACATTATGGTATAGAAAATCAGTTGTCTCGAACAGCAACTTGCAATGTTGTAAAATCAACTCGAAACTATTATGAATTTGACATTATAGTCACATTATACTCTGTGAAACACTACAGTTAATTTTTTATGACATACTCATGTTTTTACGACATTCTGTAATTGAAATAACTATATACTGTTAAAATTAGATTGTTCTTCAATAGCAACTAAACTAAGTGGTAAAATCAACCACATTCTACATATGAATTTGACATTTCAGTAACGTGATATCCCCAGCTAAAATAAACTGTCACTTGTTTCATCACAAACTTTACATGTTCAAGAGCAACAGACTATAAAAATCAAATGTGTGTTTCACAGCAACTATAAAATATGTTGTAAAATCAGCTATATATTATCATTCTGAATTTGACATTGCAGTGACATCATGTACTCTGCCAAGCAGTTAATTTTTTACGAAACTTTCTAAATGTATCAATCTAACTTTATGTACATAATATTTTGTGTAAGTGAAATAAAATTGAATTGAAATTGAATACATCCTAACAGCAACATTTTGTTGTAGATATGATATTTTGTGTAAGTGAAATAAAATTGAATTGAAATTGAATACATCATAAAAGCAACATTTTGTTATAGATATAACATAGACGAAATAATCACATTGTTCTTTTAAACTGTAACCTTAAAATTTGTGTACTATCAACTATTTTAGTATCTATATGGATTTAACATACCAGTAACATGATGTCTTCTGCTAAACGGTTTATTTTTATAACAACCTTTTTAAGGTTGAACACTAACATTTTGTTGAGGAAATGATAGACCACAAAAATCAGATGTGTCTTCAACAGCAACTAAAAATATGTAGTAAAATCAGTATAAACTATCATGAATTTGACATTGCAGTGACATCATGTATCTGGTAGACATTTTTTTTTTGCCACAAACTGTATACATTCAAAAGCAACAATAAAAATATTAATATAATGTAAAGGTTTCTAAAAAGTAATTATTTCGAATTTATTAGTTCTTTTGTTTTATTGAAGTGACATTAATTTTTTTGTTGTAGAAAATTGTTGCCTGTACAGACAACAATAGTTCAGTGACGTCCTCATTAAAAGTACTTGAATCTTGAACTTTGGCTTCTGGGTTACAAATATCGTGCAATGTTATGAGTTTATTGCAAAAATTGTTAGGGATACCTGCTCTCCACTTCATGAACAGTGCTTTTGCAATTGTGCGCTTTGTACACTTGTCTTTCAGCTGTGCACACCCACAATTTGCACAGTGTAGAATCCTCTTTTCCACATTCAATGGGAAGGCTGCACTGCACTTTCTACATGATAGGTAAGTTGTTATTTTGTCCACCCCATCAACTGGGCATGATACTGTGTTTAGCTGGTTATCAAGCAGCTGTTCGTCACTTCGCTGTATTGTGATCTGTGCTTCGGCTATCAAAGACTGGCGGTTGAGCGTGATGTATTTGTTGCTGTTAAAGTTTTTTACCAGTGCTTGGGTGATTTTGTAAGTTAATCCATTCTGCACACGGTCGATATCTTTCTCCCACAGAACCAGCCTTATGGGCCCCGTTTCATCTGTAAGAACTGTTTCAAGTGTTTTACCATTGGCTTGAATAGTTTCTGGACTTGCATCAAATGACACACGACCTAAAACGTTTACTTTGCTACTCTTTGTGTTGTGCTCGATGATGTCATTGACTGTAGTCAATGTTGCCAGGTCTTCATCAGATTTTACTTGTTTGATGTCAAAATCAAGTTAAGTGGCAGCTGGATCAGTGATCTTTGTTCTTTTGTTAATGTGAACCTCATCTTCATCAGTGTATCTGTTTCTTTTTATGGCGCAACTGGTTAGCTTGATGGGTGATGATGACTCATATCTGGATTTCATGATTTTCATCTTTTCAGGAAAAAAGCTAATCCCTCTCAAGGTTCTGTCCTTTGTTTGTAATGTGACATCAAAATAGCCGTTGTTTGACTGGCTGAGTTTCATCTTTGACAAACTGCGTAGATAACAAACGAGTGTTTTTTTTCTGAAATAGATCAATGACTGAGAGATATGTGAGGGAATGTTTATCCACTATTTTTTGCATTAATTTGCAACTAAAACTTAGGTTTTGCCAAGTGTTCTGAGGTGACATGTGCTTTGTGTAATCCCAGTTTAGAGAGAAAATAGTTTAATTTGACAATACTTACTTGAGCAATATTCAGTATTGGGGTGGAAATTTCTATTAACTTTCTTTTATCTAGACAGTGCAAGTCAAATACTTACCAGTTTGTTGATCAGCTGAACTCCCCGGCTTTTTTTCTGCAAATGTATTTAGTTTATGTCAGCTGTAATCTTTAAACATTCAGGATTGTAGTGAACTAAAACTTGTAACACCTGTCATCGGTTCTTGTTCTCCCCAGGATTTTGAGAAAATGCAGGGGGTATTCTGATCCAGTTTTCTTCTTAGGGTCTGTCACCCCTTCTCAGAGTGAGAGAAGGGGCAGGGAGAAAGATACTGTGGGAGCAAGGTTGATTTTGAATTTGATTTAAACTTTATCCTAAATATGAAATCCATAAATGTTTAAACTTGGTACTTATTTGTATAATTTTTCTGTTTTCTTTTTTTAACCCTTCCCGAATGTCAGCTGTTTTTCCATGAATAGGATAAACTTTGTTCTAAATGTCAAAGTAAGCTTCATTGGGTGAATTGTCTTTCACTGGTGGTTTAGGTGTGTATTGGTTTAGAGTGCTAAGGTGATAATTTGTGACAGTACTTACTTGGCGATTGACTCATTTTGAAGTAAAGTGGTGACTGAGGGAAATAAAGAACAATCAAATGTTAATATTTAAAGAATTTCAGAAGAACAGGTTATACTATAATTGAATATGTAAGTTATAATCAACACTATTTTGAATATTAACGTTGATTCCAGTTTACTTTAGCTGTTTCGCAATTAAGTTGTTTAAGTCTCAATTCTTCTTTTAATCTGAACTTTAGACTTTCAGAATTTTTAATGCTTGCAAACCGTTCAAAAGTCATTGGTTCAATTACCAAAGATGACAGGTTACGAACTCTGCTGATTCCAACATTATGTTAGACCCAATGTTGATTCCTTTTTACCTATATCTATCCAGGCTCTTTCTAAGGTCATTCCCTGACGTTTGTGGATTGTTAATGCCCAGGCAAGAGTTAAGGGAAGTTGTTGCCTTTCATGTACAGTATTTGTGATGTTAACAGTAGCTGTTATTGGTAGAATAGGAACACAGCATGGCATGTTTGTCATTGATGGTCCAGAATATTTATCAAACTTAACAACCACTACAATAGGCAATAAGGGTGGTCGATGATCAGTTTCATAAATAATAACCACTACTGTTCCTGTGGAGCCATTACAGAGACCAATTGCAACCGATGGCCACATATTCTTAGCAAGCATGACACGGGCGCCTCTTGCAATAAGCGGTTTTTTGGTTGCAAATTAAACAGCTGGCTTGAATGTTTTGCATGAATCTCTTCTATAGGTTGGTTTAACTTAACCAAACATCCATAGTTGTATGGTGCTACTTCTGCATTCGTGTAGTATAAACGTACCACATCTTTAAAGTGGTAAATATCTGGTATTTTGGAAGGTTACCTAGCTAACAAATGTTTCCAGTCATCTTGTGTTGTTTCTCCATTTCGTAGTCTTAATAGCAAAACTCTAAATAAATTTTTATCATGATCAGAGCCAATAACTCATTGATTCACTGAAAGAACCACAACATGAACAAACATGTGATAGGCACAATAACCCTGTTGCCCAGTAGTTGTTGAAGGTTTTGAGTGATATAGAGATTTATCATCAACTGGAGGAAGTTGAGCAGGATTCCCAATAAGAATAACTGATATCCCACCAAATAAGATTTCTTGCAAGCCTGTTGCTTGTTTGCAACGTCTGGCGATCTAACCCATTGTAGTTTGTCCAAGCATGGAATATTCATCAATTAACAAATACTCTATATCCAGTAGCCTTTCTTGTATTCTAGAAAGTGCTTGACCTGACAAATCTTTTTGAGTTGTTGAATTGATGGGTAATCTTAATAAAGAATGAATTTTTACTCTATTTATGTTATAGGATGCTTTTCCTGTTGTTGCAGTTACAATGCATTTATTCTTCAAGTGATTGTATACTCCATTTATCAAATAATTTTTTCCAGTTCCGGCAACACCATTTATAATCAGCCGCAGTGGTTCTTTTGGTTTTATTTTGATCGAGTGAGTTATAATATCATAGGCAAGTCTTTGTTCATCACTGAATAAATCTATGTTTACACCTTAAATAGGCTGGTCTTGTTCTTGAAAAGACGTTTTTGGGGAATCTCTGAAATTTGGCATCTCTGAAATCTGCTTTTGGGTTTAGTTATCACTTTGCAACTGCTAGTATTGTAAACTATTAGCAAAGCCTGTACTTGTATATCAGACAAACTGCTACTGATGTTATGAAAATCATCCACTCTTCTAGAATCCTTTCTGTTTCAAAGTGGCTGTGTTTATTGTCTGTTTCTAGCTCAATGTTTTGCATAACATTTTGTAGTTTTTGCTCCCAGTTTGGAACTTGTAATGGAGCTGATGGGGAACATAGGGAATCATGCCATGCTTTGATGTAAATATCAGCATTTGGTTCTGTACTAATCCAAACATTGTTTGGGCAAGTGTGCCATTGTTTGTACTTCAGTAACTGGTACTTGCAATACAAACTGTAATTTTCTCCCTTAGGATTTGGTGAGTAATTCGGAAATATTTTTGGAACTATGTTCTGTGACTGATGAACAAGCTTACATTTTACTATTTTAAATTTTGCAGCAAAGTCTGCAAGGTTTAGATTGTGTACACCAGGAAAATCATTTTGAAATTTACCACGCTTTGCATATATGTCCAATAAAGAATCAGTATTGCAGGGAAGTGAAGTGTTTGCAACATTTGATTTTATTCTTCGGGAGCCATTAAGGCTAACAGGTAAAACATTGAATGTGGTAGTATAGAGTTTTAATCTCTTTGGCCAATTGTTTTCATTGTGATCTTTTTCATAGCTTTTTGTGGTTCCAACTTGCAATGTGTGTTCTTTATAACAGAGTTAAAAGTAATAGTTAGCAAGGCTGAACTTGGTTCACCTTCTGCTGCATACTTTGAAAGATATTCAACACATTTATGATGATCAATTATTACTTGAATATCGCAGTTTGCTCGCCATCCTTTCAAATGAATTCTCTGGTGGTTATTCAGTGTTGTTTCATTCCGTTTTGTAATTATCTTTGCTTTGAATTGTGTTGTTTTCTCGCACAATATTTTCTACTGCAGTGTGTATGTCGCTGGACAGTATTTAGAAGGTCTACATAATCGCTATCAAAATCAGTAATATCTGCATGTTGCCTCTTGCAAGGACGAATGTTAGGTTTGATCCAGAGTTCACTATCAGGGGGCAATGATTGTATGTGAACATTAAAGAGTCGACATACTGGCAAACTTGGCTTGCAGCATTTTTGCCCACAGTTATACAACGTAGGAGACTTTAGATCTGCTGATTTAATGAACGACTTTTCTGCAGGAAATCCCGTAAGTGCTTTATCGGTTAAATAACACAGGCCTGGGTCACTTTTTAATTTTGCTTCACCACGGCAATGGATACTACCACGTGCTTAAAACTCATACCTATGCCAATGCCATTCTGCACCAAGGCAATTGTACAACCAATGCTGAACAAAACTTTCCAAACGTTTTGTGAAAAACCAGTCAGCTAAATGAGGATTATCAATTATATGTCTCCTTCTGTCCTGGGGGGTACGATCTTCAACATCCTAACAGAAAAGTTTGTGTAATTCTGACCAGTGCATGTCTGCTGAAGAGAATATGCAAAATATTGTTGATGCTCCTTTATGTGATATTATTGTCTTTAAATCTTGTTGCACCCTGTGCCAGTATGCTGAGCTTCCAGTAATGTTTCCCAAGTAATTTTGTCATAAATAACTTTGACGTGTTATTTTTGGCCATACTTTGCAGTTCTTATAATGTCAGTTGTGCCTCGCCAGGATTTTGTTTCAAGAAAACACTTGATTGCTGTAGAGTACATTTCCTTTGAATTAAGTTTAGAGCCCAATAAGAAAACCTTGGATGTGTCGCAAACCTGAAATTGAATTTGTCACTTATACATTCTGCAAATTTAACAAATGTTGAATTCTACTAACAAAAGAAACATCTCTATTCAAAGATGGATTCGTTGGGTCACCTTTACCATCTGGAAAGAAAGTTGGAAAAGCTAAAGTCACGAGGAGTGGTATATTCATTTAGTGGATCTTCTTCAACAGTAGGCCAATTAAGTTTCTCCGGTGCAATTTTATTTTGAATCGCATCATTTTCAAGTTAAGCATTTTCATTTTGAGGTAGAAAACTACTTGTTTTCGTTTCTTTTTCAAAAAACTCCTGATCATCAACCTCACTGCCATTTGATTCATGCTCAATACATTCATCTGCATCAACAGTCTCTATTGTTTGCAAATCATCAGGAATGTCATTGGTTGGTAAAGAATTCAATGCATCTGAATCAAACTTAATTTTCTCAGAATAAAGATTGTTTTTTTATCAACCAGGATAATGCTTGTTCAACCTTACTTTTTCTAACAATAACATCTTTAAAGTTGTTATTCTTTCCATTCATAGTTACCATGATGAGTGGAATATTCTTGGGAATCTTGGCAGTGATCGGGCTCAGAAACTTTTTGGAGTAAATTTATACAGTGTCATCGGTAACCATGCTGCCCTCCTGGTTTTACATAGACTTTCATGATTGGAAGGGCACGTGAAATCAGCATCTCTTCTGTTTGTGTTAGACCTTGCAGTTCTTTAGATACAGCTGATGGAATCATGTCATTACCGATTGAAATTCTTTTTGGGAGTCCTTTTATCACATTTACATCTTTGACAAACATATGCGCCGCTGTTGATTTTGGTTTGGATTTCAAAGGCCGTGCCTCTAGACATGTTTGGCATTGATACACAGTAAACTGCACAGACTTTTGGAAGTTTGATATATGGTTTTTTTTTTCACATTGATAACAACAATTGCAATTTGGTTTTGTTCACAAGTTTAGAACTTTGATTTGATTAGCATGAATTATCTGACTTCTCTGGACTTTCTTTGAATTTTTTGGAGCTTGCAGATGCACAATTTTTTTTATAATTGTCATCTTTTTTATGCACATCATCATTAAAATTCTCTGCTTGAATACGTGTTTTTGAGTCATTCAGTAATTTAGAATCTTGATCATCATGGGTAAAAGTATGTTTCTGTTTATTCTCATTGGAATTGACAGCTGACTTGAAGGTAGACTTTTCACAGCAGGTGTAAGAAATGTCTGCTATATTGCTACAAACTTGAAGAACAACATCGTAATGCACACCAGCTGTATTTTGCAAATATAGGGCACCTTTATTTTGAGGGGCATGTTCGTCTAACATTGATCTTGATAACGTTTGCGACTTATAACCTGACCCAATTTTGGTGTACACAAAAATATCTGTTTGCAACAAAGATGTCAGAATCTCTATGTCTGTTCCCCAAACATTCTGGTTTTTCATCCCACTGCGAGCTAAGTAGTTATCTAAGGAGCTTTTAATGTGAGGTCGCAATGCGCTTTCAGTGGCTATCATATCTTCCACAATTCTCACAGGTGTAAGAAATGTCAGCTGCTACATAGGAACAAACTTGAACAACCACATTGTAATGCACACCAGCTGTATTTTGCAAACATAGGGCACCTTTATTTTGAGGAGCATGTTCACCTAACATTGATCTTGAAAACTTTCGCCACTTATAACCTGAACCAACTTTGGTGTACACATAAATATTTGTTTGCAACAGTGAAAAAGCTGTCAGAATTTCAACGTCTGTTCCTCACACATTCTGCTTTTTCATCCCACTGCGACTTAAATAGTTATCTAAAGAGCTGTTCATGTGAGGTCGCAATGCACTCTCAATGGCTATCATAATTTCTACTATCTTGTTCCTAACAATTTAGTGATACACTTGCTTGCCAGAAATTAAAAATGAAATCGCAAGAAATAAGCAATTACCATCACCTATGGTTTTGTAAAGTTTTGATGGCTTGCCAAGTTGTTGTGGTATCGGAGAAACGTTAACTGGGTTAACAACTGATGGTAAATTAAGCAGCCAACAACATTCTGATTGATCTTTTGCATTGCAGGGGACAAAAATGAAAGCGTTAACATTTGATCGAGAGTTTTCATTAACCAATACATTACTGGGTATCAGGAGCCCATCACTAGGAGCCTGTAACTACCCCGTATTCCTGTCACGGCGTTTTTACAGACCGATCTATTTTTAGTTTGAACTTATCTCAAATTCAGATCCCCATAGGAACCTCAGTACCCAATTGCAATCACGAGCACGGACTAATGTTGACATGTCGACATCATGTTGACATGTTCACGTGAGGCCGCATTGTTTTATCCCTACCGAAGCATGCTCATTTAGACTGGAACTGGCCCATTTTGCGGGAAAAAATATCTAAAAATAGACTGGTCTGTAAAAATGCCGTTGCATTGGCTTATTAAGGGAGTTGCAGGTTCCTAGTAATGGGCTCCTCTAGATATAAATTGAGTGTTTTTCACTATACTGACAAAATTATTTTTCTCTGTATCCTTCGATTTCTTTACACCTGGTTGAATTTCACTGTCAAGCTTTCTTTTCAGTCCATGTACTGTTTTGTTGGAATCAACGTTTGAAACAGTAGGCCCTGGATTTTCTTCAAATCAGGTATGTAAAACTGATAAAGATATATCTGTGTTAGCCATAGACAATTCATTTGCATGACAGTATATCTGTGGACAGCGGCCTTTAAAACTGCCAAGTAAATGGCTTCCATATAAAAAAGCAAAACCATTGTACGCCAAAATTTACTTTTAAACATTTTTTTTTATATTCCAAAGATTTTAAAAACACAAAATGCGAACCAACAGCTGCTCTGTACTGTAACTTACCTGTAACTTACCTTTACGAGGCTACTGGACAATCAAAATTGATGACTGACGTTTGTAAAACTGTTAAAAGTAAACAAAAATATACACATTTAGTTTGGCAAAACCATTACTTAAAAACTGTTAAATCAACGTCAAAAACGAGGCGTAGATCATACACCATATATAATGAGGTGTGATGAAAACACCAGAAACGAGGCGTACGTCATACACTTTTTAAATTTCACAACACTTTTTAAATTTTAAAAACATGTGTCGACAGAAACTGCTGTCATCTTCAGTTTAAAGTACAAAGTACAGAGTTGAATATATAGTGAGAGCCAAAATGCTAATCAGCTATAAGAACAAAAGGAACGAAATCGAACTCACCGAAGAGAAAGAAAATCATTTTCGAACTCGTGATTTCTGTAAAACAGGCGATGAAAATCCATAACCAGATCTTGGAAGCTCGAGTTACTTGAGCCCGGAGAGTAGCCCACGTCTTGTTATTCGTAAGCGAAGAAATTCCTCAGAAATGGCTTCAGTTGCGCTGTGGATTATAAATGTACACGAACATCTGATCATTTACTTTGATTTTGACCTAAGAAGAAAAATAATTTTACTGTTGCATTTGGCCTTTATAAACCAAACGATGTTTTTAAAGTTCATGTTGTTTAATCAGACATGTTTCGGATGAAACATCATCCATCGTCAGTTGTACAGAATAAATTTAAGTTGTGCAATAAATAGTGTCATATAGTGAGACATTAATGTGAATAATTAAGGATGAAGGCGAGAACAGAATAAAAACACACATAAAACTATTTAAGCTAAGAAAAGAGACTAATTAGTATGAAAGGGATAAATTAAGATGTTTGACTTGGGAATTTAATGACGGCTGCTCCCAAAGGATGTGCATGGCTTCTTTGATTTTCAATTGGAAACTTGTTGGAGCAGAATCGAGGATTTTAAAACAATCTTCTGAACAAAGGGAGCGACAATTTTCAGAACCTCTCAGGTGCTTAAAGATGTGCGAATTTTTGTCGGAGGCAAGATGTTCACGAATGCGAGTGGCAAAGTGTCTATTGGTTTCACCAATATAACAGGCACTACAGCCTGCACATGAAAACTTATAAATGACTCGCGATCGTAAACCCGCAGGGATGGGGTCCTTGGCCCCAAACCAACTCTTGATTTTAAACGGGGTGAACACCAACTTAATTTCCAGGTCGCTGCACAATGTGTTGACTAATTTCTTAATTCTGCGTTGTGTTATGATGGAAAAAGGACCGATGTACGGTAATTTAAAATACAAACAATTGTCCTTACGAGCACCACTCTGAGAGGAATCGGGGGTGAAGTGATTGTTAAGAAATTTTCTAACAACATTCTCGATAACACTAGAAGGGAACGAATTCTTCCTTAACGTTTTGGTAAGGTTATTTACGTCCAGATGAAAACCAGCCCAGGTGTTATTGATTTTAAATATTCGGTCAACCAGAGTACGTACTAATCCTAATTTGTAACTGAAGGGTACAAAACTACAATAATTAGTGAGAAGACCAGTGTAAGTCTTCTTGTGGAAAACCGAGGTGATAATGCCCTGATTACTATGGTTATCTAAAAGCACATCTAAGAAGGGGAGCTTCTGTTGCATTTACTATTTATCCTTTCTATCATGGCAGTACGTACGATGCTCCAAAACGTCAAATATACTCACGTCCGTTCATCTCTTACTCTTTTGGTCACTGTTAATTGTCCGAGATGAGAGAATCATGAATATCGTTAGTGAGATATATTTCATAATCATCCATCTACTGTGTGCCGTTGCCTGCGTCTCGGTTAGTTAATGGTCCCTAGAAGCATTCCAACTAGTCGAAGTTTAAAATGACGAAAATTTTAGAACATTTGTTTAGTAACCTGACTTCTGGCGAAGTTTCAAAGCGGTGTCATTTCAGTCCAGAAATTTTTAAGTTGACTGCCTGGTTAAGCGAGTGCCTGGTTAAGGCTTACATAGCAACTTATACAGTCAGCAAAACCCTACTTTTTCCGCGGTCCGATAAACAACAGGATTTCGCATGGAACAGAACACAAACTGAACGAAGCATAGTGCACAACTTGTCACCTTGTCTGCACAAAGACTGTGGCTTATGGTTCAATGCCATTAGAGCTCGCTGAAACTGGACCTAGATCTAATTCTCCTGAGTCGAGAAATGCTTTTTCCAAGGTACGATCAGCTAAGCTTAACATTAATGCCTGGCACAGATTATTTTGGCGAAACCGCACTTTAACAAGACATCACATACCTGCCAACACCATGCGGAAATCACACAATCACACACTTTCGCTGCACTGGTTCAGGCTTACATAACCTTGAACGTAAACAGTCAGCAAAACTATACTTTTTTTCGCAGTCCGATAAACAACAGGATTTCGCATAGAATTGTTTCCTACAGTTCAGGATGAAAGACGCCGTTTCGTGATATTTCAGCCTAATGTCTGTCTGTATTTCCAAAAACATACCTACAGAATTTGTCTTGTCACTGATAATCTTGACACAATGGTCTCCTAGAGCAAGCTCTCCACAAGGCTTATCGTAGCTCAAATAAAAGGAAATAACTCTTCTGTATGCCTTTCGAGGCCAGGGAGACTAAATTCACCTTGTTTTCGTTGAATCACGAATTGTACAATTTAATTAACAGTGCTTAAAATAAAATTCGAGTCTAAATAAACACGAACGTACAGATATAAAAACCACGGCGGACAGCTGATCTATAGCTTTCTAAAGGCATAAATCGTCCTGAATCGACTGCTGAGCAACAGCTTCCTACATGGAGAATCGACTGAACTTCAAACAAACTCGGACATAATTAATCGCCGCATGTTCACGGTCATGTTGACAGCAGGTCAATTATCGACCGGAAACCACAGCCATAATTCTCGCCCGCGCTAGCGAATTACAGACATGTCTGATAGTTAGCTAGGCCGAAAACGCCTGAAAATTGATAAAACAAGGAAATGACAGGTTTACTCACGATCGATCAGCCTTTGACGTGCGTGCTTGCCTTCACTCTGTTCCTGGCCATGTATTGCTCGCAAATACCAATGTCTCGGATCTACTTTGATTCCCACGAGCTGCAAACTAGGACGTCAACTTTAAAACAGTACTCGGGCCAAATAACGCCAACAGCTGCTAGAATTGCTTACTCCATTGCACGTCTAAGCCCTAAATTGATGTGGCTAAGGCTTTTTGCTGTCTAAAGCAAGCACAGCATTATTGGTACATGAAGCCGCCCGGTCCCAACGGACTTCGATTACGGAACTAAATAACGTCCCGCACCTAATCCCAGGACGGCTTCATGCACCATAATGGACGACGCTGACTAGCAAATCATTAGACTTGCACCTTCATTGGACTTAATGGTGTCCTCCGGCAGACTTCCTTTAGACAGCAGTTATAGAAAGCTAATTGAACAACGCCGCCTCCGAGATACCGCGCGAACTAATATTCAGCCGAGTGTAGCCTGGGTAAAACTTAACCCAATTGGATGAGAGACAAAAAGAGGGTGGGGCGGGTACGGGGGGAGTGGGCGAAATAACAAAAATATAGATAACATTTCAGGCTAGGTACGCTCTGCAAGCTTCTGTCATTAACGAATCCCCCCTCCCCTTTCCGGAAGAAAAAAGGAACACTAGTTACATGAATCGAGGTGTTTAAATCTGCAAGTACGTTTTTGGAAATACAGACAGATAATACACACGAGTAAGTTACGTGACATTTCTGTTCAATAATTACCACTGCACAATATCTAAAAGTAAACTGCTAAACGGCACCGTAACCAGCTTTAGGCGCAAATAACTCAGTGTCACTTTTAATGAAGAGAGAGTCGTGGAAGGGGACAAAAACATAGGGGCGGGACGGGTCGGGTGAGAGGGGGTTAATTATGTCTGATCCACTTGAAAACAAATCCCTAACCAGAAAGCAAGCTAAAAAAAATCCGTGACCAACGCAGTAAACAAGCTAATATTAGACAGCGGAAGTTCTGAAAAGTTGCACAAAAAGTTTAGGTTTGCCGACCCGGTTTTCATAACTTCAGGTATAAATAAAGATTGTTGTAAGCGAGATTCCGGAATACAGTGCTCGCGAGGCCTTACTTTGGCACTAGAATTAATTGCGAAAAATAGAAAGAGAAGACTCGCATTACATACAGCTCTGAGAACAGTGTATCAGAGACGACAGCTACTACTCTGAGTGGCATGCTTGACCGTGCTTTTGTTAGCAAACAACAATAGAGCAGCGGTCTTGAGTCGGTCTTGCCGCCGCTTCCAACCCAATGTTGGTTGGTTTAGCAACGTATTCTCCACTTACAGCGGGAAACGGTTTAACGATACTTTCAGGATATCTAGATCTACATTTATGTTTCTACTGGGTCGCATTCGTAACTTAAAAAAGATACCATCACTGAAGAGCCTATATCCCCGGAATGTCGATTAGCAATTTGTTTGCATCGGCTTGCAAGAAGCGACTACTATTTCACTATAGCAGAGATGGCAGGAATCGGTTATAATTTGTTTTCTCAAGGTGCAACTTTACCTGTGTATTTGTTTGTTTCTTTATTTGTCAACCTACATCCTTTATCTTACTATTTTTCAGCACTGAATATTTTTCAAAGTTTTAGTTTGACATTTGCGAGAACTTTAGGACGCGCATTTGACAAGTTGTTGAATGGTTCAAACGTTAATTCACACGAGCAGTTTAGTTTTGGAAAGCAAAGCTTGCGTTTGTTTCGAGGCAACTCGCCTTCGTAACAAAACCGAAGGTGTAATTTCTCTCATTTTCTAGACATGGACAAAACTGGACTGTTCTTTACTTTTATTTCGTAAAAGTGAACTGCTCACTAAGAAAGCGAGTTAAATATGCCATTTGGACTGGATGAAATATACGCGATATGAAAAGTCTACTTCAGTCTATTCTAAAATTTCTATTTCTAGTTTATTTACGTATTTAATTATTCTTTTAATTCACTTTTAAATTGTTTTATTTCTAATTTTTTTTTTGTAGACTTCGCACTCCGCACTCCGCACTCCGCACTCCTCGTTTTCGGAACAGCCCAGTTGCAGGGCTTTCAATACTTGACTTACTGCTTAACTTCCCTTCGCTTTCGCCTTCTAATCTTTGACATACTCCGCAATATTTACTACATTTTGGGGGGTCTTTGGCCTCTCAAGTGAGCGAGCTTAAAATTGCGCGTCCATTCTTTGGCCCCCGCTCGACCCAGTCTTGGTTTTTTTACCTAGTATATCAAACACGAGAAATAGTGAAGTATATATGAAATAATTCATATTTGAACTGCGGTTGTAGATGAAAGTGAAGAATGATCATCACAGTTAATTTTCCAATTTAAGCAATTGGAAAGAAGCCTGAAAAAGTCAGGGCTTCAACGAGAGATAGTGTTTCATCGAGATATCCACACACCAAGAAGAGAGTTTTAACGAAATTCGAGGCGTTCGGATAGCCAATGAAACACTGTCTCGAATGTTTGGTATATCTTCTCAATCGAAACATAAACTAAGGAGTAAACAGAGAAGTAAAATCGTCAAAATCTATGCTAATTAAGACCGGGTATCCAAACCTCCTTCACAATTGTGATTTCTTTGTTTTAACTTGATGAATTATTAATGAGTATGAAAAATTACAAGTAAAGTATTCACTGGTAACTTCGATTTAGAATATCTGAAAACAGTAAAACAGTTAAAATGAAACCAACTGTACCAAAGCAACTCAGTAATCCTGTAGTTCTTCCAGACCCGGCTCTATTTTCATTCGTCCGTATGACCTGTAGCTTCCTTTGTTATCAGGGCTAGAGGCATTGCTTCTGTTGTATCATCTATTGTTTCGTTCTCCGATCACAGACCGCGTCTTCAGCTTTCCAGCAACTTCGGTCTGTAATCTGGCCCCAGTTGTTAAAAGAGTAGATAACACTGTCTTATGGATTAAGTAGATAGTGTGGTTTGTTTTGCCAACACTTATCCACTGGATAGCAATTTATACGGCAAATAGCGCACAGCCGCACTAATCGTCGACCCCACCCCATAGCCTCATCCCGAAAACTCTTAGCCCTGGTAGTAAGTTTATCCCTTGCATCACGTGTCTTATCCTTGTAGATCGATAGATCTTCATTACTGGAAATGCGTACTCGAATTACGCCTCCTTCACGTTCAAATAATCCCTCGAGGGGAATTTCTTTAACTACAATTTTGTTGATAGCTCTGCTTTACAGCGGGTAAACAGCTCTACGGTTATAATCACACTGCACTGCTTTTCACTTTGTGTTGAACTGACTCACTCTCGGTGCCAGAATGAGTCCTGTCAGTAACCGAGGACAACTGGCCACTTTCAACCCGGGTCCCCTTGACAGTCAATAGCACTTTAAAAGCTCTCATGAAAGTGGGCATGCGCCATGCATAGAGAAACTGATTGGCTGAACAGTTGACAAGAGCCATTAAAGACTGAAAATCCCGCAGCCAGTGAATGACGTCGCAGGCACATACGTCACAGAACAAAATGACGTAAACCATAACACAAGAAGAAACATTGCAGCAAATGAAAACGAAGAGTACGAAAATAAAGGATCTGGTGGCTTTCTTCTCGTATTTTAATCTCTGTTCTATCATTCGATCGCTGCGTGTCGTTTCACCATGCTCGATATGGGCGTGCAGGCTTTGGTAGATTCGAATATAGGCAAAAGTTATGATGACAAGTGTGGCAATCACGGTCGTGTTAGCAAACACGAAGACAAAGGTGTAGAAACCGGTTGCAAAGTAAATAAACGAAGCAGCAATAGAAAACATCCATATGGCAACGGATGTCCAAACTGCTCGTGATCGCGAGTACGTTTTTCTGTATGTGGAAGTAACAGTGAGATATCTTTCAGTGGCCAGGGCCGAAATGATGAGCATTGATGCAGTACAAGTAATGAAATATGGAAGATGAACGATCTCCACGCGGTTCATGACCTCCAACCTCAAAGCTTCTCTGACGTGAAACACAACAAATGAAGGCTCCGTGATAATGCCAGTGATGAGATCAGCAATAGCAAGGTTAAGAACCAAGTAGTTGAATGACGATCTGAGCTCTTTGTTTGGGTCTTTAACGATGGACCAGCATATTAAGATGTTCCCTGGTACTGTCACAACTAACAAGATGGCCGAGAGAGTTGCGGTTGTCACTGATAACACAAATGGTGCTCTCTCATCTTCACACAGAGCGCTCCCAAACGACATTGTTGTCACCAACGACTTTAAGCTCTACGCTCAGCCCGTATCCGCCATTAACGACGTTTACTTCTCTGACATCCAGCTGTATAAAATACTCTATTTCTTAGCCTGATAACGACGTCACATTGTAAGTGATACTTAATTCATGTCTAGAGCGTACTGACGAGATCAAGCTAAAGGTCTTGAAAAGACGTGAATAATATCATCAATCGTAGAAAACGTTCTGCAAATTAAGCAATACTGGTTAACAAACTCTGGGCGCTTTTAATCAATTTATGCCACAGGAAAATGTCAAAACAATGTCAAAGTAACAAATGAAAAGCGAACAAGGTTTAAAACATCTCGTCAATAGCTGGCAAAACACAATAAAAACTGGAGACACTGCGGAAAGACAATTAGTCCTTTTTAGGACAATTTAAATTTTCCGTCTGAAGACAGCAAATTTGAAAAGTTATTTCTCGAAGGAAAATTGAGATGTTTTAGTTTCTGCTCTTAAGCAAATAAATTCAGTATATTTGCTCTGTCTGTTACGACTGAACAAACCGAGACATGTCAGCTATCGTTTACATATCACCTTAAAATTATGTTTATTTTTGGGAGAATGGAAATGAGAACCTACAAGTGATTTTCACTATCAAGTTTTTATGCTGTGAACTACATGTGAATACCATTCAAATTTTCCTGATTGTGTAATGTTACAAACAGTGTGATTCAAAAACCCTGTTTGACAGGGAAAATGTTATTGGCGAAATACTGATTACGCTTATTAAAACCGAAAATATTTTGTCGGTTTCTTTTATAACCGAGTAGTCAAGAATAGAAAGCGAACTATGGCCTCGTCTTAACAGCTGAAATGCTAAACAATGACGTAAAATAAAAATTAAAGCCTGGAAAAAATCAGGGCTTCAATGGGATTCGAACCCATGACCTCCACGATACCGGTGCGATGCTCTACCAACTGAGCTAAGAAGCCACACGTTGGGAGCGAGATCAATTTGTTGAGTTCATATCTTCCCGTGCAATGAAGTAATCTAAAGTATATATGAAATAATTCATATTTGCAATGCGGTTGTAGATGAAAGTGAAGAATGATCATCGCAGTAAATTTTCCAATTTAAGCAACTGGAAAGAAGAAGCCTAAAAAAAAATCAGGGTTTTAACGGGATTCGAACCCATGACCTCCGCGATACCGGTGGGATGCTCTACCAACTGAGCTAAGAAGCCACACGTTGGGAGCGAGATGAATTTGTTGAGATCGCAGTACAAATATGAATTATTTCATATATACTTTACAGAATACTCTTATTGCTAGCAGTTTCATTGGAACAACAGCTGCAGAAATTGAGATTATTTTAGAAGTACCGGCAACTGATAAGATCCACATTGAGGACTGAAACAAGTCGAGCAATGGGCTAAACAACACGCAAAACAGTCAACTGATTAGCGCGTAAACAGCTACGTACATTTCAATCATGTAGTGCCAGAACGGACAAAGAAAGAAGAAACCTATTCATCGAACTTGAGAATCAAGTAAGTGTCCTTGCTAGACATAATCTCAGTTGACGGGTTTTCTTCGGCAAGTTTATCAACAACGGATATCGCGCCTGCATGTTGTTGTGAAAAAGATTTACCGCAATTTTTCCGAGAAATTTTAGCTGCCAAAGGTCATACTTTCGGTTAAACCAAACTGACTTACTTTTTTCATATGTTACCGGGGTGCAAAAATAGAAAAATTCGACTACACCGTGCGCGCTTGTGCTTCAACGTGATCCTGCTGGCAGGCTATCCTGCTCTCTTTAGATTTGAGTTTCTTGATATCGAAGATATCTGTAACCCCCTACCATAATTACTTCTGTAAAGCGGGAAATTCTGCTTTAAAAAGACTGATTGAGTGCAATGACTCATTCGGTTAAAAATTAAAGCAATTTCTTGCCGAGTCATTTTAAACACCATATAGCAAAGATATCAGTGACTTCATCTATTGTTATTAATATGCCAACAAGAGAACTATTGGCTGATGAAACAAAATGTTCTTTTGTTTAACGTTTTCAACATTTAAATAACAGAAACAATGTTTGTAAACAGATATCTTCGCTATAGGGGGATGGACTGTGTATAGAAAGTCTAACTGGTGCTTTATTTTGTTGTGTTTACATAACGAAAAAGGTCTGTATTCAGATTGTGTAGTGACTTGTAAACCAAAACGAGCAATCTGAACTGAACTCTGAACGTTACTGGAAGCCACTGTAAGTCGATAAGAGCGGGTGTGATAAAAAAGTCACTCTAGCCGCGGCAGTCTGGACTTTCTGTAAACGATCGAGCTGATACTTAGGTAGACCAAATAGAAGTGCCAGTGTACAGTAATCAAGGAGCGAAGGTACAAAGGCATGGATCAGTGTCTTTGTGGATTGCACGGTAAGGAATTTTCTGATCTGTCTTATATTACATAGTCCGCGAAAACCCTTGCTACAAATCTTGCCTATGTGAACATTCATTCGCATATGGGCATCGAACCAGGACCCAAGGTTCCGGACGCTTTCTAAAGGTTTAATGACGGTGTCATCAATGATAATAGATTCAATAGATGTTTTTGTTTGTTGACGGGTGCCAATAATTAGTAAGTCAGTTTTCGCGTCATTGATCATTAAACGATTTCCAATAAACCAAGAACGAACATCAGCGATGCACCTTTCAATCACAGAGACAGTGCTAATTTCTGAATGGATAGAACAAGGTCGAAAGGAGAGGTAAATCTGAGTGTCGTCAGCATAACCATGGACGGAAGGGAGGTGCTGAGAAATAATGTTGAAGAGGCGGAAGACGTAGAGAAATTAAAACAGGCCCCATACAACTACCCTGGTCTTATCACAGGCTTCCCAAGCTCAAAATACGTGGTGTATGCGACAGCTTGTGTACATAGAGAATTATAAGGTAAATCAAGTGTCCCACTAAGGCTCCCAAGGCAAAATTGTACGTTTTCCTCCGGTGGAGGGTCGTGTTGTCAGCGCGCGCTCAAATTCAAATGGACCAATCAGAGTCGAGGGTGAAACCACCTTGCGAGCGGCCGTTGGCGCCAGCCGCCACACAAGCCTCTCAGGAGAGTCGAAGAGGCGAATTTTAAGCCAAATTTTTCGTTCTTCACGAGTCTTTCAGCCGCCGAAGCACACGTATTTAGAGTGAAATTTATTGGGCTTTATGGAACTGTTGTTATTATTGCGATTCAGGACTTTTCCTTTTGAGGAGAAAGCGATTTGTGGAGTGACGTCTGGCCAGCGATGGATCGAGTGGTCTGCCTTTCCATTCTTTTAGAAGGTAGAGTAACGGGTTCAAATAACTTCACTAAACGGCGTCAGAATGGCTCTAAAATCGGTAAAGGAGACAAGTTCGCCACACATTTGAAGTAGGATAACTTTATTTCAAATGAGATAGTCATTTACATTGTGATTTTCCCATATAATTCTCTATATACACAAGTTGTCTCATACACCACGTATTTTGAGCTTGGGAAGCCTGTGGTCTTATCACCAACAAGAATACGTTGTTTGCGACCAGAAAGAAATGAGCCAAACCAATTTAAAGCAGTTCCTGCGACTCCAAAATATTAAGAAGAAGGGAATGTTCAATGGTATCAAAAGCAGCAGTTAGGTCCAAAGGTACGAGAAGTGTCACTTCCTTATTATCCATACTCATTAAGATGTCCTTTTGAACTTTTGATAGAGCAGTCTCTGTCAAGTGATATTTACGGAAGCAGGATTGGAATTTAGGAAGAGGGGCATTTTTCTCACAGTGGACGAGAAGTTGTTGAAGAGCAGCCTTTTCCACTACCTTGGAAATGAATGGAAGATTACTAACTGGACGGAAATTTTTGTAGACCAAATCAAGTCCAGGTTTTTTCAATAGATCACAGATCTATTGAAAAAATCTGTATTATCCGTGAAACCAGCTGCTTATTATGCTCTTCGTTCGTCTGCAAAATCTGTTCTGTTCTTTCCAAAAGTCAACTGCTCTACACTTGAGGATCGGGCCTTTTGCTCATGCTGCACCTGTTTTATGGAACTCGCTGCCATTAACTATAAGAACAAGTAGCATCCTCGCCATTTTTAAAAAGCAACTTAAAACATTTCTTTTTAAGAAAGCTTCTAATTTGTTAGAATAGTTCTTATGTTTAATTTTAGTTTAGTTTTATTACTTATTCATTAATTAATGTAAAGCGCTTTTGAGTATTTTTCTATAGTTTTAACGCTATACAAATTCCTTACTATTGTTGTTATTATTATTATTAATATTATTAATATTATTATTATTACTATTATTGTTATCATTTACATACTCTACTGGGCCTTCCAATTTGGACTTTTCAGGAACATAAATAATAGATATAATTTGCACGCATTGCAAGGAGTCAGTAAATGTAAAGGTTTCATAAGCTATAAGTAGAAATTACATTCAACAGATGAACTCAAGGATTTGTTCGAGTTCTTCAAGCCCATTTAATAGTTATGCAATGGTTTTGAGTATGATGACCATCGAATATCTCACGAGCGAAGCGATTTGTTAGATGATTACAACGGTGTGTAATTAATTGTATATATATATGTCTGGATTTATGAAAACGGTGTCCACGATCTGGAGTAAATATGGTATTTTTTTTTGTATTTATCTCTGATATCGCTTAAGACAGTAGCTTGAATGTGTTACCTAGCATGAAATGTAGAGACCTTCTTACTGCATGTTTCATTACTTTATTTCATTATCGCCACCCCCCCCCCCCCTCTTTTTCAATTGGTGTTAACCTTAACCCAGACTACGCTAGTCTGAATTTCAGTTCGCGCGGTGACTCTTAAAGATTAGCCGTTCTATAACTGCTGTCTAAAGGAAGTGTGCCTGAGAACATCATAAAGTCCAATGAAGGTGCAAGTCTAACGATTTGCTAGCAAGCGTCGTCTATTATCCTACACGACGCGATCCTGAAATGTGTAGTGACTACGCGGCTCAACATTAAATTAGCCACGTAGTAGCAGGCCACTCGCTCTGTGGCGATAATGTTTGTGCTTGCTTTAGACAGCAAAGAGCTTAAGCCGCATCAATTTAGGGCTTAGACGTGCAACGGACTAGATATTTCTAGCTGCTGTTGGCGTTATTTGGTCAGAATTTTGATGGTGCAGTACTTTCCCGCTGGATAAAATTCAATTACATCGGGGACATTGCTATTTGCGAGCTAAACATGGAGAGACAACGAGCAGGGAGTGAAGGAGATTGAGCCGTCAAATGCGGATCGTGAGTAGAATTTCCTTGTTTTATCAATTTTAGGCGTTCTGTCTGTGATTCGCTAGCGCGGAAGAAATTTCTGTTCGTGGTTTCCGGTCGATAATTAACGTGTCGACAGATAATGTTGAATGTTGTCCCTTACTAATAATTATGGCCTAGTTTGTTTGAAGTTCGATCGATTCTGGATGTAGGAAGCACTTCCTCAGTCCATTTAGGACGAAGCAGGCCCTTAGAAAGATGCAGTTAAGCCCTCCGTTGCGGATTTGAAATCGATCTGCATGTTTGTGTTGATTTGGACTCCAATTTCATGTGAAAAACACTCTTAATTAAATTGTACGATTCAATGATTCCACAAAAAGTGAGTAAATTTACTCGGTCGACTGATTAGAAGCGGCTTCAACGGCTTGTATAGGCATGGTGTGGCCTTTGTTAAGAGTACAGCAGGGAGATAGCACTCTCAGTACGACATGGTCATATTTATGTACAATATCTCACCGATTTTCCAAAAACATGCCCATAAGATTTTAGCACCGTTTTCATAAATCCAGTCATATATGTAATCGCATGGACCAGAGGGCTATAAGTAATAGTAATTGGACCGAGTGGAGTAGAATTCAGAGAGTAATCGCGCGGGTAATTTCAAAATGGGACGAGCGCGAAGCGCGAGGCCGATTGAAATTACGAGCACGATTACTCCCTGAATTGTACGACACGAGGTCCAATTACTAATTAATGGTATCTATAACAAATTTTGGAATTAAAAATGTCTTTTGGGAAGTTCTTTTGAGCGAAAATATATGTAGCGCTTTTCAAAATTGTTGAAAAACTGTGCGAAACATTGCGAAAAAATAAAAGGCCATTAAAGCCCGCGTAATTGACGTGTAAATCGCGAAGGTATCAAATTATAGGAAACCAATTACAAAAAGTTCAAATTTTGACACCTGTAGTTGAACACCTAAGTTATTGCACGTTGATTATGTGACAAATGGACACGCGGGCAACCAATCACGATCGAGAATTTTGTTATAGATGCCATGAAGCATTTAATTTGAAGTATTTACAAAATTGCTCGAGTTGCGTAGCGACAAGGTCGAGCAATTCGGAAAACTTTAAAAATACAAGTGAAATTAATCCTTAAATACCCGAGGGTACTTGCAATTACCTGTTTATCACATAAAGGGCAAAATTAATGTACAAAGCACAGGCAACCCGAACACTTTATCAGTAATAAAAATATATATACTGTTATTTACCTTTGTCCGTGTCTTTCTTAAGTCGTTTAGAAGGGATTTGAATGTACTGTTTATTTACCTTTGTCCGTGTCTTTCTTGAGTCCTTTAGAAGGGATTTGAATGTAGTAAAAATAAATGTACTGCTATTTACCTTTGTCCGTGTCTTTCTTGAGTAGTTTACAAGGGAATTGAATGTAATAAAAATAAATGTACTGTTATTTACCTTTGTCCGTGTCTCTTTGGAGTAGTTTAGAAGGGATTTGAATGAAGCGAAGGCGGTTTACATTTCCGAGTAAAGTCGTTAACTATTAACTCTCATCTGTTAACATATCGTTTCTGCCGCTAAAATTACGTCTACGTTTCGGGTAACGTCGCTAATTATTAACTCTCAACGGGGAAGAGATTCTCTGGTTTCATAACGGCCGTGCATTAACAGAAAAAAAGAGACAAGGGGTGAAACTTACCAAGAGCTTTCGTCTGGTCTGTGACTACAGTTGAGTGGACCAGCCTACGTGGTTCCTGTGGACATGTGCGAGGAAACACGAGACGATGAACGGCGATTATGAAGTTTAAGAAAGCATCCATATTGTGTACCTCCTACTCTGGAAATTCTAATTAAGCTCCATATAGTTCTTTAAATTTTTAGCCGTACAGAGCCCCCCTTCCCCCCACCCTCCTCAAGGAAATTCCAATCCCCTTGAGGGCAGAGTATGGACACTTCCTGAAACTACACATCTTCCCTAGTTGAAGATATATGTGAGCCAAAACCTATTCTGTCTGTGAATTAAATAAGTAATTTTGCAGGCAATGTGTGAAGAGCAAAATGATCCGTTGGACAGGAGTCTGTGAAGAGGTGCCAAGAAAGAGGTGACTTGGTTTCTGTAAGTTTTCTTCGTTTCAGCTTCGACTGAGAGAAGTGAAATACCATTAGCCCAAAGAGGGAAAGGCGACAAAACTGTCAATCTTTTATATTTTATGAGGAATGAGTTATTAGATCCCCATACCGGAGGCAATAATTTACCGCACGTCCTCATAATGGTTAAAACTTAAATTATAGCTTAGGAATTAGAAGAAGAATAGAGCAGTTAAAAGTATGTTAATGAATCAACACGTACTTGTCGTGTCGCCGACTACGTACAGAAGTATTAAACATTACAAACTTACGTGATTGCAAATGGCAAGGAAACAACATGAAGGTTTTTCCTCGATTACCAGCAAAGAGCAGAGTGGCAAAGCAACATCACTTGGAATCAATTTTTTGTCCTTGCCAGACCTGCGTATTACTATGAAAAAAATTTACAATTTTCCGAGGAAATCTGAGCTGCCAAAGTTCATACTTCCGGTAAAAATTAATTGACTTATCATATTTTTTTTCTATTTCAGGGGTGGAGATAAAAAAAAGAGCCACTGCTTACTTTCTCTCTCTTCTTCACTTTCTCTTCTCTTGGTTCTCGCTCGCGGCTACACTGTGCGCGCTTGTGCTGCAACGTGATACTGCTCGCAGGCTACCCTGCTTTCTTTAGAGTTGAGTTTCTTGATATCGAGGATATCAGTAACCCCCTACTATTATTCTTCCTATGAAGTGTGAAATTCTGCTTTGAAACGACTGATTTAGTGATTACTCATTCGGTTAAAAATCAAAGCAATTTCTTATCGAGTCGTTTTGAAGCCATATAGGACTGTGTATAGAAACTCCAACTTGTGTTTTATTTTCTTTTGTGATTACATTAACATACTTTATTATACATCAGACTCAGTATGAATAACCTGATTGGTCGAGAGCATTCAATCAAAGACCCTTTTTACAGTTCCCGGCGCCATATTGGATTTGTAGCCGCGCAAACATGATAGCGAGGCTAGTGTTGAGTCGCGTTACGGAGTCTAAAGAGATTACAGTGAAACGTGGCAGCGCTCTTTTGTTTTCATTAAGATATTTCGACAATGAACGACACTCCTCCTACGCAGGATACTCCTTCTTCTTCTTGGAAAAGAAGAGGAAGACACTGTGCCGCTTTTAGCTGTGCTAATAGCTATTATGACGCTAAAGGCAATCCAACAGACCTTCATTTCTTCTTGTTTCCAAAGGACGTCCAGCGGCGAAACAGATAGTGCAATCTCGTGAAGCGCTAGCATGGAAAGGACGGATTCTTCGTCCCAAAGTCAACTTTTTTGGGCTCGGAACATTTCAAAAAAGAAGACATCCGAAAAACGTTGGCAGGTCGTTGGGAATCGGTGAAAGGTTTGTAGTATTTGCATGTTGTTTTGTATTAGCTTGGAGACTGTAAGAAAGCCTTTGTCTAGGTGCCTTCTTTGGTTTTTGATTTACGGTTCTGCAGTGTTTATACTGTGAGTTTTTCTTCGTTAATAAAAATTTTCTATGTGCATTGTGGTCTTACACGATATTTGTAAACTGAATGTTACATTACAACAATGTGATATAATAGAATGTATTTTTAAATGTTATGATTTTTATTATTATTATTATTATTATTATTATTATTATTATATAGGGGCAGAACCATCTCAATTTATCTGGTCTGTACCAGAAAAACAACGGAAACTGCCTGTTGAAAGGGTCCCAGTAGCAACTGTTAAAACTCAAGAAGAGTCATTTGAAGTTGAAGAAGAATTATTTGGCCAAGAACTTGAATCACCTGTGTCAACTGTCAATGCTGCTTTATCTTCACCGGCCCAGGAGGAATCAGATTTTCTTAAGCCGCAACAGGAAATGGAGCTTCTGAAAGTAGAATTCACTGACTTAAGTTGAGAAAGGGAGGGATATTTTATTGTCACGTCAGTATTCACTGGACAAAATTAAAGATGATAATTCAGCAGTTTTATTTTATACCGGATTTCCAAACTATGGAGCGCTCATAAGCTTCTACAATTTTATTGAACCAAAGTTGAAAAAAATGCAGTACTGGAAAGGAGAGAAATTGTTAAAAGAGAGTCAGCCATACCAAGTGGAGGATAACAAAAAAAACCCTGGGCCTTCAAGAAAACTTTTATACTTGGATGAATTTTTACTTGTACTTATGCGACTTAAGGCTGGTTTATTTGTACAAGATCTAGCTGATAGATTTGGCATTAGCACAAGCCTGGTGTCAAGAATATGCATAGCATGGATCAACCTTCCATATGTGGAACTAAAAGACCTTCTCCCATTCCCAGCACAAGAACTGGTACGCAAGAATATGCCACAAGAATTTTCTCAGTATGCAACAACTAGAATTATTTTAGACTGTACAGAACTTTTTATTCAGCGTCCAGCAATGCTTGCGCAGTCTGAGACGTGGTCTGATTATAAGCACCACAACACTTTGAAGCTGTTGGTAGGTTACATGGCCAAGTAAGTTTCCTGTGGGACCTCTGGGGTGGGCGCGTCTCTGATAAACAGATTACAAGGGAAAGTGGGGTATTAGATTTGTTAGAACATGGTGACAATGTCATGGTAGACCGTGGATTTCATATTTCTAATGTTGTCCCTGATGGCGTGACAGTCAACATGCCACTATTCTTGGCTGGACGAGAACAAATGACTGCGGCAGAAACCGAGGAGACAATGAGTATTGAATCAGTGCGCATTCATGTGGAGCGTGCAATCGGCAGAATTAGGACTTACCACATTTTAGATGGTACATTGCCCAACACACTTAGTCCATATGCCACTCAGATAGCAGTTGTCTGCGGGCTATTGACAAACTTTTTGCCACCTTTGTTGGAACCAGCTAAAGAACCACTACATGTGCTTGTATCATGAAGCAACTTATTTTTGGTAACCCTAGAAGTTTGAGAAGGTGACCAGCATCTACGTCATAGCTTGAGTAGGTCAAAACACGGGCTGCTCTGTTTTGTAGCTTTTGAACCTTATTCCGTAAGGCTATCCCACAGTTTCCCCAAACAATGTTGCAATAATCAAAGTGTGGCTGTATCAAAGCTTGATATATTAGTTGTAAGGTCGCCTGAGGGATAAGGTGCCTTATTCGTTTTATGGCCCTAATACCAGAAGCGACTTTCTTTGTTACTTTCTCGATATGGCTATTCCAATCAAGTCTGTCATCGATGGTCACTCCAAGTGATTTTACAGTAGTGACCTGGCTAACTTCAAAATCATTAATTGCAAATGTCGGGGACTCTGTGAGAGTACTTAGCCTCTGCCTAGATCCGATAAGCATAAATTCGGTTTTAAGGCCCGTTCAGTACACAGGCGATTTTTGTCGCGGCAACTCGATGCAATTTTTGTCGCAACAAAATTGCATCAAGTTTCAAACATGTTCGAAACCCCTGCGATGAGTGAGTGAATAGCGCGAAAGCCTGATTGATATTTACAGATTATATTGTGCTCTTCTAGGTAGGCATATAATTGATCATAGACGATTCTTTCAAAGACCTTGGCCATAAGGTCCCGATCGCCTTGTTTAAAAAGTGGGGTGACTTTTGCGCATTTCCAGTCATCCGGAAATATGCCTTGACTTATCGATTGGTTAAAAATATCACGGATAGGAATGCAAATGAGATCTGCACATTCCCGAATGAGCCTAGCAGATATCTTGTCAAGGCCAGCTGCCTTTGACTTGTTTAGACGATTTAAAAGTGAGAACTTCATTTGTACTGGTCAGATGGAGCTGAAACCGTTTATTTGTGCCAGTGAGGTACTTTTGATAACCATCACTATTTGAGAAATCAATATTGCTGACAAGTTCTGGACCGATAGTAGCAAAGTGATTATTAAATTGGTTCGACAGCACAGTTGGATTTGTTATTGATACTCCATATACTTTCAGAGATGTCACCGATTTTTTTTCCCAGATTTTCGCGAAGTAAGTTCATTAATAGTCTGCCAGGTCTTTTTAGAATCGCCCGTATGCTTGTTAAGTGTAAGTGTCTGCGAGGAATAGAGATGGCACACTGTCAATTTACACCAATAAACTGTTTTCTACTATCTCTGACCCCGCTTTTACTGAGGCAGATAAAGCATTAGAGCATTTGCAAAAGTCCGTAGAAAACGAGCAACCCTGTCTGCCAAATCATGTAGAGCCCATAAGAAAAGGTCAGAAACCAATTTCCACTGAAGAGATCAAGAAACTGTTCGACAGCGGTGAGCTCGGACGGGCAAAGAGCAAAAATCCCACAAAACTACAAAGGACGACCTAGTTTTACCTCAATCTCCTTTTGGTCGACGAGGACAAGAGATTCAGCGCCAGCTGACGCCAACAATTCTGTCCTTGAGAAAAATCCATCAAGGAGTTGAGTATTTGATGAGCTGGAAGGGTCGGCTCGAATCCTTACCAGTCACGAAAAACCATCAGGGTCTCGGAGATTCTGAAGATGAATCAGATGCGAAGATATTTTCTGTCCCTGACTCTGAACTGGCCAGCAATCTCTCCACATATCCAGCTCAAACTGATGCGAAGGAAGCCACAGCAAGGGAACGCTGATAGAGATCTTGTGGAGAATAATTTTGACACGACGTCTAACACATGGCGATCAAAGTTTTCCGCAGTACTTTTACAACGATATTTGCAAGTGTACAATTAAAACTCTTCTCGATGACTCAAACCTGAACGCTTTCCAAAGTTTCTGACCAAGGTTGAATATCCTTCGTTTGATGTACGTTCCTTAAGTTATAGATGATGGTAATATTCGTTCAGCAGACTCGCCGGCTTCGCTTTAAAATTTTCATTCAACTAAGTTTACAAACGGCGCGCATGCCATTTGACTTCCCACTTGCTGTTGTTTTTCCCACATCAACTTCCGGTCGTTTAAAAACCGAGAAATTTAGCTATAATTTCCAAGTATACAACTGTAGCGAATTTAATAAAACAATTATTCCATTCGCGCTTGTTGGATCTGCGATGGTTATAGCCAACTCGGCCCTACGGGCCTCGTTGGCTATGTACCATCTCATATCCAACGCGCGCTCATGGAATAGTGTCTGTATTATCTGCCTCATCCTTCGGCTTCGGTAGATAACACAGACCTCGGTTTTGATAATTCATGGTATCATGCTCAACCTCATCCAATAATTGTTTATTATTGGACCTACCCACTTTGACATTTTAGGAACATAAAAAATAAATATTTTTTCTTGTAAGGTTGCATATTACAAGGAGTCAGTAAATGTAAAGATTTCAGAAACCATAAGAAGATCGAGATTAGACTCGACAGATGAACTCAAGGTTTTGATCGAGATCTTCAAGCCCATACAATAGTGGTTTCGAGGGAGATGACCATCAAATATCTCACAAGCAAAGCGATATATTTATAGATTAGAACAGTGTGCATTATATGTAATTCCATGGACCAGTGGGCTATTAAAGATTAATTAAGTTTTTACAAAATTGCCCGAGTCACTTAGCGACGAGGCCGGGCAATTTGGAAAACTTTGAAAATACAAGTGAAATTATCCCTTAAAGGCCCATTCAAGCGGTCATGATAGTTGATGATAATTTCAACTATCACGTACGTTTGAACACGAACTATCATTCACTATCATCAACTATAACCAACTATCATGCAGTTTAGACATGTTCAAATTCGACATGATAGTTCATGATAACTTTTTC
>CM042755.1:14470777-14480777 GCA_022496165.2 Catalaphyllia jardinei
GAACTCGGAACAAAACAGTCCTAAATGACCAATTTGGGAACAATGTGGTCCATTTACAGATAGGAACTCGGAACTAAATGTTCTTCTTTTACACTAGAGTGAACGTTTTTTTCCTACCTTTCAAAAAATCTGGTCCTCTTGTGGTCAATAGGAACACAAAAACGAGGAACAGTCCATACTACAGGAACGTTCCCTTTGGAATATAGGAACAGCCAACGAAACTTAAAATCAGTGAAAAAACTAGGACAAGACTAAAGGAGAAACTCCAAAAAGCGTAAGTCAAGCGCTTAGAAGAAATGGAAACCATCATTAAAATTTGGTCAAGTTTGTTCCGCTCAAAGGCAACAAAACGCGCAATAATAAAATTTTGGGAAACGTTGATGATGATGATGATGAACTTTGGAGTGTCGGAGTATTTAGCTTATTATAAGCTAATTGTGAACACTAAAAAAACAATTCAAATACAAAAAATGTAGATTAAAATAGGAACACGAGTATTAAAAAATAATGTAAAAATTTGATTAACAAAAATCAGCTTGTAGAGTTGTGGCCTAACCACGGTATTTTGGGGTTGTTACTTAAGGATTATTAGGTGCAATTACTGATTGAAGTTCTCGAGACTACTCACACAAAATGTTCTTCTCAGTAATACTCTTGAGTTCAAAAGTAAGAAACAAAACATAAGAAACAAAAAGCAGTGATAAACATATTGAACTAAGGTTTATTTAAAATTTCGTCTTACATGCACATCCTTGCTGTTTACTAAATCTCTGGTTTCTAAACCAGGGAGTTTAATAAAAGCATAACCTCTGCCAAGAAAGCTTTGTGATAATTGCTTCGATGCATCAAGCTAAAAAAAACTTATGGGCCTAAACAAGCTTTAAAAATGTTAAACAAACTGCGAAATCATTCTAAATAAGCAGTTCTGAGAAGAAAAAAAACTAATGTGATATGACCTAAACTGACACGAACAACCATAAAACAAAGATTTCTTCTGGGAACGGTTGGAACGCCGATGCTTGAGCGAAGTGCACTGTTTTTACGGCCGCGTCAAAATCGCGAATCTAGAGCATACATATACGACTAAACACGCTATATTGGCAGATCAATTTAGCAGACAGATTAAAGCGTTTTAGCACAGTAAGGACTCGCGCTATTTTGCAGTCAAAACGCGAAATGTGTTCCACCTAGGAAAAAAAATCATCACAAAACATTGCAATCGAAACTTAGTACTCAGTTTTATGAAGTGGAAGATATAGTCTAAAACTTTCAAAACTTAAAGTTTGTTAGTTAGTTAGTTAGTTAGTTAGTTAGTTCTTTCCACGCCATGAGGCGCATAAGGCTGTTACTTTCTCTCGCCAAATAGACCTGTATTGTGCTGCGTCCCTGACTTCTGCCAAACTGGTCCACCTCTCTTGCCTGGGTTCTTTTTCCACCGTTCTTCTCCATGTGGTTTTAGGTAATCATCATCCCTCCCCTTTCTGAGCACGTGGCCAATCAAATTTCATCTTCTCATTCCGATTCCATCACTGATCTTCTTTACACCTGTTACTTGGGAAATTGTGTCGTTTCGGATGCGTTGCGGCCCCCATGCCCAAATCCTTAGTATCCGTCTCAGGCGTGTGAATTAAAATTTACATGTATCCAGTTTCTTCTCTTAGGCAACTGTTAGTTTCCATGCTTCACATTCATAGAATAGGACTGGTCGTATCAAGGTCTTAAACAGTTTGATTTTTGTATTCCGACCAAAGCTCCGTGTGTTCCAGATCTTCTTAAAGATGAAAAATGCTCCTCGTGCCTTACTTAGTCGCTTCTTAATGTCTTCTGTGCCACCACCCTCTTTTGTCACAGTCGTGCCCAGATATACAAACTCTTCGACTTCCTCTCTTCCAATTCATGTATTCATTCTCATTACTTTGAATTTTTAAGCATTCCGTTTCAGCCCCAGTCTTCCTACATTATCTACTAGTCGGTTGGTCTTGTTCTCTATGTGCTCGTATTTGGATGAAATTAGGACTATGTCATCTGCAAAGTCGAGGTCTTCGAGCATACTTGTGAAGTTCCATCTGATGCCATTTCTATGCCTTTCTGTTGTTCTTCGCATTGTTTAGTGAACAGTAAGCAGGAAAAGGAAGCCTGACATGACACATCCTTGTTTAACGCCCGTGGTGATCTTAAACCATCTTGTTTGTTCTCCCGCTTCCAGTACAGAACACTCAAAATCGTCAAACATGATCTTCACCATTCTTATCAGCTATCAGGGATGCTGTAGGCCTTCAAGATTCTCCACAGTCCTTCGCGGTGTACAGAGTCGAAAGCTTTTTCGAGGTCGAAAAAGTGTGCATAGAATGTTGCCTGCCACTCATTGACCTTTTCTATGACGTTACGGAGAATAAATATTTCATCTAGTGTGCTTTTGTTCTTTCGAAATCCAGCTTGGTCTTTTCTAAGAACGTGGTCTACGCCGTTTTGTATTCTCTCGATGATGACTCTCCCCATTACTTTGCTAGCCACAGGCAACAAAGTCACACCACGCCATTTTTTGCACTCTTTCAAATCTCCTCGTTTTGGTATTTTGACAATCAAGCCTTGCTTCCATTGGTCAGGTACCTTCTCATGTCACATTCTGTTAAACAATCTTGTCAACTCCTTTACTGCCACATCACTATCTGCTTTGTACAGTCCTGCTGGGATACCGTCGATTCCAGGTGTTCTTCCACTCTTTGTCTTCCTCAGTGCCTGCCTCACTTCTGCTTCCCTTATCTCTGTTGTATCCATCTCGCTAATGTCGTCTGTCTCTACTTCGTTTTCTTCGACTGGGTTTGTCGGGGCCTCCCTGACTAGTACCTCCTCAAAGTGCTCGGCCCATCTTTCAAGTCTGGCATTCTTGTCTTTTATTATCTCACCCCTCTTATTCTTAACTGCTGCAACTTGACGCCGCCGATTGTTTCTGATTTTTTTTTGGCTGTTTTATACTGTTCTCTGGTTCTTTCGATCTCTGCATACTTTACTACTTCATCTCCCATCTCTTCTAACCAAACCTTTTTGTCTTAACTTGCTCTGCGTTTAACCTCTCTGTTTTTCATCTTGTACTCTAGCCGTAACTTGTTTTTTTCTCCTCTCTGATTTCGTACTGTGTATTTTGTTATGGATCATCTGTCATTTGTCTATTGCTTTCCAGGTTTCCTCCCTTAGCCATTGCTTGTTTTTCTTCTTTGCTCGGCCTAGGACTCTTTTCGGAAGTTTCTGTGTAACTTTTTCCATTTGTATGCAGTCCTCGTTGATATTTTCTTCCACCTCTAATACTGCAAATCTGTTGCGCAGTTCAACACTAAACCTTGATTTCAACATTTCGTTTTCGAGCTTTGGGGTGTCAAATCTTTCATTGGTCTTTGGGTTTCTATGTAATTTTAACTTTATTTTCATGACTAGCAGGTAATGGTCACTGGCTGCATCTGCACCACGGTACACTCTTGTATCTTCTAGAGATCTCCTCCATTCTTTACGGATCATCATGTGATCAATTTGGGTTTCTGTTCTTCCATTAGGTGACAACCAATTTGCTTTATGGGCTGTTCGGTGTGGAAAACATGTTCCTGTGATGACAGAAGTCACATAATCGTTCACCATTGTCGTTTATGTTACCCAATCCATGTTTCCCCATTATTCCTTCCATGTCTTTGTTATCCTCACCAATTTTTGCGTTCAGGCCACCCATAACGCTGACTACGTCATGTGTGTTGCATCTATCAAAAGTTGCCTGGAGTTGATCGCAGAAATCATCCTTATCATCTGTTGATTTATTCGAGCTTGGATGACTGTTGTATTTTTAAAGCGGGGGAAAAATCGTGCAATTATTATGCGGCTGCTTGCTGGTTTCCATTCAATCAGACTTTCCTGTGTGGCCTGGCTCATTATGATTGCCACCGCTCTCTGGTGCTCGCTTTCTTCTCCAACATATATCATTGTGTAGCCATTTCTCATCTTGAATCGTCCAGCTCCTGTCCGTCTTATCTCACTTGGCCCCATCAGGTCAAGTCTGTATCTTTCCATCTTTCGTGCAACTTGGAGTGCTTTTCCAACTGTGTACATTGTTCGTGTGTTCCAGCATCCAACACGCATTTTAGATTTTGGCGTTGTCAATGACCTTGTCGGTCTGTGAGCTTCCCGTAGGTTTTTACACATTGACGTCATCGTGTTTCCGGCTGTTCCTCCGTCCACGGCCACAGCTTCGCCATTGCTAATTTGTTCCTAGTAAGTTACAGTTTCGGCAATCTTCTAGATTTTCTGGGGGCAGGTGATTGACCTACCGCCCAACTCCCAGAACCTGGAGGGCCAGTGGTTTTTCTGTCAGGGTTTTCCTTCCCTTAGGGAGTTTATATGGCTCCCCAGCCGGTGCTGCTTTAGTCTGGACCCTCACCGCACAGACCAAGCCGGCATTGTTAGACCTGCCAGGAGCACAAGACTCCCGCCGGCATAGCCCTGGGGGTCATAAGGTGACACCCACAATAACAAGTGCCTCCCCGCAATAACAAGGCACACAAGGGGAGGGAAAAAAAATTAAAAGCAATGTAATAATATTGGATTAGTGAGAGCATTTGCCATTATTTAAGCGAAACTCCAGTCGTTTTGATGGAAATGCATATACTGATATGTAAGCATTAATCGAGGAATTAATCCTTTTCTATATTTTCATGGAAACTGTCAAAGAATTCACGCCCTGCCCAGGCGTTTTTATCTCGCCAGAAAAGACGATATAAAAATGAAAAGGAATGTCACTCGCTTTTCTCCTTCCACTCGTTAATCTTCCTTTTATCGCTCTCCTTTCCTTACTTTTTTTTTTTTGCACGGCTTGGAGGCAGACCAGGTGGTTTACGAAACGCAGGACACAACTTACTTATTTTCTCTACCCTTCGCCGCCATCTTGAAAATTTAACAACCAAAATGCACCGCAATCGTAGGCCGCACACCACCTGGCCCGGGTTGTTCGAAAGCCGATTAGCGCTAACCCAAGATTAAATGGCCCTAATCCACAGAATAAATTTATCCACAGAATAAATTTATCCCTCGATTAAATTCTGTTTCTCGAAGCTCGATTAGCACTATCCAAAGATTAAACTAAGGTTAAATTTAACACACCTAGCGAGGTGGATTAACTCACTAATCCGATGAAAAAGGAGGCAAGCAAGTCAAAATGGCGGACCTACTGCTTGTTCATTTTGCTTTAATTCCGGGCCCGGTGAGGAAAGAAAGGCAAGTCGCCCTACCTGAACGACTTTTTCCGGATTGGATTTTACTTTTCCCTCACGGACGAGCCATTCCGCGTCCGGTTTTCCCGCACTTTTTCGAGTTTTACAGCACGGACTGACCGCTGTTCGGCGACCCGATTTTTTTTTTACACGACGAGGACAGAGCAAGAAATTTTAACATTTCCGCTCTCAGATGTAAAAGTCGTCACTTACTAACCGCTGTAATGGAAAAGGAAAGATCCGTGGTGGAATTAAAGGATTTTCTGGTTTGTAAAAGGCGAGTATTGTTTGGACAAAATATTGTTAGAGTTTCGTTTATTGTCGATCTTGCTTGTTCTTCAAAAAGTTATTTATCTCATCCGACAGAAATATTAAATTTCCGCTTATGGTTCATTGCTTAGTTTGTGACTTCCTCTTTTCTAGTATTTTCCCAAACGTACTTTATTAGCCCGTCCGAATGAAGGCTATTCTAAATTTCTAAATGTACAAACAAGTAAGGTTGAAAATTAGACCTGTAAGCTCACTGATGCATCAGTAAGCTTCGCCCATCGTTTATCTTGCAAAGACTTTTTTTATTCCAACTCTAATTCTAATTTAAGTACAGTGGAACCCCGCCTTACGACCACCCCGTTAATACAACCACCACGTTACTACGGCCACTTTATTCTGACCCTGAAAACGCTGAATCTGTCATTTTGTTATTTAAAGAACCCCTTTAATACGACCACCCCGTTAATACGACCAATTTTTCATGGCCTAAAGGTGGTCGCATAAACGGGGTTCCACTGTACCTGTACTGTACAGCAGTCTTGCATATATCGAACTCTTTAACTGTCACAATATGCAAACGATAACACCAAGAACATGAAATCTTCTACATTCTCGCAGAGTTTCTTGTCATAATCTTTTAAGTTGATGAATCTCTATGAAAGATAATTAATATTCAAGTTACTTAATGTGTCACCTCAGAGTGTTTAAAGTATTTCTTAGATTATATTAAAAACTTGATAAAGACATCACGTTTTCGAAAATAATTTTGCAAAAGACTAACAACAAAATAATGCCTTTTTATTGTGTGTGGCTTTTAGTTTAAAAACACACGATATGATAGCTGCATTCACTTATCTTTCGAACAATTATAAATGCTGGGAAATATTTCAGGATAAACTTCATTTTTTCTATTAGCTTAAAAAATCACCCAGGTTGTCGACAAGAAAAATGCCTTTCTTAAGAACATGGAATTTCCTTGCGAGCGCATATCTACCCCAGCAACCACTGAGAAAAAAAGATCGGGAATTTGAGGACAGAGAGGGGATGTTTACAGGTGCCTGGTGCTGGTTCTCCATTTACTTGAATTCATTTCTAAGATTCTCAAACGTTGGCCGATTGTTAGGATATCCGCGCCAGCAGTTTGCATAATATTGTAGCTGCAAAAACATCATTAAAAGATATTCCTGCAATCATGCATATAACAAGAATTTTATAGACAAGAATTCAAAATGAATTAGCAGAGAAGGACTCAACTCATTAGCTACATAACAAGGCTTTGGTGAGAGCTTTTTAAATTTATTATGCAACGGCTATAGACATAACAATCCACCAAGTACTTACAGAGCTTTATCCGCATGGCTTGGTTTCGGCTTCCTAGGTTTAAGGATATCTGCTATTTTTCGGGTTCCGTTAGTGGGTAGGGTGAGCCAAATGGATAAAGACAGAACATCAAGCCAGAATTAGGCTTTGACTGAGAATGCAAAAATATCTGCGGTACGCAGTTTAGCAGATATATGTTTTCTGCGCGTTCTTATATGGTTAATGAGATGTATTGTAGTGTCTGTTTGCGCCTCAGTATTTAAGTGGTGTTAAGTAGTTTGCATACAGATTTATAAGTGTCTTGTTCATTCGTATTCATCCTTCGGGCCTGTGAGCGCCTACAACCCAGCTAATCAGGCTAATTGATAATACAAACACACTGGTTTGGAAGATTCATCGTTTAGCAAATGTGGCCATGCAGGGAGACATTCAAGCAAGGAAATACTGAGAATTGGTATGTACAGAACACCTAAACCCCTGAACATCCAAACTTTTCAAGAACAAGATCATTCTTCTTTTAGTCTTGACAACCTTCTAACTCACTGCAACAATACTATTCGCTCATGATAAGGGAAGCGACGCTACAATTATTTCCACACTTTTGCACGTTAAGAATACAAACACTGTGTCAAGAGATAATCCGTTGATCTACATCAAGAACTGGTTAGTTTAAATGATTCTAAGAAAGTGAATGGTCTTAACTGTTATTTTCAAAGGTAAGCTTATATTATGCAAGTTAGAAGAAGGTGCAAAAATAGTAAACACGCTTCACGTGCTACAAATACTTATATCTTCTTACTCTTTTCTACATATCTTTGCCTTCAAGTCTGTCCTTCAGAGCTCGAATTCTATGCCAGCATCCACCTCCTTGTATTTGGTTGTCCTTTCTTAGTTGGCCAGAGTCTGGGCGGCTGAGTGCTCAGCAAAAGACTTGTAAATAATCAGCTTGGTTGTCATCGAGTTAAGCCCAATTCTATGTATTCATCGATTTAATAAATTTCAGAGTCTTGTGAGTCAAAAATCATTTTGGAATCCGACGAAGTAGAAGACATTGTCACTAAAAATAGAAATCTACTAACTCTGGAGTCGAAAATCGTGTGCGGCAAAATGGCTCCTACACTCATGCAAAATAGAATACCTGACTAGGACAGCCGAAGCGTCGGTCCTCGATTTGACCTCACAGCTTTAACTCTCCCCAGATTCCCCATGCGCGGTCGCGAACCATTGGAAACTCGGTTTTGACGAGGCATAAAAATTCGATGATTTAACCAAATCAAAAAATTTTTTCAGCAAATTACTCCACAAAATAAGCATTATTATTTTAGTGAAAAAAACGTTTTGGTGTTGGGTGCACTTTAAGAACATCTTCCTCACGAACGGAAAATTAAAACCTTGGAATTTTATTCTTTAGAAAAAGGCCTTAATTAAAAAAACATAATACTGCAAAGGACCGCAAACGAAAATGCTGCCTGTATACGTAGGATCTGTAAAAGATCTGATCAGCCAAAAATAGAAAGACTATCAGCCTTGCATCATTGTTTTCTAGTCTTAATTAAAACAATTGTCTTTTGATATTAGGACTTTCAAAAGCGCTCCAGGAATCATGGAGGGTTTTGTTAAATTCAGGAACTACATGTTACTCTCAAACCCCAGATTCGGACTCTACGGATTTAACAGAATTAATTTTCCACTCAAAGACTGATGATATCAATCTGATTCAACTCACTAGTAAAAAGCTGTACTGGATTCTTGTAGAGGATATACGCGTACACCCTACTGCCAGGCTAAAATACAACTCTATATACAAGATCAAGATTAAATCCCACACAAAGTGCCTTTAGATATAAGAACGAGAATTTTTCGATACAAAATGCTTTATCGGATTGTATATACCAACCAACTCTTATATAAAATAAAGTTATCGGACACTTCTTTGTACACGTTTTGTGGAGAGTATGAAGAATCCCTCGAGTATTTGTTCTTTGGATTTCTTCGAGAATCATATAACAAACTAACCTAGTCTGGTATCACGGAGAAAATCAGGCTTTAAAGGCTTAAATTTGATCGATTGTATTTGAAAAAACTTAATATTACCTGTAGAGTAAAACGGGTCTCAACAGTGTTTGTTTAGTTCAGGTTAACCATTTATTGCTTTCGAAATCGTATGAAAAAACTTTGGGCGAACTAACTTCTGGTCGGGGCGAGACGACTTTGAGCTGAGGCGAAACGACCGTAATTCGCTGGAAGATACGTATCGGTGTGATGCTGTTTCTATACGGAGGTCCGCACAAAAGAGAGGACACAGCTGATTGTACCGTACTCATCTTCCAGCGATCTAAGCGGAGGGGATTTTCTCTAAATTTAAGCCTTGTAAGCTTTATTTTGTCCATGATGCCAGACTTGCATGAGGGTCTCAATGGGGTTAACAGTCAACCGTCAAATGGCCACAAAATTAACCGTCAACCGTCAAAAACGGAATATTTTTACCGTCAACCGTCAAATGAGCGAACCTCGTTTCCAGGGCCTTTTCCCTGAATTTATGGCGGGGCCCCACCCCTAAGCCAGGAAAAAGGGTCTGGGAACGAGGCTGCTGACTTCCGCTCGGTCAACACTTCCAGTGTCGTAAAACGTCGGTCATCACATGTCACTTCGCATGACCTCGTTATCGCTGTTCGTTTGCTCTTACACAGCATGACGTCCAGTATAGACCATTTTACAGTCGTGTGCTCAGTGACCAGCGTCTTTAAGCATGGTACTGGCCATGCGTTTGAATGTCTAAATTTTTAGGCTGGTCTTGTCAAGCTGCATTTATTTCTTTTGCTTGTCGAGACACCAATCGTGACGCTTTGATCTTCTTGCGCTCCGAAACACGTGATGTGGCAACGCGTGTTTCGGAGCGCAAGTGAGTTCAAAGTACTGAACTTGATATAGTGAATGGGTCATTTTGCAATTTATGTGCGTTGGCTCTTTGGCTGGCGTTACATATCTTCGCTACACAGTGCTGACGAGGCCCAAGAAGGCCGAAACAGGTGTCCACTGTTGCGATCCTAATTTATCGGTTCCGGTCATGTTGGTGTCTCGAAACGTTTTTCACATAGTATCAGCCTTGTAGTCTATTGCCTTGACCTGGCCATTGAATGGAAGGGAGGCTACAGTTGGCC
>CM042755.1:14500164-14507139 GCA_022496165.2 Catalaphyllia jardinei
GCGGGTCGTAGAAAAGAGTTCTACACAAGGAAGAAAAAATTTAATTACAATCCTACTGTGTTAAACTTGCTGTTGAATGTGATTTTCCATAAAGCAAGATGTGGACGAACGTTAATAAGTTGTGAAATTTTATTGTAACACTAATAATTGAAGTCGCAAAGAGAGTGGCCGACTGCCAGCCCGCATTGTTTTCCTTTCACTTGAATAAAGTTACTTTTTCTCACCTACTTGCAAACTGATTTTTCTTATTGCACGTGCGCGGGTCGATGCGTGGGAAAGTATCCTTGCAAGCTCCCTCAATAGTAGCCTGTATGTTGTTTGGAGCGTGTTCAGTGCAGATGAAGATGAATTGTGAGTTTCATAAATAAAACTGGTGGTTTCTGTTACATTGTTTAATTTGAGGTTAAAGTTAAAACGAAAATCACATTCAAGAATCAAAATATACGAAGAATTAGTTTATATAATTATATGCTTTGCATCAATACTTGTATTTTGCAAAATTAAATAAATCTAATTATTCTTTATAAACAATTTAATTTCGGGCTAGCTCCTCAGACCTTCGGACTAGTAATCTCAAGTAACAGCTTGCCCAAAAGGCAACCTTATCTTTTCATTTTCGTCTCACCCTGTCAGATATATCTGAGCTGAACTGTAAGAGACATTTTTAAAAAGCTGTCAGTTACTGTAAATATACAATGTACATATAATTCCAGAGGACCCTCAATCTGAACACCAAACTAAATAACACTTGAAATTTCATGTTTCTATACTATTGTCTCTTATTATATGGCTAGCTCTGTGAGCAGGCAAGATGAACCCAATCCTGCACTGTGAATGGCTACCTACACGTAAGCAGGCAAGATGGAGCTATCTTGCCTGCTCGAGACTACCAGCTGTATCCCTCTAGAAAAATTTCCCCGAAAGCCACATAATAAATCCTTTATTGACCAAGCTTGTTTGGTCAAGATGGCTAGATATTCGCCTTGTTCTTTTTTTTTCCGAGTTTATGGACCTTGACTCAATAACCCATATATATATACAACACTTTATGCCCCGAAGTGAGTTAAAACTACACATGCTATTAGTCAGGAGTTAATGTTATCAATCCAGGCACCATTCATCATATTAGAAAAAAGTTATATTTATTATTTCAAAAAATAATTATAAAAAAAAAATTAATTGAAAGGCTGCGGGCAAGAACGTCCCCTAGATTTTTTGCTAAAATCGAAAATGGCCAAAACAGCTCCAAACTTTGCATGCTGATTTGTTTATACCTGTAGAAAACTGCCTTGCACTTATTTCCCCTCGTTTCTGTTGCGTATTCCAGAAATAAAGTATGCAAAATAACTTGCAGGTCACAGTCCGCGTCTTTTGGAACTGCTTTGTTACACAATACTATTAGCGTTGTTTTTGTTTTAGGTTTTTTCAACTGCTGACTTTAACTCCTAGGGTTAAGAGTTCCCAGTTTTATTAGAGTTGGGGTTAGGGTTACCGCTCGAAACTAGGGTTAGCATTGAAGGTTAGGCTTACAGAACAAGGTTAGGCTTAGCGTTTGGGCTCAGGGTTACGGGTCGAGGTTAGCGCTTCGGATTAGGTTAGAGTTAAGGTCAGGATACGTTAGAATCTATTGCATGAATCGATACCTAAATCAAGTCAATGATTAGCGCCTAGAGAAAGACGTTTAACATTTTGCAAATCGGCTAAGTCAGTGATTTATATTAAAAATGTTTCTAGGTGAAAGTATTTTTTTGGCCGGTACAAAACTGCTCGTTCCATGAAATGATTAATTCTGACAACACAGAAAGAGGAAGCCTTAAGCTAATACGCTGCTCATGGCGAAAAAAAGCACGTGAAACGGAAAATTTATCAGCAAAGGAACGCTGAAATACAAAGCAAAACTTTCATTTGAGCTGAAGTTTTCTTCTTCCTAACCTGCAATCAGGCGTTCTTTGTCTTTTTTTCTTCGCGGCGGGTTCGATCCTATCACAATTCAAAGCAATCATCTGCTTGGAAAACCAACATACACACTCACGGAACGCTTGCTTGCCAATTTAACCGACCTGCGTTCTTTTTTGGCCCGTAGAAACGGCTTTGAATCTGTTTAATTTAATTTTTCACCTAACACAGGTCAAATTCAAGGACTTTGCTGCCTGGCTGCCTTTCTCACCAGTTCCCGGCCGTGTTTGAGTCACCTTATAAGTCACACACACACACACACGCACACGCGCACGCACACACACACAAAATAGTCACGGCGCTGGCTTTACGTATGAAAGATTATTATGGGATATCCCAGAAATTTTGGCAGTAAAGGATGCTAGATGGCTGATTTCAAGTAAATAATAAGAGTCTAGAAAGCAGTTCTAATTTCCAAAACTGATACAGGCCGAAATTTAGCAAATGAGCCCTACATGTAAGTCCACGACAAATGCTTTGCTTTGGAAGAAGAAGCGTTTCTAGACTCTACCGCCTGGTTCACGTGCTCCTCGATCAATGGCTAAGTTAAGCCATAATCTCGGAACAAAAACACACCTCGGTTCTTTGAGGCATGCTGGTGACTCATAGAGGGTCAAAGGCTTAATGATGCCAAATCCCCTACCAGGCGGGCACAAATATTCCTCGAACAAGCGTTGAATATCGGTGGAAATAACGAGCAAACTATGCTTAATGAACAGGTAAGCTCTGAATTTGTGTTACTGCTTTGCGCGCCAAAAGCATACGTCACAATTCCAGCTAAAAACATATCAATACCAGATCCTGGCGAGTAAAAACGGAAATTCAATTACAGTAGATATGTTGGTTTTCGAAAGAAGTAGAGAAACATAACGAAAAAAAATTGATTGACCTCGTATCAACTCGAACCGGCATCACGACAAAACAAATTCGAATCAGCTTCGTTCAGCGCTTATCCACTTGAGCCAACGAAACAACAGTGAGAAATCATTAATACTTTAGCTAAACAAAAGGTTTCTTTTGTTTTTCGTTTAACAATAGATGCCGCTTGGAAAACTTAGTCAGTTTTGCAACGTTATTTCTAGACAACGAAGAGAGACCCTGTGAAACAAACTTCAGAGGAATGTTTCTCAGGTAAAACGAAGCCCACATGTCAAAATTCAGCTACTTTTGAGCACTTTGAAAATGGCCAAAAAATCTAGGGGACATTCTTGCCCTCAGCCTTTCAATTATAATTTAATTTTCTCTTTGTATTAGCTCTGAACCAAAGACTGATCATGATATACATAACCACTGTTGAATGGCAGGGACAAAAATGACAAAAATGAAGATAGAGGGTGTTGCATGTGAGTAACATGTACAATGTTATGACTCCACACATCCACACAGTCCTTATGTACATCCATACTGCTCATCTACTTTACTAGTTAATAGACCGTATGGTTAAAAATATAAATTACTTACAAGTAACATCCACAGCAATGGTGCGGTTGGGTGCAGTTCCTATCCCATTGTATGCAGTACAGCAATATGTCCCAGTGTCACTTCTGTTGTTGTCAAGTTCAAACTGCTCTCCAGTAAACAGTACATCACCGTCACTTCCATTATCAAACACTCTGGTCCAGGTGATGTTTGGCGGAGGTTCACCAATTGCAATACATTCTAATGTAATACTGGGGCCACCTTCAACAACATCTTGATCATCACTGACACGGGTGAATTCTGGTGGATCTGTACAAATTCAAGGGAAATCATATAATGGCAATGCTAGATATATTTAGCACACTGTAGGACATACATGTACATGTACAGCTAGAACTATAACTCCAAGGAATCAAGAGCTCAACAGTGAACTCTAGTTTGATAAGTAATAGCAGGTAGACTGAGTAGAATACCATTCAGGGAGTAATGAAGTGAGTAATCAACTGAGGGTGCAGTTTGAATCTGATAATGGGTATTTAATTGCAAGTATCAAAAAAAAATACCGGTACTCTCAACCGGCATACACCTTATTCTAAAATGGCCACCATTTTGTTTACTTGTAAATTAGCCCTTGTTGCCTCGTTCTTAAACTCGAAATTCAAAAGAGTACTTTCCTTTAAACGAGGGAACAGGGGCTTATTTGCAAGTAAGCAAAAAATACTAAAATGGTAGCCATTTTGGAATAAGGTGTATTTGTTGCAGGTCAGTTTGTACCTTACATCAATTTGTTTCCAACCTAGGTCAATTTGTTTCAAACCTAGGTCAATTTGTTCCAACCTAGGTCAATTTTATATAAGTTACAGTAAGATTAATTTGTATATATTTAGGGCAGAGGTACATGTTACTGTAGTGTAATAATGGGTGGTATATTCACTTTTATAAGAATGTCTGATTTGAATAATTTAAGGAAATTTATTACTATTACAATGTATATATAATTAAAAAAAATTGTGGAACTTGCATCCAAGTCTGCATGGCTCAATGGCAAGGCATCAGGACATGAATCCAAAGGAATACCAAAGGTCTGTGGTTCAAGGCTCCCAAGGTAAGCATTGAGATAAAAAGAATACAGGTTGGGATGTTGGGGAGAGCAGGGATGGAATAGTACATGTAGGTGAGGTAGGTAGAGTGGAAATGAAGGGAAGAAGGAGGATGAAAAGAAGATTGAAGGTGCCCAAAATATTTTTTTGTTTGCCACAAAAGCAAAAAAACAAAAAACAAATTGACCTAAGGAACAAATTGGCCTGCAAATTGGCTTAGCTACAACCTTATACATACATGTATACCCATGCATGTAACCCAATTAAGGCTCACGAGTATGAACCAAATGTGGAAATTACACACTTTTAAATGGGAGGGGGGCTAGAAATGGAAATACACCGAATGCAAATATGGCGGACTGCTCCGCTGTCACCCGGGACGAGTCGCATAAAAGCAAGGCTAGTGAGGCTTTGATGTTTTGTTTTTACAATGCTTCCCCAGAGAAGTCTTGTTTCGTCGTCGATATTCTCTGCTTCATTTTGTTGTGCCTACGAGTTGCTATGTCTCTGAATGCCATGAGAAGGGGTAGAAATCTTCCACCGTTCGCCTCGTAAGCTTAGGGAAAATGGTGGAGACAAGGAAAGGAGTTCACGTTTGCCGCGAAACTAAAGTTTGTTTGCTAGGTCTCAGGTTAGAAGATCTTAGAGAAAATTGTTTAAATGACGAGCTTATGTGGTGTCTGGTGGTGTTCCAACATGATTTACATGGCCAGTGCCTTCCCCAAGGTAAAGAAGAGCTCCTCTTGAAAGACCCTCTTTCTCAAAAGGGGAAGTTGTTTACGTCTGCGTCCACTCGCACGGAATCACACAAAACAAATACTACAGTGTAATAAACAAGCAAATGAACTTTAATTGCCCCTGCCATTGTAACCAGCCAAAGTGTTGAGCCAAATAACAACGACTTGGGGCTAAATGTGGTCACTTATGCATTTTCAAAGATATTTCAGCCTGAAACCTAATGAACAAACTTTAACAGTTCCTTCGGCGATCATGAACTCCTTTCCTTTGTCTGTTTTTCCCTCAAAGGCGAACTGGGAAACGGAGAAAAGACACTTTCTCTACTGTGGAAGATTTCACTCCATTCTGGTAGCATTTATGAACACAAAAATGTATATAGAGGACGAAACAAAGTACACCAGACCGACAACGAAGGAAGACCTTCCTGGGGAAGTACTGTCAAAACAAAACAAAACATTAAAGCCTAATTAGCCTCGCTTTTATGCGACTCGTCCCGGGTGACGGCCGAGCGGTCTGCCATATTTGCATTTAGTGTATAGTCCTACACTATAGTAAATGAAAAATGTATTCAGAGACGGATGATTAATTTACATCAACAAAACCATTATTTTCATTAGTCCCCCATTCAAGTTTCCTACAAGCTGAAGTACATGCTACCCAAAGTTTTTTTTTTGGACACACTTTTACGGAGTGCATGAGTGTATTGTACTTAATACATAACAATAACCCAAAAGGTAAAATTTATTATTTATTATTCTCTCTTAGGTACTGTAGTGAAGGTTTATAATGTTAAGGACAATGTAAGGACTATGTTTACATGTATCTTAAGTCCTGGTAGAGAAAATATTTAAAATTAGCAAGCATGACTATGCAAAATATGAAAGTTTTCAGATACACTTAAATATTAGACTTAGCAAAACAAGATGAGTGAATTATAAGGACTATAACAATGCAGGTGTAAGCAATCTTTTTGGTTTCTAACCTCACAATTCCTTGATTATGATCAGAGAATATGAATCCTCTGTGTTTAGGAGATGGCAAAATTAAACAGAATGAGACCTTCGTTTACGCCCCTCACTGTTCAAATCTCATGACCTTTGGTGGCAAGACTCAGCCAGAAACATATTTGGCATTCTTATCTTTGTTTTCAAAATAATGCATAGGTAATTTACCTCTGGCAAACAACCATACACTGTATATGCTAAGAAGTGTGGGTGAAAGCTCAAGAATTTAATTACTCGGGCATTCCAAAGGAAACGCCCGAGTTGAAATTTCGGCTTCGTTTTTTTTTTTTTTTCGTTCAGCCACAGTTTGCAATTCTGTAATTAATACGCATGCGCGAAGATTTTACTGATGAGCACATGGCATGGTGTAATGGCGGACGGAGAAGAGTTTATGCGGTGGAAGCCGAATACCGGTCGTTTCGCCAACGACCAGTTCGCCAACGTATGAAGTCGATTCGCCAACGTCGAATGTCAGTTCGCCAATGCTTATATACCAGTTACTTCAGGAGCCAACGTCCAAAATACTTTTTCGTTTAGCTCGGCAGTGGATGAAAGGAGGAATAAGTTGTGTGGCGTGAAATGTTGGGTTCACATATTTAGCCGCTTGTTTGGCTCGGCAGTGGATAAAAGAACGAGGAATAATTGATATGAGTGTAGGCAAAAAGTGGCCCTGCATTCTGTAGTTTAGCTGCGTTGGCGAACTGACATTCGACGTTGGCGAATCGACTTCATACGTTGGCGAACTGGTCGTTGGCGAA
>CM042755.1:14539152-14551739 GCA_022496165.2 Catalaphyllia jardinei
AAAGAACTATTAGCCTACCAACTTTCAATGGTCTGCGCTGCAAATTGGCCAGGATAGCTTTATTTATATACTCAATATACTATTGGGTTCAGTGTATAAAGTCATCAGTTATCTCATTTGCATATTTGACAGATTTTACAAACTGAAACATCTTCAGAACTAATGGAGACATTTGCAAAGGGTTAATGACGTGTTTATTTTTTCATGGAATTCTATGTGCGCAATACACCTAAAAAATCAAGGGGTAAAAATTTGATCATAGTGCCACTTTAATGATGAAATTAAGTGTTTTAATTTATAGAAAATGTACAAGACCGTAGTCAGGCTTTTAACACCAACGATGCAAGTCTTGGAAGTTATGAAGGTATGTCCCTCCCCCCCGTAAAAAAACCCCCAAAAAACCAAGAAAACAAAGACAAAATTGGAATTGCCCGTGAGGGAGAAGGAATGAACAAAATAATGATTGAGCTGCAATATATATTTCATTGTGAGGGCGTAAGATTACATTCATTTACGTTAGCATGGCTTGATAGCTCTGAAACTGTTGTGTTTTATTGCTTCCAACAACAGCAACTAGCTCTGTATGCATGACCATAAATTCATACCGTGTTGCAAAAGCCTTTGTAAACTAAAACTGAAATTTAAAGTAAAACAGTAATGACAGTAAGTTTATGATATCGCGTTCAGGTGACATCGGTTGAGGTAAAAGTAGAATATTGCGTAGATCCGAAGCAAGATGAAATTAATTTTGCTAACTATATATTAATATAATGATTTGTAGAAGTCAGAAGTTCACCGATGGCTTGTAGAGAAGATACAGTGGGATCTCTAACCTCCAAGGGAAACGAAAATTGGTTCGAAAAATTGGGAATAAAATTACAGTGTTCGACTGAGGAGTTGGAAGCGACTTTTGGTTGGATTATCGGGAAGTAGTTCGAAAAAATGAGGATTCGAGAAATCGGGATCCCACTGCAATTGTCAGTCAGAATATGTCAGTCTATTTTTCTCTATAATTTATCTCTTAGAGCATTTATTGCAATACAGTGGAATCCCCATTTCTGGAACCCTTGTTTTATCGAACTTTCTGATAACTCACAAAAGTCATTTCCCCTCCTCAGTCAAAGACTGTTTTACCCTCAATTTGTCGAACTCTCCGATTTTTCGAACCATGTAATATTCTTCTACCTGGAAGGTTCGAAAAATCGGGATTCCACTGTACTTGTTTTAAAGTCGGAACGATATGTCAGTCTATTTTTCTATGAAATACATCTCTTAGTATTTATTGCAATACAGAGGAATACACTCTTTTCTTTACAAGAATATATTTTATAAGAATTTCGAGGCTGAATTTTGCGAGATTTTGCGAAGTTTTAAGAATAAAGCCGAGCTTGAGATTTTGAAAAGGATACATTAGATAGAATTTTGTGTGTTAAAACATCTGTAAATACAATACAATTTTATGTTTTTAACTTAACGTATAAAATCACTCCTTTCTCTGAATAGCGAAACTAGCCAACAAAACGAAAAAAAACTGCATTAGCTATAACAAATGTTCAACGCTAATGACAGTTCGTTGAACGGTACATGAAATACATGTGTACAGTATTCAGAACAAAAGACATAAACTAAACCGCAAAAAAGTATTATGACAAATTCTTTCTTTTTTAAATAACAAAACCTAGCGAGAACAAAAACAGCACTAAATAACTTCTAAAACGCAAATGTTATAAGCTATAATTTAAGAATAATACAAGAATATTTTCAGCCCAAAATCGGCAGAAAAATAAGAACATTCGGCCTGGGCCGGAGAAATAACATTCTTATAAAAAAATGTACCCATTTCTCGATTCCTCATTTTTGGATCGTCCCGATAACTGGAGCCAAAAATCGTTTCCCCTCATAAGTCGAACGCTGTAACTTTACCCTCGATTTCTCGAACTCTCCGACTTTTTTTGCTTGGAGGTTCGAAAAATCGGGATCCCACTGTATAAAAGAAAATAAGATTCATCTTCAATTTGATTCGATTCACAAATAAGGCAGAAGCTATTAGTACCCTAGGTATTTGATCATATTTACAGTTTCAATCCTAACATTGTGACTGACGATCCTAATCTCACTAGATCTTTTCTTTTGCTTACCTTGCTTGTTAGGCCTAAATATTAGGACGGTGTATACTCGTTCTTAATATTGCAACATATTCATTTTCGCTACTAGCCAGTGTGCAATAAGTTGCTAGCGAAGCCGTTTTTCGGCCTCCCCATCTTCACCTCCTTGTCCATCATGGCACGAATGCTTCCATTATATTCTTCTCAAAAACAAATATGATATTGCCTGGATCTTGTTTACCAAATTAAATTCGCACCCGAAGAGCTTGACGGACGGACGCATCGACGGACGGTTCTGGCTTTGAATGAACTCGCCATTTACAGGATTGGAGTATTTAATCCCTTAAATTAATTCGCTCACTTTTCCTTGGTTTATATTTCATGACCCACTGGAAATTATTTTTCCAGCTCAGAGTGCTTTTTAAAATGTTGGGATCAAATATAGACAAGGTACTATTGCTGAAGGTGATTCCCTAGTTTTGCGTTGCGCATCCCTACTGCGCACGATTTTTGCGTCATCAGCGCGCGCACATGAGCGCGCGAGCGTACAAAATGTAAGAGATTTCCCCGGCAAACTATGCTCAATAGCAAGATAAATGCTCCTTTTTTTCTTAAAGAGCACGGTGACCCCCACTATTTATTTTGTAAATTCAATGAGAACAATATCTTCAATAACTGAGAAAAAAATTGGCAGAAATCTATGGCTACTTTCTTTTGGCAAATGAAATAAATGCTACGGATACAGACGTAACGGGCCCAACAGAGCAAGTTCAAATTATGTTTCCTGTTAAGGATAAAACTATTAATTAATAATACATTGGTATATAAAGATATTTTATTCCGGGATGTAGATGAATAAACAATCAAAGAAAGTTAAACTCTGTGTGATATAACACGCCGCATTGGAAAATAATCGCGCTTATTTGTTCCGCACGGAGATCACCAAAAGTCACCTTAAAAACCCTATTTGTCAGCATTGTGGCGTGAAAACAAGCACGGTGACCCGCTCTTTTTTTATTAAGATTTTAATAACTCCTTGTCTTGAAACAACAGCATGCCAAGTTTCATCGGAAATCTATGGCGGGTTCTTTTACTAGGGAATCACCTTAAGGACGTTTGCGCTAATTGTTTCTGCGCATCCTAACTGCGCACTGAAATTCACCTGCCACCCCATGTACCGAGCGCGCGCGCTAAGTACTAAAATGAACAATGATAGGGCAGATGGCCATTGCTTTAGATTTGATTGGATTTAACGATCTTGGACGTTCGGTGACGCCCACGTTTCTTTTCAGAAACACATTTAACTTACAAATATCTCCACATTGTCCAAAAATGAAGAATCCTGCCACCTTGCGGCTGGAAGGCGTATGAAACTATGGTCGCTAAATGCGAACTTTTTCTTTAAGGAACCTCACCGGTTGACTAAATTCGCTTAATTAATAGAGAACACTTCCCTTCAAAGCAGAGAAGACTTCCCTTCAAAGCTCTAATTACAACATTTTGGGACTTGCAGCCACTTGTGGTCTTCTTCGCTAACGAAGCCCGATTTACTCAGATTTAGGCGTTTTTTCCGGGCATGTTCTCTCCAAAACGAAGTCGGTGACCCCCCATTTTTTTTACATTTCTGACATCGCTAACTCATCATCTTTCAATGGTAAAATTTTCAGAAAAAAATCAATATTAGAAAAATTTTTGCGCGAACGTCCTTAAGCCAGGGTCCTCATTACTCTAACTTTATGTTCTAATGATTGCCATTTGTTTTATACAGTCCCAGCAGTTGTTTATCCACTGCAGAACATCACTGTTGCAGAAGGTGAAAACAGAACCTTAACATGTAATGTTTCTGGGAGTCCTACACCATCTGTAGCATGGACAGAGGTGAAGACTGGAATCCGCACAGTGGGAATCACACGTGAGCTTACACACATCAACAGGAATCAATCTGGGGAATACAAGTGTGAAGCAAGCAATTTTTGTGGAAATGATTCTGCAAAATCATTTGTCATTGTACAGTGTAAGTGACAGTATTTTTAAAGCTTATTCTGTCTGTTTCGTTCCAGATTAGACATGTTTTTGTACGTTCACATCTAGGTGAGCTAAAAACTTCGTTTTGGCTGCGCGTATATTACGAACTCACAACATGACCAGCTCTCAGTTGGTAGAGCAGTGCAGCAGCATCGCGGAGGTTATGGGTTCGAATCCCGTTCAAACCTGAATGTTTTGCAGACTTTCTCAACTGGTTAGGTCTTGCATGTGATCTACCATGTCTTCATATCTTTCTCCGCAGTTCAAATATACGATCTTTCTTATATTCACTTGTAAAATCCAATTTGGTTTCACGTTTTACCATAATAGTCTAACTAAATTAATCATCTGCTACGAGTCTTTTTTTGTATTTAATTTATTCACTTTTTTACAGATAAAACAACAACATGATTTTAAATGTAAGGAGAACTCGGAAAAAAAATCCGGAGTTTCGTTTTTAATTTTTTGCACCATTCTTCTGGAAAGGCATTGAAGAGACTGAAAAGAAGAATATGAGAGAGTGAGAGAGTTGAATATAATGTTCCTTGTTCGACTTTAATTCTCCCCGTGTGTGGTGGATGTCTTCAGTTCTTTCTTTTCCATTTCCGACTGAGCTGCTTTTTGCTTCTACCTTGTGTCAAAACGAGTCTTAGTATGAAACCATTCATAAGAAAGTGAATTCTGCCTATGGCTAACCAAACTCATTATCGTTTGATAGGTTTTGTACAAAGACTCGTTTTGGAACAGAGCCACAAGGAAAAAACTCGGAAATGGTCTATTAGCCTAAAGTCAAACATTTTTTCTAGCTCGGATTGCAAAAAAACTGTTTTTCATAGTATAATTATTCTAGTCTATTATTCTAACATCCCAAATAATTTTCAACAGGTTGTATTAACTAGGTGCATGAAAATAGACCGTATTTTTCCAAGAAACAGCATGAAAAGAAATTTGTTCCTAATATTGGATTTATCTATCCTTTGGTTGCCTAACAGGCAGGTTAAGGTGTTTTTGGAGAACTTTTGAGGAAATGAAAATTTATTTTAAATTGTTTTTGAGGAAAGCGCTCATTGGGCAAGGCGTTTCGGAGAAAACATTCCGAAGGGGAAGTTTAAAGGCTTTTATGCTACTTTCTCTGAAGTTTGCTCGCCAAAACAGAATCAAAGATAATTTTTCAAAACACTTGGCGCATTTGTCCTACTGGGAATTTCTTTGAGCTAGAACTTAATGCCCCCTAGTCTTAAGGTGGATGTACGCCTATGATTGTACAGTATAAGTTAATTTTTAAGTTAATTAACCATGTTCGAGAACATGGAAGTCAGGGTTTCATGGTCGTTCATTGAAGTGCAAACCCAAACATAGTTTCATTTTTTCCCTCAGGAGTATAATTACTTGTATCAACCTCAAAACTGCAACTACGTACAGTAGAACCTCCCATAAGCGACCACCCAAAATGTCAAGCCTAGAGGTGCACGGGGAGGTGATCGCTTTCGGCAGCTTAGACCATACTTACTGGTTCAAAACTTTACCTCATTAACATAACGTCACTGAAGAGACCCTTCCCTATTCTTAATACTTTATTGATGTGAAAAGTCGATTTTGAGACAAAAATCTGATACTTCCCATTGATAAATTTCATTTTCTTGTACTAGTCAGTTATCTGTTCCCTGGGCGCTTACGGAAGGTTAAAAGCAAAAGATAATTTCAAATGTTTAGCTCTAAGAGTGGTCGCTGTCGCGGTCGCTTACAAGAGGCTTCAAATATAATTATTTGATTTGTAAAATCTTGGTATTTTGGAAAACTGCTGACTGAGGAGAGGTAGTCGCTTACGAGAGGTGGTCGCAACCAGAGGTTCAACTTTATAAGGAAAAAAACATCCATTTACACCATTGTTAAAGTTCTACACTCGACTTCATGTATCGTTGCAAGCATGCTAAAAAATTACTTGATAAAAAGAAGTACTCACAAATCTGCAGTAAATTATGGAGGAACAATGCTTCAATCTGTGTCATAAAATCACTCAAATTATGAAATGGTAAGCGTGCAGCGTGCAACTACCGAGTTTTATATAATAACCCAAGTTATTCTCGTATTTTGATTGGTTCTCGCCTATGATCTTGTAATGGACAGAAGCAAGATTGACGTCATCATTACAGAGTTTTCCCTCTGCTATTTTAAAATGGGGGAAAGTTTTGAGAATTAAGATAATATTTTACTTTACTGGGCAAAAGATAAGGTACAAAAAAGTCTTGCCGAGACATTGAACAGGTTCTAGAAGCAGGTAAGAGAGAGATAAACCCGTTTCTTTCAGAAAATGAACCAGAAAAAAAGTTCTCGGGCAGTCTCAGTCGGCAGTCTAGCGAGACTAAACCACGCACAAAATTGGTCTTGGTATGCCGAGAATCATTGCTTTATCTCGAATTTACAAACCCAATAAACAAAACGTTTCTGAGATTAATTTATTTAAAAAATTCAATTTTTCCCAGTGTCAAAATAACTGTTGACACACTGATTGATGTCAGGATTGAAACATCAAAACATCACTTCTTAAAATCAGGTAAAATAAACACATAACCTTGCTTTCCAATGCGAATGCTCCTGTCCGTTTCAGGGCACAGCAGCGAGCTAAGTACAGACAACCACAGCTCTCGGCCAACAGTATCGCAGCTCAAATGTGTCTCCGACACTATATCAAGCTGATTTGAGAATCACCAACCACAGAAGACAAAAATCTCCACCGTCATTTACGCTCCTTTCATTCAAAACTCGAATCAAATGGTCTCTAGCTTGACCGCCACCACAAGTTTTCCGAGGTATTTTTTTCAACTGCTGGAATTTTCAGCTCACAGGGCTCTGCCCATGACAAAAACTACCTTGATTTTTTCAGCATCTTCTTCAAGATTGGTAGATTTCGCCGTTCAATTCTGCTTTCGCTGTAAGTTTTCATTCCAACGAGGAGCGCCGCTTGAGTCAGGTTTGACCATAGTTAATAGATGGGACTGGTTATGAAGCCTGGCAAACATCAAAGGGGCAAACAAAGATGCCAAGATTTATGTTGCAAGGTCCACGATCCTGCACAACCTATTGTTTTTCCCTCATAAACTATGCATGAATTACGTAACCAACACGTTTCTATTGGTTAGTTCCTCAGTGCGGAGTAAACAACTATTGTGTTTTGTGTAGGGTCAAGGCCAGAAAACAGAACAATAACATACAACAAAGAACTTTGACGAGTTTCATAACCATTCCGCTCTATTAACTATGGTTTACAGTGGCGTGCCACAATTCACAATTCTTTGCTATGCATAGTAACCAATGAAATTGCCTCAATTTGTATACATAATAGATTACGTCAAATGGCTTTTCTTCGTCTTCGCCAAACTGGGCAAAGACCGGCTTTCGCGTTTTGTTGAAGCATGGATAGTAGAAGACTGGATTGGAAACTAGCTCGCGTCACCGGTTTCAACATGGTGGAAATTCGCGACGTCACCGTCTCAAGCGAGCGACACTTCAATCTTACAGACAAAAATCATTACAGACACAGGCGAAATGTTTCTATGCGGACCCCTGAGGAAACAGCTAAGCCAAGCAGTGTATAAATTTACATTAGTGGCGGTTTTCAAGTCGCGCAAGTAAGCTTAATTATCACACAAATGAAATCACTTACTATTCAATAAATTAAGTCAAGAAATTGAAAAATCCTAGAAGAGTAATAAATAAACAACGTGCCAAAGTTTCGGGGATGTGCGATATTCCGAACTCGAGTTATTCGGCAAAAGGTATCACTGAAAATAGCCCATTTTACAGTTGTGTGCTTAGTTACCTGGCCATGAATGCAAGCGAGGCTGCAGGTGACCTTGCTTTGATACAGACCTCTCAGCTTTTCTCATGTAAATGCAAACTAGTTAGCGTAAGAACAACTTCATTCGCACAATAAAAGCAAAACAAGGTCAACTCCAGCCTCCGTCCCATTTAGAGACCAGGTCACTAAGCCGACAACTGTAAAATGGTCTATTATAGTGTTTAGTATGCATGGAGACGCCATGTTGGAGTTCGTCTGAGGGACTCCAACTTGGCGGCCGGAAACCAGTGGAAACATCTGGAGTTTACTTTGGCGCTCTCAAAACGTTTATTCTCTCTGTTAAACTTGAAAACATTCGCATAGGCACTTCTTTCAACATATTGGTTACTCAGAACTCGAAAACATAAGGTGAATCGATATTTCCGTGCACGTAACATGTTACCCAGAAACAATGCCGATGTCACGCATTGTGAAAAAACCGTGTTCTATATATATTTTCAAAACAAAGCGGTCTACCGAGCTGAAAAAGGGCCAACAGATATATCTTTCAATATGACTTTTACCTGATAAAGGTAAAAACTTAAAATTTTTAATTTCAGTTTTTCTCTGACCTCACGTGAAAACCAAGAATTGTTATGGATTTAATCAGTACAAAGAGAGTTTCTATCATTTCTTCTTGTGGGTATAAAGGTGCAATGTCATATATAATCTTTATTTGAAGTGTGTTGCATTTTACAGCGAGAATGAAATTAACAGCACAACTAATGCTTGTAATATTTCCTGAAGAAACACTTGCATCCCACTTTAAGTCAAAACAATTAACGTTTGAGTTTCTTTGTCGAGTAATCCTCTTTTAGTACATCTTTTTAATCATCAAACACTGTATGTTACTTTCTTTGAATGTTTTTAAATATCCAAAAAAAATGAAGATGCCAGAGTGTCCAGTTTGTATGCGTCTGATTTAAGCAGGCTCTTAGAAAACACATCAGAGACACCTGATTTTTAGATACAAAGACATATGTTAACTCTTTTGCTATAAATTAGTTTCAAAGCACTGACCAAACACCCAAACAAGTGCAGAACACACGAGGTTTCCATGAAGACACATTTTATTGAACAGCCTTATTTCAAGTTATATTACATACAAGCAGTTATGTCAGTACCGTACTACCGTACCTGTCTTTATTCCTCCACAACGAACTTCGAAAACTCACAACGCTTCAGCTCAAAAAACGCACACTGACCGAACGGGAGTTTCATGTAGTTATCAATTAAATATTTAAGCAATAGAAAACGTTTTCCGTGTTTGCATAGCCTGATATAAACACGAGAGGGGCTGGGAGAATTTGAGACAGTTATGCATAACTGTGGAGAATTCTCCTAACCGCTCGAGTGCTTATATCAGGCTATGCAAACACAGAAAAAAAAGTTTTCTATTGCTTTTAGAAAATATTTCTCAAAATCAATTCGACAAATGAAGGGAAATTTTGTTTATAACTTTTTGATCCAAAGAGATTTTCTCAATACACGCTCTAGACAATCTTATTTCCTACTAACCAATCAAAACGCGCATCTGATAACGCACGAACCAATGAAAGTTCGCGTTACAAAAATCAAAATTTGTGCCAAATTCGCCAGCAAGCGAGCGCTGTCAGCTTTGAATTGAATCCTTCTAAGTCTTTGGGAGAAATGCCAAAAGTTCGGTGAATAGAGAAGAAATATTCAAAAGACTTACGACTCTGTAAGGAAAGAACTTCACGATGGAATCACTGTGCTTGATCGCTCTTGAAAGTAACGCGAACTTGACCGATTTGGCAGCCCGAGAAGATGGTTGAGGAGTTGGATTGCTCCGCGTGCCTTGTGAACTTCTGCTGGTTTGGAATCATTGCACAAACAGGCAGGGTTGAGTTTATGCAGTTAAAGTGCCTATGAAGCGAAAAATATTTGGACATAATTTAAAAATATGTTTGAAATACGCAATTCCAAAATTTGAGACGCCTACGATAAAAATTTTTGATTTTACGAGTGGGCAATTTGAACAAAGAGACCTTTGACGAGATTTCGCATTCGTAGTCTGTATCATATAGCTCGCGTTTAATTTTTTTGTACATCTTTTTTAAAAAATAGAATGTGATTTTGGGAATTTTATTGTAGTAATTAAATGCAAAAATTACCTTGAAAAACGTTTACTGACCCTTTACTGTGTATTTTGTTGCATAATATTTTGTTGTCTTCGCTTGAGCTCCCTCGACGTGGTCATCTAGCTCACTAACTTCGAGGCGTGGAAAGCGCTGTTGTACTTCTTTCTTTTGCTTTCTTTCCACGAGTCAGGGGGAAAGAGATGGTCAATCCCCAAATCAAAACGTGAAAAATTTTTCTTCATTCGAATTCCTTAATATTTGTACTTGAGAGTTAGACTACCGGCTTTGAAATGGTTTCAAATTGTGCCGGGGAAACACAGAAAGCGTGACTTGACAACCGTGTTTGCATACTCTCATCTAAACACACCTATCGACCAATGAGAATGCGCGTACTGTCTTAATTATTTTGAAAACCACTATAGTACCTACAACATACAACAATGTAAGAGTGACGATGCCTTTAGTGAACAATTCAGGACTAATTAGTTATCATCATGAAGGTCTTTTCTGAACTATTAATAACTCTGGTAATGTGCATAACATTAGGAAAAGTTAAGGGTGCTTGATTCCAACTGTTTTTAAAAGGATTACTTTCTAGAACTAAGACACTTGAGTATAATATTACTGTAAAGCGATGACTGGTGTAGAACAGCAGGAGGGAAATGGCAAAGTGAGAACTGGTATTCAATGGGTAGGCGACGTGAAAGTAAAACTGATGAGCTTTGGGTTTGACTGTTGCCTGTAGGTTGACTATTAACGTACTTCCAATGACAGTATTTTCTTTTCCTTTTGACTTTCTCCATTTCATCTGAAATTGTAAATAGTGTACAATTTTGACTTTTATAAACAGAGACAGGTCTACCAAGCTAACCCTTAGCATAACAATCTGTAACAAGAGTGACATAAAATGAAAAGAAAACAAAGGAGTGGACACATTAGAGCCATGGAGAAGAATATGCACAAAGCAAAATAAATAAATATATAAATAATACACCAAAATTTTGGACAATAAATTATTTTTGAACATGTATTTTAATGTAAATGCTACTGTTTGTATTGTTTTGTTGTTGTATTCTTCGGTTTACTCAATCCCATTGTTAATTAGTTTTCCACTATAGTGTCTCCAGTTTATTAGTCTGTAATTAATCTAAAATGTTAAAGTCAATCAATACGTTATTAGCTAGTTTTTGTTATTGTTACGGATAACTATTGATCATTACTATAATTATTCTAAAGAAAAGCTCCACAGGTTCGTTTATAGAGGTAATGATCCTTGTCGAGTGCAACCTTCTCCAAAGTAATGTTATACGCACTATGCACGCAACTGACGCGCTCGATGGTCTTAGTTACGTAATTTTCAATTAAAATTTAAGGTTGTGGATTTACTTCTTATCTTCTTTTAGCTCTAACTAAGCCACAATTTCATCTTTACACCATCATTAATTCCATCGTAGTTTGAACAGAAATGACCAAGGACCTTTTCAGGGTATGAGTCACAGTCAGTCGTCAAGCAATAGGAATATGACTGTGATGAGCTCATTTTTTAGGACTAGATTTCCTCAGAAACAACTAAAAATATTACCAATGTGCGGTAACAAGCGCTTACTTTGAAAGTTTAATTGTGGCTTTGCACGGTCGTCATCGCCGTCAAGCAGCAGACAGAGAAAAAATATACGTCAAAACCTGAACTACTACTAGAACCGAAGAGAAAGAACAAACCACAAATTTTGGCTGTCTTGCGCCACTTATTCGCCATCTTTTCGTCACAAATTTCCACTATGGTTAAAACACAAGACGCCATCTTGAAGCACGAGACAACCAATGGACGATAATAAATCAACCCACGTGATATGAGTTTCCAATCCAGTCTCTTTACTATCAAGAGAGTCTCAATGGGGTAGTGGCTTTTACGGTTAACGGTTAATATTTTGGCTTTTTTACGACTAACGGTTAACTTTTTAGCTTTTTTACGACTAACGGTTATTTTTTTCCATTACGGTTAACAGGAGTTGTTAAAAATTAATTGCTATTGTTCTAAGGAGTTAAATTTTAAATTCTATTATTGTGAAACATACTGAAAGTCTTAAGGCAAATTTGAGATGAAAAAGTATTTTTGTGTGTGTACATTCTCAGCGAACTATAGATTTTTTTTACGGTTAACATTTTTTTTTACGGCTAATGGTTAAAATTCTTTCGTTTTTACGCCTAACGGCTAAATTTTTGGCCGTTTTACGGCTAACGGTTAACCCTATTGAGACCCTCTATCAATGGTTGAAGTATTTTGACATAAACAAAAGCTTTACGTGTAGTAATTTGTTTCGTTATTATATAAAACAAATAGATTCCATGTTGCCGTGCGTCTCTTCAGTAATAGATCATAGAAGACGTCACAATGTGGTAAGAACATCAGTAACACACTCGGTTATCGCCTCGTGTGCCACTTTTTTTGTTCTTACCACATTTTGAAGTCATCTGTGATCTATTATTGAACAGACAAACGGCAACATGGAATCTATT
>CM042755.1:14556211-14570853 GCA_022496165.2 Catalaphyllia jardinei
AATGTGTTCCATTTACAGAGAGGAACTCGGAACAAAACAGTCCTAAACGACCAATTTGGGAACAACGTGTTCCATTTACAGATAGGAACTCGGAACAAAACAGTCCTAAATGACCAATTTGGGAACAATTTGTTCCATTTACAGATAGGAACTCGGAACAAAACAGTCCTAAATGACCAATTTGGGAACAATGTGTTCCATTTACAGATAGGAACTCGGAACAAAACAGTCCTAAATGACCAATTTGGGAACCATGTGTTCCATTCACAGATAGGAACTCGGAACAAAACAGTCCTAAATGACCAATTTGGGAACAATGTGTTCCATTTACAGAGAGGAACTCGGAACAAAACAGTCCTAAATGACCAATTTGGGAACAACGTGTTCCATTTACAGATAGGAACTCGGAACAAAACAGTCCTAAATGACCAATTTGGGAACAATTTGTTCCATTTACAGATAGGAACTCGGAACAAAACAGTCCTAAATGACCAATTTGGGAACAACGTGTTCCATTTACAGACAGGAACTCGGAACAAAACAGTCCTAAATGACCAATTTGGGAACAATGTGTTCCATTTACAGATAGGAACTAGGAACAAAACAGTCCTAAATGACCAATTTGGGAACAATGTGGTCCATTTATAGTTGGGAACTCGGAACTAAACGTTCTTCTTTTACACTAGAGTGAACGTTTTGTTCCTACCTTGCGAAAAATCTGGTCCTCTTGTGGTCAATAGGAACACAAAAACGAGGAACAGTCCATACTAGAGGAACGTTCCCTTTGGAATATAGGAACAGCCAACGAAACTTAAAATCAGTGAAAAAACTAGGACAAGACTAAAGGAGAAACTCCAAAAAGCGTAAGTCAAGCGCTTAGAAGAAATGGAAACCATCATTAAAATTTGGTCAAGTTTGTTCCGCTCAAAGGCAACAAAACGCGCAATAATAAAATTTTGGGAAACGTATATGAGTATTGTGGTGATTAAAGCCTATATAAATGTGGAGCATCATACACATTTTGTCAGTTTGCGCTAGGCTTTGAATGAGTTGACATGAGTTGGCCCTGTCCTGTTTGTGAAAAGGATTTTTCTAGAAAAGATAATTTGCAAAGACATATGAACAGAAAACACAGTAATTCCAGTCTTGCTCCAGCGATACCGATGTCACAAGAAAAGTGTCAGCGGTTTCAATTGGTTCATCCATTTACATGCATGGTTGCAGGGATGACCGGTTCGGGAAAAACTGTCTGGGTACAATCACTGTTATAACAAGCTCGAACCGTGATCGATCAACCACCGGAAAGAATAATCTGGTGTTATTCACAGTGGCAAAACGCCTACACGCAATTATTGACGATGATACCAACAATCGAATTTGTCAAGGGGATCCCGAAATCTCTGGAAAATGATTCCTATTTAGATGTCAACATACGCAACCTGATTGTCATTGACGACCAAATGATTGAAGCTGGAAAAGATAATCGGATCGTGAACATGTTTACAAAAGGATCGCATCACCGAAATCTAAGCGTTATTTACATTGTACAAAATCTGTTCCATCAAGGCAAAGGCAACCGAAGCATCAGCTTAAACAGTCATTACTTGGTCCTTTTCAAGAATCCTCGGGATAAACTGAAAATTTTGACTCTAGCCAAACAAATGTATCCAAGTGAAACTGCTTGGTTTATCAAAGAGTACGAAGAGGCAGTGCGAAGACCATATGGTTATCTTTTCGTAGATCTCAAGCCAACGACTCTAGATAGATGTAGATTGCGAGCAAATGTTTTACCCGGCGAAGAAAGATTCGACAAAGGATTCGAAGAGAATAGAATTTCTCAAGAACTGCTCAAGGACCTCAAACAACAAACTCTGATGGCACCCCCTCCAATTTCGGAGATGCAACCCATTCAGAATAATATGGAAAATCTCCTGTATCGTACAAACCTAGGAGAGGACCAAAAAGCGAAGCAGTACATGCAGTTGAAAAACAAGTTTTTACACTATAAACACCAGCTCAAACCTTTAATACCTGAAGCAACAATATCCACCCAACCCCAAGAGTCAAACCAAATTTCTACGAATGTACCGACAGGCGAAGTACCAACACCGTCAAACCCCGTTCAAGAACCACCAGAAATCATACCAGCGACTCCAGTTCAAGCACCAACCCTAGTGACAGCCCCGCAAACCTTATCCACCATGGCAACCTCTTCCTCTATCTCATCTCCCACTCTCCCTCCTTCAATTTTGACACCCCCTCCCACAGTCGAGTCGTTGTCACCAGTTAGAAAGCGTAGACGCTCCCAGTCTGTCAAATTTGTAAATTACTTGGACTATGAACCGAAGAGAGCCTCTAGACGATCTCGACGTTTACACAGGACCTCGCCTTACAAGCACTCGCAATACAATGAAGACGATTGACGTCCTGATATATTACTCATAAACAGTTTTGTTGAGTTGTAATTTTAGTGTGTTCATTTCTGTGTATTATTATTATTTTGTATTCGCTAATAAAAGTAATATTCAAGAACCGTGTTGTTCAAAAATGTTTATTGTTGCGTGTTGACAATTAATTAGCGCTCTGAACTTCTATTGTTGTCATTTCAATGGTAGAGCTAGCCCCATGGGTTTCTCCGTTGGAGAGTTTGTATTCAAATCTAGGGTTGAAAGTGGACTTCAGTGCGTGACTAACGGAGCGGAAAACAAGAGCAGTTTAGCTCAGATTTTATTTTTCTCTCTCGCCAGCGAAGCTGAGAGTGCAGATAAAAACATAATAGATATTTTCATGAGCGAAACAGGGTTAAAAGAACCCGACTTACATGTTTAGAAGCTATCCGCTCAAAAATATTATTTACTGGCGTTTGTGACGAGAATAAAATATTAAACGGAGAACGCGCTTTTATTTTGGACAGTCAATAAATTTCTCATGAGCCAATCAGGGTTCATTATTAACGGGCATGCCCAGGCAGCCTTATTGTTTTCATTGTACTAGAGCGACGCTTATAAGTAAACCTATACCGAATTAGTATGCAGGAACGCATTTTTACCTAGCTAACTAGACACTTCATTAGTATGGAGGAACGCATTCTTTCCCTAAGTTATAACAATAGATGACGTCATGGACTCGACCGTTATGCATATTAATAAAGGGAACGCACTTTTGCGAGGGAATCCACAGGGAACGCACACGGAACGCAAGGGTAACGCAGTAACGGGGCTTAATTCTGCTGACCTATACCTATACCTATACCTATACCTATACCTATACCTATACCTATACACCCACGGGGCTTAATTCCCACCATACATGACTACTTACCCCTAAACAGGCTGTCCCTCTGTTTTTCGATAAACTTTTACGCTTATGCTCCTTTTTGAAAGAAAACATTTTCGCGCCCCGAATATTACCTTTGCAGCGTTATATTTATGCTAGGGATCTAGCCTTTCTTTCTCTAGAATTTTTTTGCTGGAAATAGAGCGTCAGATTAAGGCAGGATTTTCACCAAAGAAGTGTTAACTCTCTCTTTGGCAAGACTCTCAGGGGAAAAAATTTCAACACATTCATGGTCAAAAAATGCTCCAACGCTACAGTTTGTCCAGTCTCCAATCTGCGTTTGTACGTCCAACTGTGTGATCTCATGCCTGTTGATCTCAGAGACGGTCATTTATTCAGAACTACCAACAAGACCGCAGTCTCAACTAGTCCGTTTATTGGTTCCGGGGTTGCTAAGCGCCTCGTTCAACACCTTAAGGCCTTAGGCATCCACAATGATGAATCCATGCACAGCTTTCGAAGCGGAAGAGTTCCATCACCCTTGGTGTGGTGTCATCAGAGGAAGTGGCAAGACATATTGGTTGGAGGTCGCTTGACACTGTGGAACATTATACTCAAACTAAGAAAGTCATGAACATATCTGACACTGTGTCTGTTTTAGCAAGCAGTACGGCCGTTACCCCTTCGGGTGCTGTAGCCTCCGCTTCTTCCGTAGCACAAGTTTTTCGCGCAAAAAACGAACTGCGCGATTTTTCTCTAGCTTTCCCTTAGATTTATTCTCTGTTTTCTCTGTACACCCTAAGACCTATAGTGTGTCTGAGTTTTGGGGATAAGTACTCCCTTAAGTTTGTTGTTTGCGTTACATAGCATGTATTTACTAGTCTGGTATTAAATCTGTACAGTGACTAAGTCTGTGGCAAAATTATTTCTCCCATAACTTAATCACATTCGGGCAATGAGTGGCTATTGTCCCAGTGAAGATGTGGAGCTATCTTCACTGGGGCGTTTGGCACGAATCTGGCCTCGTTTCAATGTGATTATGGTTTAAGCGCTATCGCACGCTGGTATCATTTATTCTAAGTCCCCAGGGCATTACATCTACTATTTATATGGCCTGGCTCAGGTTATTTCGGTCTTATTTCGCCGTTTATTACTGCGGTCCAACGTTGTGTTGGTTTTACCCGCCCTCCTCCCCTTCGGCGACGAATTTCTTTCCCACAATCGTACCGCTCATTGCCATGCAAAAGTATTTCTCCCATAACTTAATCACATTCGGGCAACGAGTGGCTATTGTCCCAGTGAAGATGTGGAGCTATCTGTCATCCGTAGGTAACAGATATCCGGCGATATACGTAGCTTCGTACGTGGGAAGAAAAAGTGAGGTGAGAAAATGTGCCCATTACAGTGGCATCCATTAAACCACGCATGTGTCATGATGAAAGATTTCTTAATTGCTGGATTAAGGACTGTCTATTTATATCACCGATCTTCCCCGATATGTCCTCCCTGGCCACTTTCAAACATCTTTCGACGATAAGAGTGGCTATGACCAAGTGCGCCTCCATCCCTCTAGCTCCACCTATTTTGGCTTACAATGGAAAGGTAAAAACCTCGTTGTGCAAGGCAAAGGAAACCGTCCCAATGCGACTAGCTCGCTGACTGAAGAAGAAGAAGAAAAGCTTTTTCAGAGTGGCGCATTCGGTGCAGAAAATCCCGTTGCATTTTGGGTTCAGAACCTGTGACGAGAGCCGTAAATTGTGCTGGGGAGACGTTTCCTTGCAGACGGATCCAATTCAAGATGGCCGCGAAATGCTTGTTTGGGTGAACGAGCGGGGCACCAAAACACGTAAAGGCCAGGAAAATGGCCATAGCATACGCCACAAACACACACAGGTGTCCTGTCCATTTTCACAAGCTGTTCAGAAGCCACCGAACTGAAGAAATGAAGAAGCCAGACGCTCCATTCTTCCTTGCTGTACGACACGGCGACCGCCGAGTAAATCCTCAAGCGTGGTACATGAAGGCGTCCCTTGGCAAAAATGAGATAGGTAAATTCTTGAAAACAGCCGCAGATAAAGCCAGTATCCAGAGACAAGGATCAAAAGTCGCAAACCACAGTGTCAGGAAGACCAGCATTGGCCGATTGCTAGATGCAAATACTCCAGAGACTTTTGTGGCTCAACTAAGCGGTCACAAAATCTTCAAAGCCTCCAATCATACAAGTCAGCAAATGAGCACCATCAGCGACAGATGTCGTATATCTTGAGTGGTTCAAGTCAGTCCCAAAATGCCCAACAGATAACTGCTCCTCCAGCCGGTAGTGGTGTCCATTTAATGCCAAGTTCTCAGCAATCACACAGCCAACTGAGTCTCCAACACACGACGAATTCGCTCGCTGGAAATAATGCGAGCGTTCCAGCAGCTTCAAATGGTGTTTTTCCTGGAGCGAATATCAGCAGTATCTCTGAAAGTCACTTTCAGATCTTTAATGGTCCAGTGCTTCTGCTGGATGATTATGAGCGCTTTCACCGGAGTGGAAGTTGCCGTCCCGCTATATCACCGTAGCTTTGCACACATTTCCTCTTGGACGGACCACACACTGCCAATAGGTTGCGTAAGACCGTTTGGATCTGATGTTACAGCTGTAACCCAAGCTGTCCAGTAGTTTGGTTTTGCGACGCTTGCTTCCCTCTTCCACTAGCTGAAACGTTAATTGATGATTTTTTGGATTCTCCAATGCGACATCTCCCAGGACTGGCTCTTCGATCGAAGATTCAACAATAGCACTTGGCTTTGGAAAAGGGAAATAATAAAAACTATATCTATTTACAAGACAAACATGTTAGGTTATGAATTACGTCAAAATGGCGCTTGTCATATGTTCTCAGACTATCTTCATAGTCAGAAAGAAGAAGAAGGAAGATAAATATATATGTTTTAATCTAGTTAAGTTTGCAGATTATGTGGAAGCATGAAATAACAATCAGGACCGGGTTGTTCGAAAGCAGGTTAACGTTAACCCAGGGTTAAACGTTATTTGAAGCATTATTTTTTTCTTGTTTAAAAATGTTTTTCAGCTTCAACGTTTTGTGTAGTTTGAGATAACTACAGCTCAAAACTGAAGGGCAAACAATATAAACGTAAACGTGTGAACTGTTACCTGAAGTTGACCCGTTAAACTTTAAACATAATAACATACAATTTGATGTTTACAAGGCTAAGTGTAAACACTTCTATAAACTGTTAATAACAGCTAAGGCTAAATTGCCTAATATGTCTAAGAAACTAATCTCGGATTTTGGCAACTCAAATTCTTTGGAGGAAATATACTCACTTCCAAAAACTGTTGCAAGTGAAACGTATATTTGGTCTTTCCAATACAGAGTGCTTAATTATACATCGTACACAAATGCAAAACTTTTCAAAATAGGTTTGTCGTTGAATGATAAATGCACCTTCTGTGACTCTTCAAAAGAAGAGTTGTATCACCTCTTTTTCGAATGCTCCCATTCGCAAATCTTGTGGAAAGCGTTCTCTCCTTGGTGGTTTGAACTTGTTAAGGAAAACATAGCTATGACATTAAAAGATATTATACTTGGGCTTCTAAATAGGACTGATATTATAAGCTATCTTATAATTCTCGGAAAACTGTGTATTTGGGAATGTAGAAAAGCCAGTATCCATCCTGATTTTAATATTTTTCTTAAAAAAGTTAAAATTAAGTTTGAAACCGAGAATTATATAGCAAACAAAAATGGGAGGTTTGCAAATTTCAAGAAAAGATGGGAAGCAATTCTTGTTAAACTTTTGTAGAGATTAGTAATATTTAGTCCTATTCTCTTTATATCTATGTGCCTATTGTGTTTGTGTTTGTGTGTTTTTATGTTGTGATAATTAGTGATAATTTATTAGCTGTTTTCAATCAGAATTTTGTAATTTACTGAAAAATTAATGAACCATTCTTAATGAAAAATTAAGAATGGTTGTTAAAAAAAAACTGTCCTTCAAACTTCGTTCAGTGACCGTTGAAACGAGCGCCTTTCTCAGAACATTGCATCATGGGTTATAGCAAACTCGTCCCCAGGGTGTTATCAACATTCAAATCCAAGATGGCAGTTCATGCGGTCCACCGAAAACTCGGGTTATTTACTGAATTTAAAGGCCTGTACAGTGCCGCAAATGATCCCCGACCGCAAATGATCCCCAGAGCGCAAATGATCCCCTAATTGGACCGCAAATGATCCCGAACCGCAAATGTTCCCCGCCGTAAAACGAGGAATGGCATGGAGTTTATTCCTCGAGGCGAGGTTTCAATTCTTAACATGAACAGAAGCAGTCATAACTAAACATATTCTATATGGGCATACTGAATTCCCATGATAGAGAGTTCTTCAGATAATTAAAGTACAAGTTCTGCGGAATGACTGTAATCGGGTTTTGTCTATATATAGCCATAAAATTTCGTAACAATTTAACGGAAGCGAAAATTGCAAACGAATTAGTAACGTCAGTTCGTTCACTCAATATCCTGCATCTCAAGCTTCTCAAATATTAAAGTGGTGTCTTATTTCCTGGCCTGCACTTTTGGTCATACTTTGGGTGCTACAGACTTTTCATGCGTGGTTTCGGTTTTGGTCAATCACACGAAGTGAAATACTTTTGTCATCGATGTTGAAAGTCGGTAGCAAGGAATCCTAACGGATATCGTTCATGGTTGTAGTGGTGTAACCTATCCGTATCTCATGAAACAAGACTTCTTCAGTGTGAGAATCTTACACGGAAAAAGCTTGCGGCAGCTATTCTACTTCTAGTTTGTAATGATATGCAGCTTTTCGGTGTTTTGGACCTCTCCCACGGGAAATGAAGGTAAGTGTTAGATCGCTCAACCTAGTATGTAAGTTGATCAATCAGTGCTTCTTATCAGACTCATTACACGTTTTTTGGAGTTTCTGGCTGCAAATTGCAGATGCGACCGGAAAACTAAACCGGCTTGTAGTGCTGGGAAGCAGAATTTCTAGCTCGTTGCAGAACTTAAAGGTCATGAACAAGTTGCGAACCGGCTGTTATTCTTGGTGGTAACACTTGCTTTTGTATTTGTTTCTCGCGCCTTTAGCGAGAAATCAGATTATTTAACATGGAAATTGCATCCAAATAAAATATACACAATATTTGTATGTCTAAGTTATGGTAGCATTAAGATATTATTGTTGTAGATCGAGCTTGTTGAGAAATGGTATTGCTGTCTACGAGCTTTGTTTTTTCTTGTAATTTCGCTTGGAATTGTCAAGCGAAAATAAGATGAATTTGCCAGGAGCATCTTCGTCAGAATATCTTTACTTTTTGTTTATTTAATTCACTATTTATTTGATGAAAAAAGATAAACACAAAAATTTAAAAATAAAAAACAAATAATAAAAAAATTCCGGGAAACCAAACTCCTTGCCATTCAATTTTCCAGCGGGATCATATGCGGTCGACATCGGGGTTAATTTGCGGTCTGGGGATCATTTGCGGTCGGGGATCATTTGCGGCGCTGTACAGCACTGGTCACCCCGGCCCAAAACAGAGACAATGCATACTGAAGACTCAGTTGAATTGACACGCATTTTTCGGTTCTACAGTTACAAAGTAGTGTTCAGCGTTTGTTATTTATCCACAGGCCGCACAAACTCAACATCTGACTGTTGATTCAATAGACAAACGCGTTTAATAGACTTTGTATGGAAAATTCCGTTTACTGATCCTCAATAAATATATTAAAATTAGGCATATTGATAAATAAACTTCCATACAACCTGGGCACAAATTGAGTCAATTTTTGACGGGTTTTTGGTTTTTGGTTTTATTTCGTTTGTCCGATTTGTTGTTGTCCTTTTGTTTTCGATTTCCTTAGTGTTATTTCCCCACTTGACTGATTCGTAAAAGAAAGCTTTCTGTTTATCCTCTCAGCTGAATTAATGTCTATAAAAATACGTCACGACCCTGGGATCAAAATAATTAATCTGTCTGACAACGAACTTAAACTGTCACAATTTGCAGACGACACAAATCTTTTCTATGCCGATTTAATTTCAGTTGAAAAAGCTTTAAATTTAGTCAATGACTTAGGTAGGATATCTGGTCTAAGGCTAAACGTGAAAAAAACAAACAAAAACAAAACAAAACAAAGGTGATTTGGCTTGGAAAGTGGGCTAACAATAAACCCAATCCTTTGGACATGAAATGGTTGCACGCATCTGTTAAGATCCTTGGAGTACACTTCTCGTACGACAAGAAAGGCAATGATGATCTTAACTTAGCTTGAAACTAAGAAAGCTACAAACGAAACTGGATATGTGGAGTGCTAGAAGCCTCACTCTATTTGGTAGAGTTTTGATAACTCTAGGTATCTCACAGATCATTTATTCCGCTTCTAATATTGAAGTTCCCGACACAATCGCAGGCACGCTGAAAAAGAAGTTGTTCAGTTTTATATGGAAGAAAAAAAAGATAAAATTAAACGTACCGTTCTTTACCAAGATTTAGAGAAAGGTGAACTACGTACGCTTATGACAGATGTAGATCTTATGTTTAAAGCCTTGGGACTCGCATGGATCCCTAGACTCTTGAACGCTGGAAATAAAAATTGCTGCTCCGTGCCAAACTACTATTTTAGAAAACAGGGAGGCCTAAATTTTCTTTTAAAATGCAACTATGACAATTGCCAGCCTTTTATAAGAACATTCTCAAATCCTTTCAAGAATTACAAATACTCTACGGCTACGACCAAGCAAGTGATCTAGTATTGTTTATATAAAAACCCAAGTTATTCTCGTATTTTGATTGGTTCTCGCCTATGATCTATTACAGGACAGATGCACGATTGACGTCATCATTAGAAAGTTTTTCCCTCTCCCGTTTTAAAATGGCGGAAAGTTTTGAGAATTAGGATGATATTTTACGTGACTGGGCAAAAGATAAGGTACAAAAAAGTCTTGCCGAGGAATTGAACAGGTTTGAGAAGCCAGAAAACGAAAGATAAAGCCGTTTATTTTTAAAAAAATGATACAGAAATAATTTTCTAGCAGCCTCAGTCGGCAGCTGAGCGCGACTAAACCACGCACAAACTTGGTCTTCATGGTAAGCGGAGAACCACTCCGTTATCTCGAATTTAACAAACCCAATAAACAAAATGTTTCTGAAATTAATTTATTTAAAAAATTTAACTTTTCCCAGTGTCAAAACAACTGTTGACTCACTGATTGATGTCAGGAATGAAACATCAAAACATCACTTCTTAAAATTGGTAAAATAAAATACATAACCTTGCTTTCCGATGCGAATGTTCCTGTCCGTTTCAGGCCACAGCAGCGAGCTAAGTATAGCTAACCACAGCTCACAGTCAAGAGTATCGCAGCTAAAATGTGTCTCCGACACTATTTCAAGCTGATTTGAGAATCACCAACCACAGAAGACAAAAATCTCCACCGTCATTTACACTCCTTTCATTCAAAACTCGAATCAAATGACCTCTAGGTTGACCGCAAACACAAGTTTTCCGAGACTATTTTTACAACTCCTGCAATTTTCAAGACAACGTCCAAGCTTTTCGGCTCACAGGGCTGCTCCAATGACAAAAACTGACTTGATTATATCCAGCATTTTCTTCAAGATTTTTAGATTTTGCAATTCAATTCTGCTTTCGTTGTAAGTTTTCATTCCACGAGAAGCGACGCTCGAGTCAGGTTTGACAGTGGCGCGATTTTTCTTGACCAATGACAATTCTTTGCTACGCATAGCAACCAATGAAACTGCTTCATTTTGAATGTAAAGATCACGTCAAATGGCTCTTTTTGGTGCAAAGGCAGCCGGGGGCAAAGGCGGGGCAAAAGGCCGGCTCTCGCGTTATGTTAAAATGTTTTGAAACAAAAAAGGCTTTTCGTTATTATATAAAACAAATAGATTCCATGTTACCGTGCGTCTGATTCAGTAACAGATCACAGAAGACGTCAAAATATGGTAAGAACATCAGTGACACACTCGGCTACGCCTCGTGTGCCACTTTTTTGTTCTTACCACATTTTGACGTCATCTGTGATCTATTACTGAACAGACGCACGGCAACATGGAATCTATTTGTTAAATAACAATAAAGAAATTCAAGTAGATCAGAAAACTGTCTATCACAGTAAGTGGATGAGTGGTGTTTCCTAAGAGAATTAGAAAACGTGTACCCCGTGTTTGTATCGAGTTATATAAACACTCGTGTGAAAGTTTGGGAGAACTCGAAAAAGCTGTGGAACACTCGCCTGCGGCTCGTGTTCCTGCAGCATTTCTCGTTCTCCCAAACTTCCACTCGTGTTTATATAACTCGATACAAGCACGGTACATGTTTTCTATTTCTTAACTACATGACACTATTCATGCGCTGTTTTATCCATAGTCGTAAACTAAATAACAAGCCCATAGACCTTCTTGACTTTGTGAATCCAGTACAACAAAGGAACCTAATTGAAGACAATGTCAATAACTAGCACTTGGAAGGCAACACTGGGTAAAATGTCTCATCTCTCCTGATTGAGTGAAACTCTCCTCAGTTGCCGGGGGCAAAGGTGCACCTTGCAGCAGCGTTGTGGGGACTGGCACCGAAACATTTCTTTTTCTCTTTTCCCACAAATCGAAGAAAAGTCAAACAATTGTAATATGCTAGATAAAAATTAATTTGTTTTTAAGATAATAATGTCAACTAGGAAAACAAGAGATGCGAAAAATGCAACAAGAAAGCAACCAATATTGTAAATACTGTAAGGAACGTATGTAATAACCCGTAAGTGACTTAGTGTATAATCAGTATTTGTGTAAGTAGGTCGTATTACATGTAATGTAGTGTATCGTACTGTTATGTTGAGTAAAATAAAACATTTTTTAAAAAAAAAAGAAAGCAAGGATAGTGACTCTAAACGACATCGTCCCATAAACCGCTCTTGCTTCACAAAGTACAGAATCGGAATTAAATCAGATTTCCTCTTTTGCTCAGTCCGTTGATCGTTGACACGAGGAAAAAACATGCTTGTGTCAAGGCTTTTTTGCTCGAGGTTTTCTAATGCGTCACGCATGACGGCAAAGTGAAAGAGGGGCTACTCGTAGTCTAAATCGCCATAAAACCACATCTACGATATAAAAGCCAGATAAATGAACCATCGCATTAACTCATAATGACAACCGTAAAGCACTAAGACTTTCAAATGCTATTCAGTTTTCTGTGGCCTTTCCATGCGCTGGGCTTTTTCGACGTGATCGCGGTCAAGCTCTTACCGACTCAGTTAATTGACCTTGCTGTGCATGGGTTCTTGTAGCTCAGTAGATAGAGCTAGAGCGCCCGTCCGCGTGCGGGAGGTCATGGGTTCGATTCCTGTCGGGAGCTCAGAATTGTTCTTTGCCCCACGCTCATGTCATGTTGATCAATTCACCTTGCACATTTCATTACCGAGCTCACTTATCACTATCCTCCATGACTATGACAGTGCTGATCCTAGCAGTATGTAAATTACGAGAGGGATGTTGGATGCTTTGATAGCCACCGTGATCTGTTTTTTTTTTCTTTGTCTTTACGCTGGAGCACACCAGAAGGCCGTTCACGTTTCAAGCAACGCCAAATCCCTCTATTTAAAACATTAACCAATGTTTTGCCGTTTTGTCTGGTAAGCTTTTGGGTGATTTTTGGGCATTTTAGAGAGAAAGTTTTTCTTAAAGGATAGGTTAAATTGAGGAATATGAAATGTTGAAGATTCGATGGATTTGAAAAATTGAAATTTCGAGTGTCGAATTAGTAAATGGACACCAAAGAGTCCCCCACAAACCTGGCGCTCTCTTTTGAGGGGTCACTGATCTGTCTGGTAGTGTTTCCAAGCCATTTTAATCTGAACAATTCCTCTTTTTAAACCACTTCAGATTTCACTTCTATTCAGGTGAAACCCTGCCTAAACGGAATATTTCCCTAATGGGCTATTGCCATGCTGGGGAGTAATATCTTCTTCAATATCACCAAATCAACCGAAAAAGATGTTGTTAAGTAATTAATCATTCGATCAGCTTCCGAGGATTGCTATTTCTCTATCTGACGGGAGAACAGATATCGGTAAAGGGGATTAAATAATAGTACATATAGAAAAAAAAGCGACGGCTCACATCAACAAGAACTGAAGGACTACCTTAATTATACTTAACAATTAGACTACGAGCCCGATTTTTTTTACGAGCAGATAGTCAACGAAGCGCAGCCGAGTTGACTATCGCTTGTAGAAAACGAGGGCGAATAGTCTAATTATTTTAGTATAAATTTACCGTAGTCGCATTGCATAAAAAGAAAAAAATGTCAAATAACGCGTTGAAAAGAACTGTTTTGTTATGTTACATCAGGTTCAAATGTGATGCTCGATGTGCACTGATGCGTAACTGTTTTCTTCCAGCAGATAGAAAACGGTATTATGGCCAATCAAATTTACGGATTCACTATAGGCTATGGTAAATTTAGACTAATAAAAATAGGATTCAAACCAAACTAAACCTTCAGTATCTATGAACCACATACTTTAATTAGCATAAAAATTGACCTGAGGAAAAAATTTTCTAAAACACAACAACGAAGCTTTCTGTTTAAATTAACAGCTACTCTAAATGCTTAGTATATTTACACCACTCTGCTAAAATTCAGCAAAAAATTAGTGCACAGCTGCGTTTATATAGGAAAGCCGCTGAATCCTTGATGGTATTACACTCAGCCTTCCCGTTCTGAGATGCACTGACTGTGTTGGCGCCTTAATTTTTTACGGCAAAGTATTAAATAGCTATTTAACACTTTCTTGTGGGATTCCATGGAATATCCCATTTGTCAGTTGTATTTTCCTGGTATTCACGCTCGTTTAATTAGGGCTTGTGTATACCGACAAATTGTCTCGTAGGATATTCCATGGTATAGCAGTCCGGGCCACAACCAGAACTGGATATATAGTGGCGTCATCGAATGTCACAAAATGCCCCCCACACTTAGGGACGCGATACGTGGGAATATTTCAGCTCTTTTCTCGGCCTTGAAGTGCTCTTTTCCCACAGTTCTTTGGGAGCCTTATCTTTGAATAATAAAGAAAGCACTGAGTGTGGAAAAAATGGCGACTGTAAAGGATTTCACGCGGTTTTATACGTGAAACCGTTGAAATTGGGTGTGTTTTAGTGCAAGAATCTTCCTTACAAGGCACCAAAAATTCAAAGAAAAAGGTACGTAGCAATTTTTTCCGTCTTTCTAAAAATTACTGCGAAATCTGCATAAAATATTTCCTTCAATTTGGTGGTATTTTCGTTTTAGTGCAAGACTTCCTCACATAGTGCTG
>CM042755.1:14574935-14593668 GCA_022496165.2 Catalaphyllia jardinei
TGCAAATCCGCAATAGACCAATAGCAGCGAAAAACATACAAAAGTCCAATAACTGAGTACATTACGTACTCGTTTTGATGCCAAATAGGACATTCCATCAGCAATTTGCCAAGCAAACTTCATCAGCTGTTGTGACGTCAGACTTGTTTTTGGTTTGATATCTGGGTCTTTGTAATAAGTATCATTTAGTCCACGGCTCTTTCTCAGGTATCCCAGCAGATCGCCAAATGGAACATATTCTATGAGCACTAACAAAGGCTCTGAGAAGAAAACGAGAGAGAAGAAAAGAAACAGTGACGGGATGGAATTTTGACTACCGTGATAAAAGCATCGACGCATTCATAAATTCGTGTAATTGGCTCAAGAACAGGAAGGAAAACTCATTAAATAGAGTCGAGAGATACTTCAAAACAACACTGTTTTAGTAACCCAAACAAAATTTACCAGATTCAGTGACGCATCCCAGTAGCTTGATGACATGAGGATGAGGCTTAAGCTGTTTCATTATCTCAAGTTCTGATAACAAGTCTCTCTTGTCTGTCTCGGGCGCATTCTCTGCAACATAATCCCAAATGAGATTCTTAAAACTCAATAATTATCATATCTACATTGACGTTTCTCAGCAACTAACTTGAATACGACTAAGCTTTCGGGGAAAACCCCTTATTACATCAACAACATCACAGAACAACGTCTTTTTCTTTTAATCTACCTGGAAACCAAAGTTAAAAATAATTGACATCAGAATGAGTATGAAATTACGATATTACAACAACCATTTTGCAGCGACAGAGTACTAACGCCAAATCATTAGCATAATGCAATTATACGATTAGAAATTCCACAACATATTATACACTTTCTTTAACAATGTTTTTAAAGCATTTCACACCTCGTAACTTCTTAATAGCCACGAGTGTCTTCCCAGGCCGTCCTCGTAGACTTCTTGCTGTTCCCTTGGCAACCTGACCAAACGCACCTTTTCCAATTATCTTTTCTAGAGTCACTTGTTGTCTACCAACCTCCCAGGAGCATGTTGACAGATGAAGAGGTGCGTATTGGCTGTTTTGTGCAGCGTTTGCTAGAACATTATTTATTCCGTCTTCTGACACGTTTTGTAAACGAGAAGCCTGATTCAGTGACGTGTATTGGCTTTGAAGGGAAGCTCCAGAAGTTTGAATCCTGGCGTAATCTTCGTCCAGTCGAATGTCATTCATTTCAACTTGAGTCTAATGCACGAAAAAAATATTAACACAGTTTTATCGTTTAAAAACCACTTTACCTAAAACATGCATATAAGACAAGAGGATTGATTGAAACTTTAAAAGTATGTATCACATTTTATAGTATCTCAATGTTTCCCTGGTAACCGTATTTTCACAGGCATGGCTCAAAGCTCGACTAGCTTTTCAGTTATTCTGAGTAAACATTAAATTTTCTCTGTTATTACATTATATTTTAAATTAAGTTTAACTTTTTAATTTTGGTAATAAAGCTTGCTGTTATTAAGCTAAAATGACGTCTGTTTAGAAATAATAACGTTATTTTACGTCTGAGAGGAAAACGTTTGATGCTCAGTATAAATCTAGCCAGCTCAATTCCGGCTAGACTCACTGAATAACAGGTTGATGGTCTGAACATTCCCCGCACCCCAAGGGGTTAATTACAGTCAAGTAAAAGGCCGCTAGTGTGATATTGTATAATTATTAGAGGTGGCCGCACTGCAAGAGTAACTGATACATTTTCGAATTAAGCATCATGATGCGGCCGCGGATTTCTTTTATAAGAGCATGGTGACCTTTATTTTTATATCATAATGATAGTGTACATATTATCCTCTTTAAATTGAAGAAAAAATAAAAAAAAATGATGGGAAGGAAAAAAAAGACAGGTGAAAGCGCGCACAAAACCGTTACTCTGTGATACAAATTGTGACCGCGAAAACAACGACTATAAAAACGCTTTATGTCTACATTGTATGAAATGGTGTGATATTTCCACAAATTTTATATATTGTTCCATATGCTCGACATTTTCTACCTCTAAAGTTTTTTACCAAGAATTACTTTAATGAACTATGCTTCCAGCTACCGCAAAATGTAACGTGGACCGATGAATAATGCGCGTGATTAGCACGAGTACAGTCATAAATGGGGTGAGATTGGCCCATCACATCTCTTAAAGTGCCCCTGTGATAAAAAAAAAAATCACTTCCTTTTTTCTTGAGATTCTGAAAGTGTGTCTGCTTAACACTTGACTGGCAAAATTCTGATCTTTCATTTTTATCCAAAGGCCGTTTACTTTGAGTGTAAGTTTTGGATTTCACGATCCGCCATCACTCACGTTCAAACCTGACCGATTTGACCTCAGAAGGTTGGATCCGGGAAAAGTGACGTCAAAGGCTCACCAGCTTAAAATTTCTGCGTGTGAACGCAGCTTATTATGTATGCAAAGTGCGAGTTTAAAAGGGTGAAAGCCCAAAACTCCCGTGCCGCATATTAATTCTGCAGCGTACACACGCATCGCATTCTTAAACTAGTGAGCCTTTGACGTCATTTTCTCCTCGATCCAGCTCTCTCAAGAACTTAAATTTAGTAATGGCGGATCATTAAATAGGAAAGTTCCAGTTAAAATAAACAGGTGCCTTTTCTAAATCAAGGATTAAAACTTGGGTCAATTAGTGTTTAGTTAACATAGTTTTGAAATCCAAAGGAAAAAAATAATCTATTTTTTGTCACAGGGGCACTTTAAGTGAGCACGGTGACTTATCGTTTTTATTGTCTTTTTCGATAGTGCTTGGTTGAGAACATTCAGAGAAGGTTTCCCCAAGAAACCATCGGCACCCATTATTTCTGGAATCACCTTAACCCAGGTTACTGAGTGGTCTCTTATCAGCGGTCTGATCAGCGCTTTTGCAAAATGTGACAATCATTACGGTTTGCGTGTGAAATGTTGTTTGCCGCGGCAAATACACCTGCATGATCTTCTGAATATGGCGTCTGGTAACAACATTTAAAACAGTTCTCGCAACAGTTATATTACTCAAGTGCGTTACTGGTTTCCTTTTCAATATGCGTCAACTTTTCCGAATCAGTCAACTTGGCAAGGAACTCAGTTTACATTGCACGGAGCGGGTGTTTCTTTGTTACCATAAATGGTGAATAAATGGTGACGGAATACGTCGAAGGGCGTCAAGAGTCGAAGCTCAATCGATGGTGCTCTCTATAAATGTCATGCATGGCAGATTCCTGGTGATATCATTAAACCATCGTTGATTTCTCAGGTCGACCGAGACTTGAGGACGATTCATTCGACGGGGTTGGAAAATACCCTGAGCGGTCTACGCAAAATTAACATCGTTCTCGAAAGAACTGCCCTGGAAATTTGCGTAGAGCATATTAGAAGGAACAGGGACTGCCTTAGCCGTGGTTAAGAGAATACTAAGAAATTACGAACGAATATACTAACATGGCCATCGAAATCTGCCATTTTGTTGGTTTATCTCATGACGTCAATTGAGTTAACACACTTCACAACTTATTTCAGTATAGCTGCTCGTAAAATTTAACCCTGTTATATTTCATCATAGCTACTCTTTAACCGAATTAAGTTATTTACAAAATTAACCCAATTAACTCTCTTAGTGGGGCCGCTTCACATCACATCATATCACATCACATCACATCACATCACCTTTATTTCACCTCGGATTTAAAAGAGTAGCTAAGGATAGCTAATTTCTCCGAGAAAAAAATTAAACATTTGAACCAATAAAATGACATCATATATAATAAACTACTATTTACATAAGGGACAATTACATTGATGTTCGAAAGAAATTTTGCATACTTAAGTTCTGAACTCATTCAGGGAAGTTTGTGACCTAAAGTCATCTGTTAGTTTGTTCCACATGTTTGTAGCAGTATATCTGAAGGAGTGAAGACCATAAGTGATTGTATTGACGTATGGGATAACAAGTTTCCTTGATCCTCGTAGGTCGCGTTCAGTATTCTCTATTTGAAAACGATGACGTATGTACTTCGGCATCGTTTCAAACTGAAATGACTACTGAATTGACCATTGACTACTCTAAAATGTATTTTTCCTTGTTGCTATGCAAAGACCTACATTTGAGTTGCCTCTCTCCTCATTAGATGCCTCTCGATTTACCCTGAAATATAACCAACAAGATATTTTTCTTATAAAAAAATTCCCTATTCAAGGAACAAATGCCCAGATTGTAGCATATGGCCCTTCAAAATACATTGTTGTAATTCGTCCAGATACAAAAGGTAAGTGTGATAATTAACATGTTATGAACTAGCTTTCCATAGCCAGTAGTAATAGATTGAAAACAAGAATAAAGAGTATTAGTATCTCCCAACTACAGTAGTGGACTAATCCTGCATTTTAATTGCCTATGCTACTAAAGGACTATTAGTAACAGTCCTCGAGTAGGAAAATTCCCCAGGTTTTCTCTTAATTTATTTCCAAATAAATAGATATTTCCTTAACTTGCATTTGCTAACTTTATTATTGCCTTTTCTGTCCGACTAGTTGGATGATACTAAAACAATTAGATCCTACGACCTCAAGAGCCACGGTCAATAGCCCATTCGGCTTCGCCCTTGTGGGCTACGGGTCTAATTTGTTAATTATAATTTGTGAAATAAAAGGATTTATTACTCCAAAAGTACCAACGACTTTTGAACGGACTTGGTCCTTTGTGCTACTCCCCGTTAATAGGCTGCAAGTCTATCGCAGGGTTCCTTCACAACATTTTATTTGTAGCCTTGGGTGGAGAGACGCACAGTGAGAATCACGTGTCTTGCTGAAGAACACATCGCAATGACTCTCGCAAGGCTGGAACCCAGACCGCTCCTGCAGGGTTCAATACACTAAACACCAGGCCACCACGTCTAATTTCTCCATTTAAGTGGGACATTTCAAACAGTGATATCATTCAGTGGAACAGCATTTAAGACCTAAGTAAGGAGATAAACTAATACAAATGCGCTGCTCTAATAGGATTACCTATCCCTTGTTGCAGCCCCTAAAAGGGAGAAGAATCGAATGATTAACATTATAATCAAGTTGGTAGGAGAAATTATGGAGAAATGGATAACACTTATTATTATATACCCATTCTTGTGAAGTAACAGAGCAGAGTCAAAGAGGTCTGGCCAGAAGCATGAGCCATGTTGGGTGTCAGTGTTCCAAGGAAAGATGATGAAGGATTTAAAGGGCGTAAAAATCTTGTAAACAAGAAAGAAAGTCACAAAACTTCCCATACCTGACATTTTAACACTTAGTGTCTTAGTTGTCTGGTTAAGTTATCACATTTACGTCCTATGGCATTGAAGCTTAAAAGTCTGAGATTCAGCAGAGACAGGTAACATGATATATAAATTTAGGCCAGCTTAAAAGCGTAACTCCTTGACCAGGTGGTTAAGAACCCGATTAAGCTAACCCAGGAAAAGGTACAATTTTGATTTGAGTTCTGTACCTTTGCAGTGAGGTTTTCTGTTTTGAGTTTTATAAACACAAAACAACAGGAAAAAACATTTGTATAAATAAAACGTTATAATTCGGATAACTTTTAATCCTGGGCTAGCGTTAGCCGGCTTCCGGACAATCCTGAACTGTTTTCAACAAGTTAACCTGAGATGAGTCCGCGATCGAATCGAAAAACAGCATTTGGTCGGCGGTTATCTTCAAAAAATACACGTGACCTCGATGAGTTGTGGACTTGAGCCTGCGATATGGTCACGTGATACTGGTCAGTAGATACCTTGTTTTGACAGGTGTCAATTGCCTATAACATGGATGTCCAATAGTGGACTTCAGATTTGAGTACGAGTACAAGATCGAGTACGAGAACAACTTTTCAATTCTAGTTTACAGGCTCCACATTATCACAACAAAAAAAAACATCTCATCCCATGAGCTATCCTCTCTAACCTAAACACCAACATGTAAAGCAAGGACTCTAGAAACGTCACTGGTTTGAAATTCGAAACTCGCACTCGTACTCAATTTCGTACCCGTAGTCCAATCTGAAGGGCCCTAATATCAAAAAGCTACCCGGTAAACCAAGGCTGCATGTCTCAATAAACCTATTATTTGGAGTATGGCCGCCATGTTGCGCGGGTCCGTTGCCGCCGCCGCCGCCGCCGTCGTCGTCGTGCATACGCGCCCACGAGCAATTCCGCTGCCCATGAAAACCACAAGAAAATCAATACATGGGTTTCTTTTTCCTATATGGTTATGGGGCTCCGCTTGACGGCCCTTCGGGCCGTCGGAGCTCTGCTATTAACAATTGTAGTACTCTCTAAGCAATACTCAGAATATTTAGAATATTACTCACTTTTTTTGTGTAGCCATAAGATGTAGACAATCAGAGCAATGATTATGAGAACAAGCATACCGATCACAACTCCAAGTACGGTGCAGCTGCAAGCACAATCCCCTGCACCTACTACTATAATATAATTACAAGACGTTATCAGGTCTCTTTCAAAGCAAACGTATTTTACGTGCTTGTGTTAAACATTGCATTTATGTCTGACTGTCTTTTTATCTGAGTCGATGGCTGGCTGCCCGAATCTCCCTTTCCATTTTTCTGTCTTTTTTTCCATCAATCCTATCCTCTGTGTGTCTTTCTGTCTGTCATTGGTTGACAACTGCAAGGTCTAGAGGTTCTATTACCCTTTGGTGCGATATCGGTAAACACAAACCACTAGCTATATTGAACTTAAATGTTTTGATTTCCTGGTGCTCGACACTTAAAATCGGTCTTAAATGTCAGATTTTTCTAAGGTCACTACATGTCTTTAGAGTACAAAAAACTACATATAACCTCAGGGACTTTAAAACAAAGTGTTCTATTGCCGCGCACGAACATTTATAGCGTCACCATCATCTGTGGAACAGTCTTCCTTGTGACTTAAGGGAAGCAGGGTCCTCAAACGCCTACTCAAAGGAGTTCTATAAAGCAGAGAAACGCGGAAAGCAGCCTTTGGTCTAATTTTTTTTATTATACTAGACGTTAGAAAATAATTGTACTAAATAGTTCTAAGCTGAAGAATTTTCTCAGTTTAAATAAAGAAAAAGTTTTGCTGGTTTGTTTGTTTTAGTGTGGAAGATCTATTATTATCTGATCTCCTTTTTGAAGAACTCTCTTTGTCCGCCTTCCCAGTCGAAAAGTAAAATAATGTTAATAATAAAATAGAAGCATCGCTACGCGGCTACTTGATAATTCGCTAAAAATAAATTCACAGGACAAAAATGTCAACTATATGCCGTGGCAACTTACTTTCAGATGAACTGGTAGGTGTTGTCCGGGTCATGGTGGATGTTATTCCAGTATCATATCGTGTGCCTCTTATGGCACTAACATTAAAATCTTTAAACTGTCCATTCTTGACAGCATCTTGAAGTATTGAAAGTACCTCCATTTCCCTTACAGTGGAACTGAACTTCAGGGCCAGATCAACAACAACACTTCCACACCTTGGAATAATAGTGACAAATTAACTTTGAACGAAAATGGCGACCAAAATGAACAGGCACTACTTTCACTTCACAAACTTTCAGCTGGTCAAAGCTCACACAAAATAAAGCGTTTGAACAATCAAAGTGCGCTGTGAGCAGACCTGCAGATTTTACAGTAAATGGTGATTGACATGAGTTAATCTCTTTTTTTGCGTAAAATAGAATTACCGGTACCTTTTTACCCCGCATTTTTTCTGCCATGGAACTGTCAGCATGGCCGCTGTTTATCACCTGAACATAAAATATAATCAGGACAAATTGGGGGCGGTTCTTTTAGACGCATCCGACACGAGATTTCTTCTTGAAGATAAACACGTTGTGAAGAAACATCACGTAATACCAAAAAGTCATGACATCACACAACAAAAATGCCCTCACGTGCTTTATTTCAATGTACTCCGTGATTGGGTTGAAACAAACTCGCAGCATCAAAAAGGTTATTCTGAGGGCGGCAAAAAAAAAAAAAAAAAAAAAAAACGTGTGTGTTGCGGTCTACTGGGAAGACAAGTATCTCGGCCAAATTAAGGAAGCAGCAAACAGACAGAGAGTATCTTCCAGACAAAACACAAATATTCCAGTGTGTTCCTACCACCGAGGTTAATTTAAGAAAGGCTTGTACAATGGTTGTCGACTCCGATCCTGCGTCCGATCTGCTCCTCACGAGTTATGCCTTTTGAATTTAATATCTAAGCTAAGTATAATTGACATGATTGCCTTTGGAGCCAAATATCAACTGAGTTGTCCAGCAGTTCTGGTTAATTACGCGTAACAACATATCAATGGAAAAGTCATCAGAAAAAAAGAAAAACATAATTGCCAAGCTATTACTATAGCTGAGTTTAGTTCCAACAAAGTTCTAAGTTTTCACGACACCCGCGGTATCGCACTGATCCAACACTAATAAGGCGCACCACATATCAAGGGGGGTACATCTGGGAATAAGCAACCATTAAAACTAACAACCCTTGTACTTCCCGGCTGACTACACATATCGGTAGAGAGGAGTAGATGCAGCCACGATGGACTACCTTACCAGCAGCAGCTGCTAGCTGAAAAGGTCGAGCTGCAGCAACAAAATTTACATGTGTCACATGTATTACCCTTCTTTGTTTGTGCGATGGCCAATGCATTTGAGTGTAAGCTTATTGCAATAGGGAAATTTAAGAACACAGCAGATGATCAACCGGGGGTACATCGACAAGAAGAATAGATTTCTTCTATTTTCAACAAACGAGGGATTTTAATTTTTTGTTTCCATGGCAACACGTAGTTAAAGGTAACGTTACCATACTTAAGCGAGCTTGGTAAACAAGTTGGAACCATTGAAATGAAACTATTTGATAAAAAAAATCCTGTGGTAAAAAGAGGAATTTCATTAATGTTAATGAATTGTGGTTTTCCGTGGAAACCAGTAAACGTGCAATTGGGCATAATACCTGAAAATGCTCGCAAACAAGATCGAAGCGAATTACAAACACACAACATGTCAGCCATCGGATGTGATTCGATTATGGGAAACAGCAAGGTCACGTTTTACTTTTAAAACGGTGTTCTTATCGGTTTCAAACCTATAATAACAATATGGATGCTATTAGCCAAAATAAGGTTAAATAAGAAAAGAAAAAATCGAGTGGCTTGAAACAAAACCCTTGTAACACGTAAGGACAGATAAGAAACCTTGCACCAACGGGAAACAATTAAAAAGCACTACAACCTTATCGCAAATTGGCTAGCAAATAAGCTGAGTTAGGTAACAAATATGCAACATATGTTCTCGCAACTACAACCTTCTCGGACGCCGTTTATTGTGGCAAGTAAGCCATACAAATACACAAACAGAATGGGCAATCAATAAAAGGCCAATTAAATTTCCTTCTTCCATTGTTCATCATATATCAATAATTTATAGATCTAGCCAAGCCTAAAAGCGAAGCTTCAAATTGCAAAAACAGGATTTGTTTTCTTAAATTGGAAACTCGAAAATGGTAAATGGAGCATGTAATTGTTCAGCCTGTGGCTTGGATTTTTTTCATTTACATTTTAACAAAATATAGAAGTTAGTACGCAATATAAAAGGCACTTTCCAAGGGAAGATAGTGCAAGGAGTATTATGTCGGAGGAAAAGTGAAAAACGCTCCAGGGGGTTCATTTGCGTCAAAATTCTGCCTTTGCACGTATTTCCTCCGGCTTCCCTATAGACTAGAGCCCGCGATCCAATCGAAAACCGACATCTCTTCTTTAATACATCTTTCTTTGTCAAGTATCTGATTTACTCGCTCGTTCGCTTGTTAGACTATTTTCCAAGTCGTTTGTAGACTGCACTAAAGCTGATTCAATGACAAAGCTGTGTAAACAAACCCACTTGTAAGCCAATTCACCGCAGGGAGAAAAAGATAAAAATGTTTTTGTCCGGCTTAGGGTCGGTGCATATGGTGAAAACTGTGACAGAGGTCCTGCAAATGCTGCCTCAGGCCTGTGGCCTCGAGCAGCATTTTGAAGACTTCTGTCACAGTTTTTCACTATACGGACCTCCCAGCCGGCCAATAACATAATCCTCTATATACCCACGCAACATTTAGGACTAATGAAAACTCGTTAAAACGTGTGAATGCCAAGAAAAGAAATGAAAATAATAAAATTATACATTTTTTTTTCATTTCGTTCATATAAGTGTATCGCAGACTGTTTCCATGAAATCAACCAATCGAGTATTTTCCAGCTATTTGCTTCCCTTTCTAGAGTTACCGTGGGTAAAATAAATTAAAAGCTCGGCAGTCTTATGAAAACGGTTTCGGACAACATTTTAATTAGAAACTAGTGAGACAATCTTAGATAGTGCAGAGTGTTATGCAGGACTGTCAGTACGTTTTGAGTCATCTGCTGCCTGTGTGTAACTTGTTAGTTCAAGGCCCGAAAATTTTTAAATTTTACTGTGGTGTTTTATGTTTAAATTTCATTCACTTTAAATTCATTTATACGTTGAACTAGTAAACGTAATAATTTTATTTTTTCAACGCCAGCATTTGTAACATGATACTTTTGTTTTCATCGCAAAGTTTGTAACATGATACCCTTGTTTTCTCAAAAACATACAAAGGATTGAAGATATGCACGCTTTTTTCCTGCTGGAGAAAAATTAAATGTCATCAACTTATGAAAAAAATGGAGGAGGAATGATTTTATTTCATTCAAGAGGCAAATTTCCATATCACCGATAAACAATTACTAATTTAATTATCAAATAGTCATGTCGTGTCTCGGAATAGCAAGTTCTTATTATGTTGCCACCAGTGGATTTAACAATAAACCAGTTCAAAATACACAATAATATTTATTAATACAACCGAGAAGCTTTTCAACTTGACCGATATTATATCCTACATCGGGGAATGAGTCCCCTTAAGGCGGGGGTAAACATGAATAGGAGTGAAATTTAAAGTAATGTTAAAAGGGAATTGTTAGGATTAAAATGGATTGGAAACACCACCAGACAGTTGACCCCCTCCAAAAAGGGCCCCAGGGTGGTAATAATGCCAGGTTTTAATAATGGCGTGACTTGGAAATGTTTTGGGTGAATACGCTTGTGAACTTCTTGTTATCTTTCATAGGGGAGAATATAAACAACCGGCCCAGGAGATCCATCCGTTTCCCTCTTTAAAGCTTAGCAAACACGAAATAGTTTGAAAACAGCACACACATTTTTGAACCAAGCAAGGGTGAATTTCTAAAGATACGCTGTCACAAAAGCGTTCTTTGCACAAAAAGGGAGAAGTGATATTATCTGAAATATAACTGCTATCGCCGTTAAGAAGAGTGTGTGGTATCGCACGCATGAATCTGAACTTGAGAACGCATTGTATCACGATGATAATGCTAGAGCGCATGCGTCTTACATGTTGTGTTCTACCACAAGGAGAAGCACTTAACGTTCGAGTATAATTGTGTATGAAATGTATCGTTTACCTACCATATAGTTAATACTAATGCTAATCAATCTGCGCATGTGCTTCGGGCAAATTGCTTTTGTTTGTAAGAGAATAGTACTACTGGGATAACAAGAGAATATTGGAATCATATATAGTTTTGTGATTATCCAAAAATTAATGCAAGTATAGTAAGTACATTTTACGTAGCAATCAAAGGTACCTACCCCACCCCCTTAAAACAAAGTTTGTTAATTAATTGAAATTAATGAAAGAAAAATTAAAGCTTACACCTTATTGCCTTAGTGACTTATTACAATAGTGCTTTAGTGCTGTCAACCCCCAAACCATCCCAATAATGCACTCTGCACTAAAAATGAAAAGTTTATCTGGTAGATCCGCAAAAATCCTTAATTTTCCTATTTTGATTAGAAAGAGAAATCCCTAGATAAAATCTTGTCAAAAAATGATATTGTGAAGTATTTATCTATATCATGAAGTCTGCCAACTTTGACAAAAATTTCATCGAAGGAAACACGAGAAAAAGGGGATTGAAAAAAGTAATTTCAAAAATAATTAAATACAAACTAATTATAACCAATTATAACCATATAACCGCTATTTTTTCTTTGTAGGCTGCTTTGTGACGTTATAAAATTTCAAGACAACCACGCGCGTATGCGTATCAATGACCCACTGGCGTCCTAGGCGCCTGCGGGTAGGAGAAGAATTGTGCGCTACCTAAACCTACTTTTCGCGATACGTCACTTTTTAGGGAGGAAAGAAGGAATTATCACCCTATGGACAGCTAGCATCTTGTAGATGAGCAGCAATGGCTGCTAAAATTGGACATTGTTTTGTTGTTGAGTTTCAGTTGTTCTTTCGCTTTTCCGAAGTCCATATTCGTGTTCCTTCAGCTCGCCATACGACTTAGTTTATTGGGAGAGTAACAGTCGGGCTCATTCCATATTTAGCGGAATGCTTACCTGTCTTATCCTGGCTATTTGTGTCTGCTCCACAAACAACGCCATGGACTATAAATACGTGTGGTAATATACTACAGCGATGATCGCGACGATCAGAAAAATTAGTTTCTCTGGTTGAAACTCCTACATACCTCGTACTTTTCTCCTTTAAAGCAAGCAGAGAAAGGTGGCGTCTTCTATTCCGTCGATGAACATTTTGAAACCGAAGGAGATTCACGCAACTTTATGATAAACAAATTAAGTTTAGTCAAAGGAAACTATGAAGAAGTCGCGGATAGATTGCCAGCATATAGTTACTAGATATATAATTAGTTTGTATTTAATTATTTTTGAAATTACTCTTTTCAATCCCCTTTTGAAAGCACATTTCAGTAGTACATGCGCAGTATGACTAAGCATTGCATTGGAAAATAATTATTATTATATTAACTTACACACACATGTAGTGTCAGTTGATTTCTACAGTCTGTTGCACAACGAAGCCATTAAATGAGAGTTCACCAAAAAGTGAAGTTGTTGGTTATAATATTAGTGAGTCAGCAGTGCATTTTGGGTGAAGGTAATTTCGTTGTGGTGCTTCTTTAAAGTTAACATTCAAGTGTTCCATTATGAAAAGGGTGCACTGCAATTATGCAGAAAGTATGTCACACGGTTATGACATTCACAATTTATTTCAAGACAATCAGCTTGAGAATGCGAAGAATATTTTTTCACAATTTTAGATATTACGAGGGATCCACTGCAATTGGCTAGGCTGTAGTGGTCTCCCTGCCTAATAATAAAAAATTTATATATACAAGTATTTTAACTTGTAAAGCAAAGTTGAATAAATTGAAAAATAAAAGATATCGCAAACATGATCAATATAATTTTAGCTAGCTGATGAATAGGAATAGAGAGAAATGTATTTTTGGCAAATATTGTACTGTATAAGAATCATTTTAAACAGCATCCCTCCCAGGAAGCTCTTCGTTTATTTCCGAAGTTGTCTCCTTGGCCTTCCTCACCTGAATGAAATTGCCTGCGACCCATCCCTAATTCCCTGCGACAAAAGCCAAGAAAATTGAATGAGCAAAATTAAATGAGTTTATGGTTATTGACTTCGGAGGACAAAACGGAACCGAATAAAACGGATTTTCCATTTTTTAACTAAAAGAAATAACATTTGAGGACACACGGGGAAGTAAGAGCGAAAGGCGCTAGTAAAAACCAACTTAAAAACATCAAGTCTGATAGTTTCTTCGCCGTGCGCCGTTTGACAAAATAATAAAGTGCAGCGAATGAACAATGAAAGTTGTAAATCAAAAAGATGACTAAGAAACAAGCCAATTATTTCGAGATAAAGCGTATTTAGACTATGTTAAATTAGTGCCCACTTTGTTCTTTTCTCAAGGGTTCTGTAGTAGCTACATAAGACTCAAAAAATGTATATTTTAACGAAGCAAATAAACTAAACAAACGAACCGCGGAGGTCGCCGTAAATTATTGAGAAATTTGGCGTACAAAAGTACTGTTCAAATTAATTCTGCTTGCTAAAGCGAAAGCTTGAGTTTACCGACAATTTTGGCAGTCAGTATATCGGCCGTGGCCTTACCAATCGTTACGAAAGTTGAATACAACTTTGAAGTAATACTCTACATTCCCATTTTAGTTTTCTTAAGTCCAGGAAGTTGCTTTAAATCCGCGATCCGTTATGAAAACTCGATTTCAAAGCACACAAATAATCATGTTATTCGAGACTGTTGAAGGAAGGAAAAAATCTTCACCAGAAAGGTTCGAGAGGACTCAACCACTGCCTAATATTCCATTCTGAGGGCAGTTCAACATTGATTTGTGTTTTTCCTATCTATCTTAAGTCCCAAAGGAGTAATTTCTCCGTTTTAGGGATGAGAACAAGACCTTGGAAGTGTCACACGTAAGATTTGGCCCACAACGCGCCGTGATCACTACTGTTTTTCTAACACTGTGATTGGCTGGTCATTTAGGGTGTGTCTGGGGGCGGAAGAGCTTGAACAATGGTATTCCGACAGGCGAGATTTTAGCGCTCCTCCTCTCGCACGCAACTTACGCTCGCGCTGGCCCGGATAATCCGTCTGTTCTGCAAGATAATCACGGGTACGAGGACCGCCAGAATTTCAATGTGTACATAGAACAGCATAGTACGGAATCAGCTTACCTTAGGCTTACGTTGGACCCTACAAGGAGAAAAAGCGAGTGGAAAGCCATCAAATTCTCTAGCAAAAAGAAAGCTATGACTCACGTCTGATAATCACCATCTCGCTTCCTGACTTTGACTTATATTAATTCTCGGCTGCACTATAAGGCAAATTACTACATATTTCCAACAGTAAAACATACAAACTAAAATGGCCCCTATCAACTTTAGAGGTCTTCAAGGAGCTCGTATCTAGGCTCTTCATGTTATCGGCCAAAAGTTTACATCTGAGTGACACATTTGCATATTCTGCCTTCTAACAATTAGTCGTTTCTACGCTTCGCGTATCCACGACTAAAAATGTGGACGTCACGTTTGTTGGCATTTTACCTCGGACCTCGCACGCGACTTTCGCGTAGAGTTTTAAGAGCTCGCGCCATCGCGCGATTTCGAATCATTTCGCGCGCTGTCAAACTGAAACTACAGGGAGCCACGTTAACTATGTGTAGGAATGAATTTTCGTCGGTGCCGGCATGTTCGTTTCGTATCTTCAGTGTTGCCAGTTCCGGTTTGGTGGAAAATAATCTGGTTCAATCCGCCGTACAACAAAAATGTAGAGAGCAAAATAGGAAGAGCGTTTCTACCGCTAATTGATAAATGTTTATTACCTGTTGGCCACTAATTGAGGAAAATTGTCAACCGAAACACTCTCAAAATGAACTACACTTGCATGACGAACGTACAACAAATTGTAAATGGACGTAAGGGAACCGCTCTTAAGAACTCGGCACAACCGACACAAGACCAAGCCGGAAGAACGTGCAACTGCACAAAATAAGAACGAATGCCCTTTAGAAGGAAACTGCTTTTCCAAAGCAATCGTTTATCAGGCCAAGGTGAGGTCTGATGCCAAAACCGAAACCTACGCAGGACTTGCAGCCGCGGAATTTAAAGCAAGGTTTAAAAACCATCCGTTGTCGTTCGACAACGAAACAGGCAAGAATGACACAGAACTTAACAAACACATCTGGCAGCTTGAAAGGAAACAGCGACACTTTACCATCAAATGAAAGATCCTTCGTATCAAGGCAAAACCCTAATTAAATCTGACGAAGTGATCCAACCTATACACGACGGAGAAGCACTTTATTACCACCAAACCAGAACTGGCAACATCAAACAAACAAAACGAACAAATTTCAACACGCAGGCACCTACGAATGTATATTCTTAGATATCGTTAACTAATCAATGAAAGGTGTTGGGTTTTTATTACTGACATGTTTTGGGACGACGTTTTGTCTAACTCTTAAGCCTTCATCAATTAATAGACGCTTGATATTACGCTCGATTAAAAACCCGTTTTAAAAATGAAACGTGCGCTTCCTGTATGCGCCTTTTTTGAGAGAATTTGTAAGAATTTGGGAGAATTCGCGTGCTAAGCACTTATAGACATCTGGGATGATCATGTGGTCATTCCCATGCAGCTTTCTTGTCTTTTACAGACATCCAAGCCTCTACAAAAAGCTGAATGTCCATATCTCTCAACATATTTCGTTATCTCAGCTCCCTCATTGTAGAGCACTATGTTGGCTCCGGCGGTGATCAGCACCTTAACTATATATTAATCTGTATACATTTACCAAACAAGTTAGAAAATATGCTTATTTAAAATATGTTTAAAAATAAGAACGCCTTTGCCTTCTCTAACATCAGGAGGTAATTACACATCTTAGCAGCTCAGTAAATTATAAAACGATCTGTGACGTCATTCTAAATTAAAATTAGGTAGCATTAAAAGATTGTTCGACCCCCTTAAATTATAATCACAAATTTTGTTATTGAAAAAATAATTTGTATGTAGGGTGAGGCTTGAGTACTCATACATTGGTAAACTAAAACTAAGGCCTGGAATTTTCTTCGTTGTTCTAGCGTGATTATTTTAAATATGTGGAGCAAATTTAATTTGACCTTAAACATATCCATTCGTCATAGCTCGTTTTCTGTCTGACGATTTAGTTGTTAAACAGATACAGCGTAAGTTTGTTATCCGGTTTGTTTTTTTGTTTGTCTCTCTGTGTGGTGCGAAACAAGAGAGAATGGGTTTGTGGAGAATGCAATCAAAACCAATACAGTCACGGGGAGAATATTCGGTGCGTATGAATAAAACATAATAATAAAACATAAAAAAAAATAATACAACTTACTAAATGAAAATTTATTAATTCTCAAATTTTTTTATCCCTTGGTTTGTCGCTTCCATTCTGTTCTTGCGTAAACACTTTCCGGTCAAATGAAAATCGCTGTTTTCACTCTGCTTGCGCGTAACATGCCGGCCAGTCGGGGTCTCGGGCTCTGCTACAGCATTTGCTATTTTGTCTTGATTTGCTTATCATTGTTGGAAGATGAAGGAAGATTAATTACATGGAGGCATGTGTTTCTCATCCTAATTACAAAATACTACCTGGAGAAAACATCCCTAATTGCTAGCTCATAAAGTCTCAAATGCGCCGAACAGACGTTTGAAAGCTTTCTTCCCAAATATTCGAAAACACAAAGTCGAAAACACAAAGCTAAGGAAATATTTGTTGTTGAACGAATCAATCTGAAACTGACAATTCTGTTAGTGTTCATACCTGATACTTTGTAGCTGAACACTTTCATAGCCCAGTTTACCGGCAAAACTCTCCTCGATCTGAAAATTAACATGAAATGAATCGAAATGACTCAATTTTATATTTTACTAGTACAAGTAATATACACTCTCACATGTCACTGGGTTTATTCGATGAACATGTTCAACAGCAGTCCCCGACGTGAAGGTTAAAAGCTGCTCAAAATAGTGCCAAGGCATGACAATAACAGATAATGCAACGTGATCTAATTTAACATCATCACCTTTTCATTTTCAAAATGTCATGGTGACAGCGCAGTATTTCAACTATTCCCAAATTTTAATCGAAAACTGGATATTTAGTTCTAGTTTAACCTAATGATTGCTACTCAACCAATTGTACAGTGCGTCAGCCCTTCCCTATATCAACTGATCATGACTGGTCCTTTCTAAGCAACTTCTAAAACACCTTACCAGAAAACCTACAAGTTTGGTCTTTCCCGATCAGGTCATTACCACCCAACCAGTTTTTAATCGAACTCAAACTGATCTGTCTGTTTGTCTGTCTGTCTGTCCACCTGTCTCTTGGTCCATCTAGCAACGTCTGTGTCTCCATGGTTACCTGTCTTTTTGCCTGCCCAATTTCTGCCCAGCCTGTCTGCCTCATTGTAATTGAAAATCTGCCTTAATCCCAAGGGTGACTGCATAATAAGGTTTGGTTGTACAAGTGGGTTACATGAACAAATTAGTTACCATTTTACTGAGTTTCTCCCATAGTTGATTGTATTCTCCATCAGTACAATCTTCACTTGTGATAACCAGGGTCACGTTAATTACGTCACTTGCTACGACTATAACAAAAAAATAAAGTCAACACTGCACCCTTCATACGCAAACAAATACATGGAAACGATTTTAGACAGTCAAAAAACATAAGCAATTTTAGTTCTATTTGTTGATTTACCATTAATTCATGCACTGTGCTGCTAGGGAAGACATGACAAGATCAGTAGGTCAGCTAATTGTAAAACAAGATTGTACATCACCATACTTGGAACTGGTCACAAACTTTCTTGCAACTAAATTGACTCAAAGTTATGTAATTTTAACCTCTCTTTAACGTAGCGCGAGTACCGTACTGACGAATATTGACCCAAGGTCACGACAGTATGAACTGAGTACAAGGAGGTCTTTATAAAAATGACCGAGAACCAACATTCCCCAGTACAGCTCGAACAAGCTAGATTAGTAGGTAGTTAACAAAAAATACTAAACGGCTTATAGTATGATTGTTTTCATAGAAATGATCGGTATGGCAAAATCCCGACCAAGAAAAACCAATCAGAACGCTACAATTTAACTCGTCATTACCTTGCTATAAAACAAAATGAGTTACTGAAAGGAAGTAACAGTAATTATTTACTTCTTTGATCGTGAGCGGACATTATCCTGAGAATCCTGCAATCTGATTGATTCCGGGAGCAGGCAGTATTTTGCTATC